>JAWZYV010011407.1:0-490932 GCA_038373885.1 Cheiracanthium punctorium | reverse complement strand
AAATATATCAATAAACTCTCTTTCCAAATTTGTATTGTATACTTAATAAATTGAATGTTTAGGCAATATATTTTTCCCCATAATAAACTAGTGATAAGATTTTTTTTTTTTCTAAATTTCTAACAAGTGATATATATTATTAACTAGAATTTAAATTTGAAATTAATTGTTCTAATAACAATTTTAAATCCCAGTTTCGTAAATGAATTTATTTATGATTATTAAAACATATATTTGCGATTAGCCATTATTTTAAGTTAGTTTTATTTTAGTATTGTAGTTGCAATCGATTTTCTTTCCATTCTGTGGTTTTTAAAATGTAGGGGCGTTGCCAAAGGAGGAGATTACCCAACCCATAATAAAGTGCGTAAATTTTGTTAAACTGTAAAATGATTAAAGTAATGCTTTTCGTTTAATATGTTTTCCTATAAAAATTGTTTTGCAAAATCAAAAGATAACATATATTACGGATATTTTTTTGTTTATGACATTCTGCGTAGTGGTGACAAGGTTTTGTCGGATTCCAGAAGAATCGAGGGCGACTCCAGACTGAATTCTCGGAGGGGACTTGAACTTTTTTATTCTAGTCTATAAATTGCTCAAAATGCAAATTCAACGAGTGAAATCGTAAAGTATGCGAATCTAAGCTTATAAAACAAAATTTCGGTGGGGGCCCATGAGGGGGCCTCATTGGAACAGCCCTTGAGAAGAATATTTTTTGAATTTACCAATTAAAGTTTAAATCCAAAGCATCATATACAAACTGTTTTATAATAATTTAAAAAAAGAATTTGTACTTGGGATCAGTTTGTTTATTACTGAGTTTTATCTGGAAGTATGAACTTCGTAAATGGAATTTACAAACCATTTTCACATTTCATTCTGTTTTTTTTTTTTTTTTTTTAAACCAAAGGGGCGTAGCGAACGGAAAAGCTATGAAATTATCGTCGGAACTCTAAATAAAGGTTTAGGTTTAGAACTGTTAAATGAATTAAGTAATTTTTCTTAGTACAATGTCCTTCTAAAACTGCTTTGCATGACTAATAAATCGGATATTTCGACAATACATTACTAGATTACTCTTTAATTTTAAAACAAATAGCATTTTTACTAATTAATAATACTAATTACAAATCGTATAAATGAATTTCTACATGAATATTAAGGAACAAGAACATGTATTTGAGATTCATCTTTATTTTAAGCCAGTTCTATAACAAAATTGGAACTGCATACGATTTTTTCTCACCATTCTTTTTACTTCCTTGTACGTAGTATAAGGAAGTAATGTGATCCCGAAAAATTTTGGGGGCCAAATTTCGACAAAAAAACCGATTTTGACTACCTCTAAATTTAATTTTAAAATTTTTTTCGATGCATCCTATCGTAGGCTAGCATGCACGATCATATTAACGCGTCTGCAACTCATTTTGACCAGCGGCGAGTCTGCTGTGGCCAGTTTTTCCATGCCGTCTGTACGTACGTACGTACGTATGTATGTAACTCGCATATCTCAAAAACTATTGGTCGTAGAATGTTGAGATTTGATATTTAGGATTGTTCTATGATCTAGTTGTGCACCTCCCCTTTTGGTGGCAATCGAATGGATAGTTTATGTACAGGACCGCCCAAAAGATTCAAAATACATTACGCTCTATGGGCCGAAATTCATTAAACTCGCCTAACTCAAAAGCTATTAGGCGTAGAATGTCGAAACTTCATATTTTGGATAGTTGTAACATCTAGTTGTGCACCTCTCCTTTTGGTCCATTCGACTGGATAGTTTATCTACAGGACTGCCCAAAACATTCGAAATACATTACGCTCAATGGGCCGAAACTCATTAAACTCGCATATCTCAAAAACTATTAGGCGTAGAATGTTGAAACTTTATATTTAGGATTGCTGTAACATCTAGTTGTGCACCTCCCCTTTCGATTCCATTCGACTGGATAGTTTATCTACAGAACCGCCCAAAAGGTTCGAAATACATTACGCTCTATGGGCCGAAATTCATCAAAGCGTTTTTTAGAGGTATTGGGCTATTTCAAACGACTCAGAAGTGATGTATGCTGTAAAGAGTTAGAAAATGAATTTCTCCATTAAAAAAGGTGTCTTTATCATTTGTAGTTCTGCTACAGGAACACTCAAAAGATTTCCAATACATTACGGTCAATGGCAATTTTAGGGGCATTCATCCATTTCAAGCACAATACCGTCCTACCACATAAGTTAGGTAATGTTCCGACCACGGTCACGTGCCTCCCTCAAGAACTATGCCAAAAGTCGCCAAGCTTGGCGACTTTTGGTGTACGTGTGTGCATATTTAACTCTCAAATCTCAAAAACTATTATGAAATTTCATATATAAGAATGTTGTAACATCTAGTTGTGTATCTCGATTTTTGGTTCCAATCTACTGGAGAGTTTATATACAGGACCACCGAAAAGAATTTTAGTACTTTAATGTCTATGGACATCTTCAATATAATACAACTGTAGACAGTCATTGTTTGGTACATGCCCAAAAACTCGCCGTCTGTCCTCGACCTTGGCGAGTTTTGGCGAAATATCGCCAAATTTGGCGATAGTCAGTCATTTGGTCCATGCCCAAAGTATCGCCATTTGACATCGTTCTTGGCGAGTTTTGGCGAAATATTGCCAAATTTGGCGATAATCTGTCATTGTTTGGTTCATGCTTAAAATCTCGCCAAATTTCGTCGACATTGACGAGTTTCGCCGAAATATCGCCAAATTTGGCGCCAAAAATTATTTCATATTTTGTATAACACTAAAACTTTAACCCGTAGATTTTTGAACTTTTGTATTTAGAAATATTGTAATATCTAACTGTTTTCCATATCTTTTTTGACAGCAATCGACTGAGAATTTATTTACAGGGTGAGCCAAATGACTTTAAATACATTGAGGTGTATGGATGCATTCAATTCATTGAAAGTCTGTGGTCAATGACTACTTTGGCTATCCCCAAAATCTCGCAGACTATCTCAAGTTTGTCGGCTTTTCGTGAAATATCGCCAAATAAAGTGTCAGAAGGAAATATTTCAAATTGAACTCAGCTTGGCGATATCGAAATATTTGTCTAGAAATCGCTAAACCTTACTATTATTGATATTTTATCTCTTTCAAACAAATAAGTTTAGAGGAAGTGCGTCGAAAATATTTTTGATCTAATGGACGTGCAAGGAAGTCATGTGTTGGACACATCAGATTTTTTTTTTAAATACCAGTAAGGGCGTAGAGAAAGGAGGAGATATCAGATTATAGTCATAACCCTTATTCTAAGTTTGTAAATTTTGGCTACAAAACTGTTAAATACATTAGGCAATTTTTCCTTAGTAAATTGTCCTTCCAAAATTATTTTGCATAATTAAGAATCACTTATGAAGAATTTTCTTTTTTTTTCTGCCTATCTGGACACGGATTTGCCTGAGAGATTCTTGTCAAATAACATATTTAATATTCCTAAAATTTAAACCCACAGCTACCTACATAACTGTTTTATAATTGAAGAAAAAGAGCTTGGAATTGGGATCAGATATTTTACTAAACGAGTTTTATTTGGAATCAGAAACTTCATTTGCAATTTATAAATTATTTTAATTTCGTTCTATTTTTAACCAGTAGGGACGTAACTTAATCTGGAGATAACAGATTATAGTCCCAATCCTTATTAAAGTTTGTAAATTTTTATGGACAATTAAATGCATAAACATTAATTTCTTAATAAATATCTTTCCAAAATTACTTTGGATACTTTATAAATAGCATATTTAGACAGTTCCCCCCCCCCCCCCCCCGTGATAAATTAGTGAGAATGATTTTTTTAATACTTAAAATTGATATTTTTTTTAAAATCAATAATACCAATTACAATTCTAAAAGCCTAGTTTCGTAAATAATTTTTTTATGATTATTTAAGAACAAAAATAGGTGTCTGGAATTTTTATTCAGAATTTTCAACTCGAATGAATTTTTTTCAGAAGGGGCGTGGCCAGAGGAGAAGCTTTTACCGAATCTCGTTTCCCCCAGATTAATGCTTCCTAAATTTGAAGGAACTGTTATTAAGTTTTAAAAAGTTTCCAAAACATTTGCTATTGTTAAATTTGGAAAATATTACTCTTATACACAAATAACAGCATGAACATCCGATGCAAAGATAAAGCTTGAGAAATCTATTTATACAGTCATTATTTTATTTGTTTGATGCAGGATGTCCATAATCACGAGTTTTTTGTCTTGCAGCATTTGTGGCATGCAAGTTGCAACTGCAGTCACCTGGAACACTCAGGTGTGTTGGGAACCAAGTCACCGAGAGCCCAAAATGTGAAATTTATTGCGAGATGTATCAGAATGATGATGAGGTGCCGCGCCAATTATACAGTTGTATGAGCAATGGAACTTGGTCACCACCCTTGCCTTTTTGCGTCAAAGTTAAAGGTGAATTGAATTATTTATTTAAAACTGAAGTGCAAGCATTTTCATATCAATATAGAAGACCAACTGGATAGATTGCTCAATTCTGAAAAAGTGCAGCCGTTGCCATCAATCCATTAACTATCAACAACATGGCGGTCGATAAAATAGCTCATCTGGTGCCACAGAGCTAAAGAAGTTTTTTGAGACAGCTGGCTGCACGCTCTGTGGTGCCAGGTGGGCTATTCGATTGACTGCCATGTTGTTGGTAGGATTAAATGGATCGATGGCAACGGCTATACTTTTTCAGTGTTGGGACAATTACCACTGTTTTTTTTTTGGGTGGGGCACCAGCAGTGAAAGCCCTTTTAATAAGGTGGTTTCATGGTGCAACCACACCATGTTAAAGGGTTAAAATATGTAGAAAGCATCATGCAGAATTTTCAGTAACTGTACATAGTAGCTGAACAGACATGTGTGCAAAGTTAATCCCTTCAGCACACTTGAAGCTAAAAATTTTGTTATTGTTTACTAGAAAATTTCATCTATTCTACCTAATACTCTATAGGCAGATACTGTCCCAATGAGTAATTTTTAGAAAAAAGTGTGTGTCTGGGGGTGAAGGGAGCAGGCACTTTTGAAGAAATTTAACTTGATAAATAATTAGTTTTTTTTTTTAATTCTTAAAAACAGTAAATAAAATTAACTATATTATTCCTTTATTTCTAAATACCTGATATTTTAAAAAATTTTACTAAAATGTTCAGAAATGCATAATAAACATACTGAAGTTTTTTATTTTCCAGTTTTGTAATTCATGCAAAATTTACTGACCAAAATTTTTCTATATTCAATAAATCTACGATTCAAAATAGGTTAATTTTATTTTTGTGTTACTTGAAAATATATCTTTCGTATATCCAAATGTTACTGAAATGTTTGTGAACAGTTTAAGGTGAGAACTTTAAAAAAAATTATCAACATTCTTGTAAGGTTAACCTACGACAAAGGGACTGTGTCTATATATAGTGCACTGTAAAAAGCCAATAGTGCGATTTCTTAAGGACAAAATATAGTTTCACAATATTAATTGAACATCACAAACTTTTCAGATTAAAAAAACAAAAAACAAAACCGTATTTTATGCCCACGTTATTCTAGAAAGAAATAGTCATTCAAATATTTTTTAGCACACTATGATTCATTTATACAGCTTTAATTGGTATGTTGCAGATCTGAAACACGGGGATACAAAGGGTTAATTTAAAATTATTTTAGCTGATTAATACTAACTACTGCTTAGTGAAATTAAATATATTGTTGATTGAGAAAACTAAATTATTTTGATCAACAGCGGTTCATAAAAACAAAGTTTTCGCATCTACCATTGCTAACAATCCAATGTCGAATTGATAGGGATTTCCTTTTTAATGACTCTTCCTTAGCCAAGTTTTTTCCTGTTATTACTTATATTTTTTATAAAATACAGTATTTGACAAGTATATATGATCAAACCTATCTATCTTGAACCTGTATATCTCAAAAACCTTTATATCTTGAAATTTCTAAAATTCTTTATATTTACAATCAAAATTCAACGTATTTTCTACGTTTATCTTGAAATATGTTCCTTTAAAACTTCTATATCTTTAGTTAATGTAAATTACAAAAATCAGTGCTTAAAAAGCAGTTCTCTTCAACAGAAGTAAAGACAACAAAAGAAGCAGAGAAGGCACTATAACTCTGAACTTTTAAGTCTCAGGTAAATTTTGTTATAGGGATTCACAGCTCTTGGCAACCTCAAAAAGAAGCTAGCAGAAACGAAGGAAGTTAGACATCAAAAGTCATTGAAAAACTATTATATTCAAAGACATATTTGTATTTCTAAAAGTGTTATGGATGTCTGTAAAATAAATCTGCAATCATACTACAGCATTTTTCTACAGCAAAAGCAAATAAAACATTTTTAACTGACAGCATTTAAAACCTCTATAACTTGAAGTGTCTTTATCTGGAATTTTTTTACTTCCCATGAAATTCAAGATAGACAGGTTTGACTGTACAATAAAATACATATGTATTCTGTTTCTCTAAGAATATGTATACATTATTTAGCATTGACATAGGTAGTCTTAACCCTTTAACGCGCAGTGTTCCCGCTCTGGGAACACCAAACTCTGATGTTTTGACTGTTGCCAGTCACGAAGAATAGATTTGATTTCTATAAAAATAGTTGCGGGTGACATAGCTCCACGAGAATCCTTTACTTTTTAGCACGTCCTTTCCCATAAAAAATTTCACGATTATTTTTAACAGCACTGACATCTGCTGAAAAATGGAAGAATGCGGGAACAGCTGGATAGATTGCCCAATGCTGAAAAAAGCTGTCGTCAAAAAAGGGTCTCTAGACCTGTGGCACGCGATGAACGTTTCGATCGTCCGCCATCTTGCTGGTAGTTAAATCGAGCGATGGCAACGGCTGCCCTTTTTTCAGCATTGGGAAAGGGTTGTGTCTCAAAGGGTTAAGGGTCTACTTAGTTGAAAGGTTTCTGTAAGTTTTCTTTCCAATCCAATGGGGAATCAAATTTTAGTATAAAAGTTCTGAGCATCCTTATTTAAGGAAAAGGTGGGAGGACCAATAAAGCTCAAAGGAATTTGCAGATGAGGGGTATGTTAGGGAGTTAATTTCAATGGATCCAGGTTTAACCTGTTCATTCTCTCAGCAATGCTAAAAAGCAGCACTAGTCACTGAAGGCAAACAGTTTTCACAATTGCATATTAATTTTTTGCAGTTTTAAGAAGCATTCTGAAGTTCTTGAGTGTCTGATTTATTGGTTTGTTTTTAAGCTGTTTAAAAGCCCTCTGATGACAGTAATTTTTTTCTCAAGGACAACTTTAGCAATTAAATTAACAAATAATGCATGAAAACCACTTCTGCTTACTAATATTTCTGATCTGAATCAAATCAGGTCAATGAGTTTGCTCTCCTTCACGATTTCAAACACCAAATTTCATGTACCAAGTCAACATAATTAATCAGATGTTGCACAGTGGTTTCATTTTTATTACAATTGGAACAAGTTGAGGATGTTTTAGTGCTATGGGAAAATCTGAGTGTCCATACATAACCTGAAGTCAACTGAGCCCAAGGGTGGATCCAGAATTTTTTTTTTTTTTTTTTTTTTTTTTTTTTTTAGGAGTGCAAAGCTTGAATACAGATCCAGAACTGCATAAGATATGTAAATTTTTATAGTTTTTAGGCATTCATAATCAGGCCATTTTTTTCTTAGTCTATCACATAGCCTGGAGCCACCAAGCTTTAAAACGAAAACCTTTTTCACAATTCTGCTACCATTTACTATCTGTTGAATATGATACAGCCACTCCAATCTCTATATTAGTGATAATACCAATGTCTCTAGATCTTTCCATTATTTTATCCAGTGTCAATATATTTTCCCTTTTATCTAGGGTAAATATACATTTTTAGGGGGGAGGGGAGAGAGGCCTGCACTAGAATACTACAAATGCACCAGTGGTTGTCTCCAAGTAGTATCAATTAAAGCCTTTCTTCTTGAACATATCTAAAGATAGCAAAAAAGGTCAGCATAAATTTGAGGCATGGAAATGACTTCTTTTGCTGTCCCGTCAGCTTTATAATTATACTTCAGATTTACATGAGATGATATCCATTGTAGATCAAGGACAGAAGACTATCAAACTAGTATTTCCATATGAAATCAAATACGAAAGATAGCTATTATTCAAAACAATATCAGTGATTGTCTCTAAAGTTTAGAAGAGTACTTAAAATTAATATACCATTCAAAACTGAGAAATGTCTCAACTCTAACTTTCAATTAAATATGTGGAAGGACTTGGTTGTAGTTCAAAACATAGGCTTCTTTTAGAGTTGCTACGTGCTTAAAATTTTAGTATGATATAAAAGATGCTAAGCAAGTACATATATGGCCAAGTGGTGCTCAAAAGATAGTATTTTTTTTTTCTTTTTCCTTTTATTATGATTCAATGGCAAGACTTTAAATTTTGGAAAAGGAAGAGCTCCTTTTGGCTACATTCCCGATACTAGATATTTGTACATTGCATAAAAAAGTTGATTATCTTTAAAATTTTACTTTTGTTATTACCTTCTTCTAAGGTTCATTTTTTAAATGAAAGTATTGCTTCATTTATGGTGATGCAAAAGCTTAGAGAAAAATAGCAGGGTAAAATAAATCTTAAATCAATTTTATTCATTGAATCCATCATTAAAAAAAAAGCAACATCACATCTTTTCAAGAATAAGCAAAAATTGTGAGGGGGAAAAAAGTGCAGATTTCCAAGAACTTGTTCGTGTTCATTAGTGATCAGGCTTCTAAAGTGTTAGGTATCTATTACTTTTATTTCATTAGAATTCATGTAAAAAGATATTTCTGTTTTACAAATACTTGAAGATAAAGAGTGAGGTCACACTGGAAATATGCTTTAGACAAAAATCTTTGTCAAAAACATAGTTTGTTTTTTCTCTTTCTAAAATTTCAAATAAACTGACAAGAATTTTGCTGAAAATTTATTGATGAACTTAATTATCAGGTATTATTAAATTTTTATAAAAATTGCAACATTCCTTATAAAATAAGAAAATAAACGTAAATTCGTTAACATTTTTCATGAATTTTGAATCAGATGAGTCATTTTACTGTGATTATCAGGTAAAAATCAGTCCTTTACAGTGTTTGAAAGATAGTTTTAGTAGATATCTTGATACCATGTGGACAGTTTTTGAGGCTCCTAAAAATGAGGCCCAGGGCATATGCCTTGAATGCCTAGCCTTAAGTTAGTCACTGCACACACAAAATAAAACAAACATAAAAAGAGTGCTAGTGAAAGTTATAATATGTATTTTTTGAAATATATAATTAATTAGATTAAATATATTATTTTCTACTAACAAGACTCAAACAGAAAACTGACTTCTGCTTTTGCCCTGAATAGCAGCTCACCCATTTCTACAGTTACCTTATGTTTCGAAGCATTTATCATCACTGTTTCAAACATGTTCAATAATAAATTGAAATAGCAAAAATACATAGCTTATCAACAGTGAAATTATATAATGACATATTTCATATTGTAATACTTTTAATAACTTCTCTATTTCAGCAATTGATTTGGTTAAATCCCCAAATGTGACTGAGCTTGAAGAAATAACGTACCCATAGGTTAAACTGAATGAAGAAATGAGAAGTACAGGAACAAAGGAAATGAATTTGCTTGCATTACTGTAGAAATTTTAGCTTCAAATAAATAAGGCAAAAATAAATTAGACTTGCTTACTTACTGGCGTAAATCATTAAAAAACATCTAAGCCTAAAATTATTTGTTAAAAGTAAGCAAAAGAAAAGCATAATTGAATGATTGTATGTAGTTATATCAACTCTGTTTCACTCTATAACTAATGTGTTAGGCATACTAGAAAGTAATGTCATTTTTTAAGAAAAAAAATCAAATAAATTTTCAACAAGTTCTTAGTTATAAACAAGCTGTGCCTAGACATAGGATTCATATTTGTTAAACCAATAAATTCACAGCTAATATTTTGTTTCTTTCACGAAAGATCGTCACCCACCTTGTTTTTCACGTCAAACGAAATTACAGGATGATATTCATAATATCCTTAAATTTATTTTTAGGTATTCGTGAATGTTGTGTTTTACAGCAAGAATTTTATAAATATATCTGTTTTGTTTGAGATCACACCAAGGATGCTAAAAGAATGCTTTGGCTCCCTATTCCTTTTAGGTATTCGTGAATGTTGTGTTTTACAAAGAATTTTATAAATATATCTTTTTTCTTTGAGATCACACTGAAGATGTGGATCCCTACTCTTCATAGTTATGAATTTAAGAAAATGCCATCTAATCTAGCACCCATGGTATAATATTCACATACATGCCCAATTTCATATTATTAGCTTCAGTAGTTTTGGTTAAGTAAATTATTGACATTAAAAAAATTAAAATAAGCAAATTTTAAAATAATGATATTTTTCAGTCCCCCTAATAAATTTAAACTACAGAATTAGAAAGACATAGAAGAAGACAGTAGCATATCGTCTGGGAGGGGCTAGGAGGCTTCAGAAAGAGATTGTTTAAAAAATCCTCCCAAAAGAGATTGCTAAAGAGTAATATTCCACTTTACTATACACTTTGAATAGGTAAAATGATCTTTTTTTACAACTTAGCCCACCCCAAAAGTTTTACATTGGTTTAGACTTAAATTTTACATTTTTGTATATTTTGTTTGGGTGAAATAAGCTTTCAAAATTTAACCCCTTGCAAAAAATAATTTCTGCATTAGCCCCTGGAAGCATAATCAGAATAAGTCATATGATAGTGAAAATGAGTATTTTGAAGGTGAAGTTCCAATATTAAAAAGTAGGAAAAATTACCCTACTCAATTTCCCTTAAATAAACACAGATACACACACACACACATAATAAAAAAAATAATAAAACTTTAAAAATATATTTCCTTAAAAAGATCTCTGTACAACAATTGTCCTTTTGCATCGTTCTATTTCAACAACGCAGATGAAAAGAAGAGTA
Organism: Cheiracanthium punctorium; assembly: GCA_038373885.1. Classification (NCBI taxonomy): domain Eukaryota; kingdom Metazoa; phylum Arthropoda; class Arachnida; order Araneae; family Cheiracanthiidae; genus Cheiracanthium; species Cheiracanthium punctorium. The sequence continues at coordinate 479,888 of JAWZYV010011407.1, read as the reverse complement.
AACTGAGGTATGTGTCTCCTCTATCTAACACACAAATCAAATCAAATCAAAATTAAAAAAAAAAAATTCATTGTTTAGAAAGGTATTGTAAGACTCAACAGTGTCAACATTAATGTACAGTGCTTTCATATCTCCCTAAAAAGTATTCAAATTATAAAGCTGAAAATATCTAAAATTCACGATTTTCAGAGATTATTTTTAACCATGTTTTCTAAAAATTAAATATCATTTATAGCATTGGAAGGCAGTATTAAAAAAAAACATGCTTTAATAAGTCAAAGTGCAAATGACATAAATCTTTATCTAGTATTAAAAGTTTTCTTATAGGAAATGCATAATTAACTATAATAGGAATAAGTTACTGATCATTTAATGATCTGAATAAGTTACTGATTCACTGAACAATTGATACTTTGTATAATTTCAATTTGTACCAAACCTTTAAATACACTGTATTCCAGATCTGAAAAAATCAGGTGCACATAATGGAAGTGCTAAACAAATCTCTAAAAGTTAAATAAATAACAGTAAGTAAAATTTTCTTTTTTATTTAAATGAAAAATTATTTTATCACTAGTTAAATAAATAACATAGATGTAGCTAAATTTTCAAGAGCTCTGTTCTTCACTCTTTTCTTCAGAATTTTCATTTACTACTTCTACTTTGCTAACATTAACAGCTACTAATGCAGTAGGTGTTGTTCTTAATTTAAATAAAACTGGTATGCTGTCTAGTTTTGGATTGGTCTTCCTCAGAAAGCGAATCCAAGACAATAAAGAGTCTTTACTCGATGTTCCAGTACAACACATGCCCATGATGATACCATCTTCTTGTTCATGGACTGACTGTGGACGAAGAGTTAATTCTTTTGGTTTTTTCTCACCGAACATCCATAAGGACATGTTAGTTACATCTAGGAAAATAAGAAACAATATGATCAGAGATATATTTAATGCCTCTACAAGCATATTTCATGCATTAACAATCAAAAATACTCTTTAAAATTTTAATAATACATATTTTTTGCATTCTGAAATTTTAAATATAATTTAGCATATATTTATTGATTAATATGTGCTGTATATGTCCAATAAGATGGAACTCACCATTTCTGCCCCCATCCTGACCTAATAAAACCTTAACTTGTAAGCAATGTTTCTAACTCAATATTTTTGAGTATTTTGCAGTCACATTGAAATCTGACAGGGATTTTTTGTTTGAACCATTGTTCTTTTTCTTTCCTTTTTTTAACATTAAACTACATATTTTCTACCAATTAACTTATGTTTCGTGCATATCACTTTTATGCCTGTCTCTTTTTTTCTTTAAAGTGCTAAATTTACTCCTCTGAATTCATATTCCCTCCTCCGAAACAAGCCAAGGGGTATTTTCACTCCTTAAAAATTTTCCTAGTAATATCTCTCGATACAACTAAAAACGAAGAGATAAATTATAAAAAAGTGATACTTTAAGCAACATAAATAGCTTGTGCAGTAGGATAAAGAGGGGTAATTATGACCTTTTTGTACATTTTTCAGCTTTTTGAATTTTTAAATAGTTTTATATGAAAAAATTATTTCAAGTAACTAGGAGGTAACATTGATTACAATTTAAAGAAATGGTCATAATTACCTCCTCAAAACCAATGAATAAAAAAAAAATTGGAATTACTATGACTACTAGTCAGGGTTGTTAAAAACTTGGTTTTTTTCAGAAAAACCCAGCCCATTGGGTTTTTTCAGAAGAATGGATGGGTTTCAGAATAGTTGAAAAAAAATTTGCTTATTACTAAATGCAACTTAAAGCAAACTAATTGATCACAAAAATCAATTATAAATAAAAAGTGGTTAATTTAATAGTAATAACTGATTACAATTATTAATCATACATGAAAAAATGTATAAATCAATAACAATAGCAACCCCAATCACGGTTTGCTCTTAGATAAATTGACTATTACAGTGAAACCTGTTTTTAAAGACCACCACTGGGACCAAGAAAATGTGGTCTTTAAGGAGGGTCGGTCTTTGAATTCAGGTAATATGATACATTTTGACAAAATTTTAAGCGTACTTAATTTTATCAATAGAATTGGAATTTATTTGATAATTACCTGATTATCACTGAAATGGCTTTATATAGATATAATTAATAAAAAGCATCTATGTATTTACTTTTTTTATAAAATGTAGAGAAAGGCAGTGAGATTTTTATATATTTTAATAAATGAAATTAGAATATGTTTAAATTTTTAAAAAATTGAAAAATATAATAAAATTTTGCTTTACATGGTAGGTACTTTATTATATTTTAAAATATGATGTAATAACAGATTGTTTAATCGCTTCTGTACACATGTCAGATGCTTAAATAGTTCATCACCCCCCACCTGCACGGAATAATTAAGCAAGGTGTTAAAGCCTTCTGTTGCTTCATTGAAAGTGATTGCAGTTTTTTGTTATGTGTCTTCATCAGAAGATGATATATTTTCACTGCAAACAGTTTATTCATTCTTATTTTCAGATTCCGTCACTGACGAACTAAATTGTTCATGAATAGCGTATTCTTCAGTGACACTACAAAAGAAGTTGTAATCCTAACCTAATAATTCATGGGCTAAATTATCATAATTATGGACATTACTTTCTACGATGGAATTATTGAAATCATTATCTATCGCATCTTCGGGGCCAGAGGCGTAGCCAGGGGGGGGGGGGGGACCTCTTCATCGGTGGGGATATCGGGATATATCCCCCCCCCACCGAAATTTTTGGATTAGTGATGAAATTCCGTCTATTTATACACATATAAGTTCATATCCTCCTCCGAAAAATTTTCCTGGCTACGCGCCTGTTCGGGGCATACAGTGAACGATTCACTGTAAATGTCTAAATGCATAAAATTCTATTTTCAATAAATATCCTCCAAGAAGCAGTAACACAAGTAACTGCGTGCATCCCGCTATTGCGTACAGTGACTCTATGGATTAGGTAGAGGCCCGCCCGTCTCAAGAGAAAGGGGGGGGGGGTTATTGTGTAACCGATAAATAATAGGATGCATTAACTTGGGTATGGGGGAGGTACGGTGTTATTATTAATTAATTATGATTGACAATTAATGCATTAATAAAATACTGATATATTAATTAATATGCATCATTCATACTAATTAATCCCTTGTTCATTCGGGAACCCTCTCTCAAAAAAGTTTGAGAACTACTTTTAAAATGAAATGTTTTTAAGCCTTCTGGGGCGCAATTGTAGCTGCAAAAAATTTGGTGTGTCAAACTTCATTCAAGTGCTATATCAGTCTATCACTTTTTTTGGAATTATCTTTCTTTTTTCTGTTTGGGGGCCCTCCCTGATAAGGGAGGGCCCGCCGAGGGTGACGGCTCACCCGTCTGCAGACAGTCGGACACCCTGGCCAGTCCGAGCCTGAACTAAACAAGTGTCAGCTTTCGTTTTTATCATACCGCGTGATTGCTGATCATCCGAACAACGTACTTACTCAAATAGAGGAAAATAAGAATTTTTTTAAGAATTTGCGGTCGTTAAAATAGGATTTTAAATAAATTTGTTTCTTATACATAGCGGTCGTTGGTCGCGTCAGGCAGGTGGTCGTTCAATAAGGAAAATAAACCATTATTTATAATTATATGGTACTCGGGACCACTAAAACATGGTCGTCAAGAACAGGTGGTCTTTAAATACGGGGGTCGTTCAACACAGGTTTTACTGTAGTAATAATTTTAACAGTGATATACTAGTGCTTAATTACAATTTTTTAAACTAATTACAACTTTTAAACTAATGACAACTTTTTAAACAGATGAATGGAGCTGTTTATAAACTTTACAAGTGGTGTGCTGATGTTAAGCGATGTATTATCTACGTAATTAAAGTTGAAATTTTGAAAAAACCCATCCGGGTTTTTTCGTGTTGGGCAAAATCATAACAACCCTGCTACTAGTGGGTGAATTATGTCCACTTTGTTTTTCCTTGATAATTATACATTACAGCTTTTGCTAAAGCAAAAAAAAAAAGCAACTAAAAATATTTACAATTTAAATTAAAAACATGACAAATTTTATAACAGACATTGAGAACAAAAATATTTTTAATCAAAAAGCATAAGAAAAATTATGAGTGAAATGCAATCTGCCAGGAAAATGATTCCCCCCCCCCTCAGAGATGCAAGTTTTACTGTTAATTTAATTATAAGAAATTAGCTAATTAATCCACAAAGAGAAATTATCTATGGTCTAAATCACTTTTTATTTTATCTCTATTTTTTAAAAATCATTTCTGGCAGAGGCTATATGCTGGCTTTTTTAACTTGTGGACACTAAGGACTCACAAGATTAAGCAATTGTAGTCTTATTGCCATTAAAAAAAATAAAATTAGCAATAAAATCTTTCTGCCATACAGAGATCATAAAAAAAAGCAGTAGGATACAAATAGTACAATATACATAAAAAAAAATTACATTGATAAAAAGCTAAAACATCAAAACAAGATCGTCTGTAATTTACTCAGACCTCTAGCCTCCCAATATCTGAAAAAACACTAGTCTGGGAGAGAGCTAAGCAAACGAGGAGATGCTCAGTGTTCATTACCACACCACTGCTAGACAGCAGGACAGGCAGGACTGTCAACTATTGCAAAACTTTACAGGTCCTTTTTAACAACATTAGAAAATAATGAAAACATATAAATTTAGCAAAGAGACATAAAAGTGGACATTCTCAATAACACATTACATCTTTAAATGCAGGTGTCCCAGGAATCCAGTGATTAAATTAAAATGGGTAAATTGAGGGGAAAAAAAGGGATAAAATACATGCTATAAAGTGATTTCTGTTCTGCTATATTTTTTAAAAAGATCTGAAGTGTATTTTCTGGATCTGTTGATAAGAATGGGCATAATTTTTCAGTACTTGAAATTTTTTAAATGATTATTTACAGAACTTCCACTTCTGACCATCTATATACATATACATTTTTATAATAAGAACACTACTGTTTAAACACTATTAAGCTATTAAAAACATCAAAGATCAAAACTAGTAAAGAATTTTGTATATAACATGCACAGCATATAAAACATATTTTATACTTACATTTTTTTTTAACATATGTAGGCTCATTGCAAAATTCTTTATTAATTTTAACAAAGGTTTTACAACCAGCAAAATGTAAACAGAACTGAATAAAGTTACCATTAAGGTTAAAAAAAACAAAAACAAAAAAACTAAACATATGATTGGATGTGTATAAAGAAATGTTAAATTTTAAAAATAAATAATAATAATAATAATATATAATAATAAATATAAATAATAATTACAAAGCTGAAAAACAGCAGAAAGTTAATTTTGAACTAGAAAGGGAGCAAAATAATCCATTTTTATCATTGACAGTTAATATAAGTTCTGTAAATCAAATAAGTTCGCCAATACAGAATAGAATTTTTATTTAGAAGCTCACACACATAAAAAAAAGAAAAACTTTTCTTTAACTTAAGTAAAACAACAGAAATGATTAGTAACAGCATTTGAGACTAGAAATTTAGGAACTCTATGTGCATTCCTCATAACTTTGATGTAAAAAAAATATGTTTTCAACTTAGTTTAAAGCAAAGCTTCTGTTTAGAAAGTAGCTCCCTCTCCCCCAAGAAATTAGCCATTTAATACCTTTACTTGGAAATTGAGTACAGGCAGGGAAAAATTAATTAAATGAACCTTAAACATAATACCATAGTTCATTAAAAAAGATAAGCAATTATATTATAATTTACACATTCTGTAATCAATATTTTTAACACATACAACTATCTAAATATTTTTCTAAAAGAATATGTAGTTTTTAGTTATTCTAACAAAACAATAGTCACATTTTTGGAAACAAGAAATGGAATATTTTTTATTTTTATAAAACAATTTTTAAGTATTTGGTTTTGTTAATTTTTACACATAATTCATATTTGTGTATGCATCATAATGATTCATAACTAATTCATATATACACAGGGTGTAAAAGAAATTATGATTTTTTAAAAATCAAATTAATCAGATTTTTAAAAATTTAAATAAGATTTTTTTTACATAAAAGTCAGATTTAAAAATATAATTAGCTCAGATAGTTTAAGTAAGTTTAACTACTTTGTATAAAGCATGTAGACTACTTGTAAGTACATCTAGTTGTTGATAGAATCAATCAGTAAATAAAATATTGCTTTGGTATGCAAATAATTTTGTCCCAAGTGGATGATTTTGGATGCATAGAAAAAAATGACATTATATTCTGACGTACTTTATAAATTTAAAAGCAATAGTTTAAAAAATAAAACTTGACAGATATTTTATTCACAAGCGATAACATTGATTGTATTATGCACAACCTCTTTCAGCTTGTGGGCCTAAGAAATTCAAATGTACAGTATCAATGGCCAATCAAGTAGTGCATTCTTTTAAGTAATACAGTCTTAAAAACAATATATTAAAGATTAATTGATGGATATAATGACACTATTCCAAATATGTATTTGCAGTTTTCTTTGCAGATGAAGTTCTTGAAAATATGATGCCCACATAGGAAAGGCAAATGGGTGATTTCACAGTACTGTGAGTGTTTATATCATGTCCACAGCAAGTTCAGTTGAACATAACAAAAAATTGAGTTGAATGGGTTTTTCTTTTTGTAAACAGCATGTTACATTATTTACAAAAAAAAAAAAAAAAAATAATGTTTACCTAACTCAATTTTTTGTATAGATATGACCAATCTAACTTATTGCAGACATGACATAAATGCTCATAATACTGTGAAATCACCCAACTATCAAATAAAAGCTCTTGAGAATATGATGGCACATATTGTTAAAATTCAATCAATTGTAAATGAACATTTTCCAGTGCAATTTTTATGACCATTGAAAGCAAATCTAAAATAATTAAATTTCCACAATTAATTCTTTTTCATAAAAATTGGATCGATGAATTCTGATTTGTAGTTTTTAATGTGCAACTGGCTTGGCAGGTGAAGGGAATAAGCTGTAATGAGATAATAATGACCCGTAGGCCAGAGGTCGTGCATCCCTGATTTAAATGAAAGATTTAAAAAAAAAATCAATTTAAATCATTGACAACCTGTGTGTACATTAGGGTGTCCCTTATTTAGGGCTAATTTTTTTTTTGCCTGTCCCCTAAAATTGTTCAATTTTATCATATTAACTCACATGTAATGTTTCAGTCTAATAGGATGAAACATGCCGACCTGAGCCAGAATTTTCAATGTTATAATGGATGATACGATGTATTTATAACAAATAAAATACTCAGTGTTACTAATTCAAAATTATACTCTATAAATGACCAACTCATATCTACATTAATACGTATGCTTCTTGCTGCAGAACTTAAAATTAGTGTGGATACATATTTTAGAAAGTGATTCTATCAACCTTTCAAGTATATTAGTCAAGTTGGAGTGTTTAGGTTGATTAATTTTTATTTTTTACCAACTATACGAAAAATTCCAGAGCTGGGGATCGAACCCAGGGCTGCCATTTAACATGCGGATGCTCTACCACTGAGCTACTCTGGGACTGTGGTTTGAAGAAGATGATATTGCCAATGATTCTAATGCAAGAAATTTTGTTTTCTCGTAAATAAAGTTTCGTTCAGTATTTGTTTGTTTAATTCTTTTTCCAAATTACTAATATTTCTTTCATTTCTGTCTCGTTGATGCCATTCCACATGTTCTTTCTCATGTCTGATATTATTAATATTGACATTGCTTCAATTTTTTCTCAAGTCTTTGAAAAGTAGTACGTCAGGATTTCTCTCTACCTCATACATTTTGCTTTCAAATACAATTGAAAGGTCATATGTGTAATGAGGGCTTGGAAATAAACAACTACAACATTTTTCTATAATTTTTGCTCTGAAAGGATTGATGCACCATTTAAGCAGTCAGTTTTTGGTCTGCGTAAAATTTACACCTTCATTTTCAGACACCTATGTGTTACACAGTCCAAAAAGCATTTGCTTGCTCTTTCTTAATTTTTTAATTTTGAAAAACCAGTGAGCTGTTCTCTGTCACCGAAAGATGCAGTAGTTGGTAGACTTTCTTGTAGAATCTTTTGTATCTCTGACATTTTATGCTGATAAAAGCTTACCATCCCAGTGAACAGTAAAAATTTGAGAAATGGCCTTTCAAAATGCCTTTTTTATGCAGTCAGCAGATTCCTTTCTTTTAATTTGACGGCTTCTATGAATTGATCATCTATTAATAATAAACTGTTAAGTATTATTATCAAGTGTTTCTAATAATGCATGAAGAAGACGAAGAGACTAACAACAATCGGCAAAGCATCACTACCAAAAAGCCCGATAATGGCTTTCATTTTTCACATTCTCTCTCAAGTCGGCACGTGTTCAAATATGTTAACTGACCCAAAAATTTGTATGGTTTAATCTTGAAGCAAATGGAACCAAACTAGGGGGTGGGCATTTAAAAATTTAAAATTTTGAAAATAAGGGTCACCCTAATATACACGTGAAAAAATGTCAGATATAAATGTTGTTTTTACATACAAACATATCAATCGTTTACAATCATAACGTTAATAATCATGGCTATAAAAACAGCAAAATAACTGAAATTGAATTTAATTATTGAACACAAGTCATGAATTTAAAAAAAATGCTCTTATTTTTTAAATTGTTGGGAATTAGCCATTATAGTTAGACTCATAATTTAGACAAAAAACATGTAATCTTATTCAACCCGCATGATGTAATCACACTGTTACCACTAAGCAACCAAAGATAATGCAAATCAACATGAGATGACGAATTGTAAAAAAAAATCATCAAAAATCCCCTATTAAAAAAACATAAAAATGTTAATGTTTTAGAAGTACTTTACTTAATTTTAAATAAATATATTATGAACATGTTTAATTTTGAAAGAATTAAAATCTATTTCTTGCTGAACAAACATATTTCAAACATAGTTTTTTATAATACAAAGTTAATAAAATAAAAGTATTACAAATCAATAGTGCCAATGAGTTTATATACTTTGAAAACTAGTCACTGTGATAAACTCATAGGAGTCCTAGAAAATCCATGTTTTTTTTTTTTTTTTTTTTTTTTTTTTTGCATGATGTTTATCTGATTTTTGAAAAATTGTGAATTCATATTTTTAGCAACTTTTGAGTTGACCAATGCAAATTGAAACTGATGCAGTTAAAAAAAAAAGATTAATGAAAAAAATGAAATATTACCACTATCATCAACTTCTGATTCATGATAAGTTTTAGAATCGGCTCATTAAAGCCCGGTGGAGTAGCGGTAGCGCATTGAATTGCCATGCCACTAGTCCAGGGTTTGAATACTGGGTTGGGCAAGGTTGACTTAGCTTTTTATTCCTTGAGTGGGTCAATACAATGAGGACCAAGATTGCTTGGGGACTAAGCACAGGGTGGCTGGTGCCAGGTTGACCATCTGGCTTGAGCATATGTTCTGCACCCCAGAACCCATGGTCCCAAAGTCATAGATGGGCAGCACAGGCCTTGGTTCCATGTGATCTGTAGTGCCAATGAGTTTAGTTGTTTTAAATAAAAATAAAATAAAAGCATTAGAAACAGTTCACATAATTTAGAAATTAGCCAATGTGATAAACCCAAAAGAATCCTAGAAAGTTTGTGTTCGTTTTGTAGTATTTATTGATTTTTGAAAAAAATGAATTCATGATTTCAATGATTTTTGAAATGAGTAATTAAAACTGATGCTGTTAATAAAGATTAATGAACAAAGATCAACTATTACCATCATCATCAACTTCTGGTTCTGGATAAATTTTAGGATCCGCCCTAAGTATGTAATAAGTCATTGATAACCTCCTCAGCCACACAAGAAAGGGCCCTTCAACAAAAATGGCTTTTTCCTCTGGATGTTCTTTGATGATTTTTTCTTGAACAGGGCTTTGTGCACTCATTATCCAGGTTTTATCAATGGAATCTTCTAAATATTCAGCCTACATGGAAATAAAGTAAAAAAATTGTCAATGCATGGGATAGAATGCTGTAAATGGTTTAATTACAAGAAAATATTAAGGGTAACAAAAAGTAATGTCATTTTTTTGTAGCATTAAAACCAATCAAATAAATTTTTACTAAGATTTTAATTACAAGCAAGCCCACAGGACTAATATTTTATGCAAGAATTTTATAGATCATTTTTCTTTCAAGAAATATTGCCATCCTCTCCCTGTTTCCATGTCTCAACTCCTTGTAAGAAGAATTCCAGAATGTTCTGAAATTGATTTTAGGTATTTATGAGTGTTTAATTTTACAGGAAGGATTTTACGCATAGCTCTTTTTTTTTTTTTGTTTCAGATCATGCAAGATATGTAAAAAGAATGTTTCAGCTCCCTACCTTCTACAGGTTTTGAATTTTGAAAAATGCCCTCTAATCTAGCATCTATTGTTAAAAAAATCATATACATGACAAATTCCAAATATGCGTGCCTTCTAAACCTTGAGTACATTTTATCCTAAAGAAGAAAAAAAAAACTGGTATGCAAAATTAAACACAACTGTATCCTTGCTAAAATAAATAATTTAGCAGGCATGATATGAAGGAAATAGCATCTGAACAAACATTCTTTCAACAGATAAATTTATTAAAGAAAAGCTTTATGAAGATTAAAAAAATACATAAAATTCCTAATTAAAAATACATATATATACTTGCATTGTATTCTGATATCTTTGTTCGAGTATCTACAGACATTTTTTTAAGAGCCAGCCTTGCAAGTTCCCGCACATCAGCTGGCAAAGGATCTGGTAACAAGTATGGATTTAAATTTTTAAACTTAGGCATCCAATATAACATTCTAGCTAACTTTTTATACACATGAGAACTCTTTCCGAATACATTTAGGACTATTCCCTTCATTTCTTTATCTGGAATTACACCTAGATAAAAAGAAAAAATTATTTTCCTATTTCAAAAAGTAATGTAAAACGATTTATTAAACAAAACATTTAGTGATGTCAAGTAAATGTATACACAACATGTTTCTACAAAAAGAAGAAAGAAAACAGAAAGAAAGAAAATGAAATGAAAATATTTACACAAAAATGTGTTGAAAAAATCTAAATATTAAATCTACAGATATTTTATTCTCTTAGCATACAGAAGAAGAAAGAAAACATTTCTTCACTTTCAGAAATTCTTTTAGTGTATAACAAAAAAGTACATTAACCCTCTGGCTACTCATCCTGCGATTTCCATGGGCAACTCAAATATAGCAAAATTTGCTCATCCTGCGATTTTCGTGGACAGGTGTTTTTCTTCCTTTATTGAGGAGAGCATCCTGCATTTTCACCGTTTAACCAGTGAAATAAATTAGATACAGTGTTAGACGTTTAATTTAGGTTTTGACCAACAGATGTCATTAGTCGTTCACTAAATTGCAGCATTTGAAGGTGGTACTCGGTATGTAATGCTCTAACTTCACTTGTTTGATGCCTTTTCTAATGAGAAATGGCGGCTAGAAATCGTTCAGCAATTGACAGAGTGTATATTCCGGATGATTTATGAGATTCTGAAAGCGATTTTAGTATTGATAGTGATAGTGATTTAGATTTTTTGGACTTCTCCACAGATGACGATGAATCCGACCATAATTCAATAAGCTTGCAAAGCGTTAGGCGGTAGTGCATTTTTTTTATATTATGTAACAAACAGAAATTAACTGTAATCTAATTGAAATTTATCCCCAATTATTTAAAAAAAATCCTTTGATGTAATAACATCTGAAATTGGTTTTTTTGAAGCTTAGTTTCTCATGATAAAAATCTATATTAAAAATCTTTTCTAGAAAGAAAAAATCACATTCCAATTCTCCAATGTATATAGATTTGAAATATGAAAAAAAAATTACACAATTTTTGAAGCGATTTTGGTCCACTAATTGAGCAGTCAGAGGGTTAAAATTATAAAATATAAAGCCTGAGGTCTGCCATGCATATACTTTTAGCATGTAATTAGAGACCAACTAAAAAAATATCAAGGCCTGGAGCAGAGATCTCTCATGGGACTTTTTTCATACTGATATAAAGCATGCATTCCCACATACATACAGGATGCAATAGCTTTCACTGATTTCAAAAAAGGAGGAGGTACTATATTCAATGCGTATATATCCTACTAATATTATAAATGTGAAAGTTTGCTTGTGACCCAATCGCACAAAAACGGCTGAACGGATTTAAATAAAATTTGGAATGAAGATAGCATATACCCTGGATTAACATATAAGTTACCTTTCATGCAAATAGCATAAATAGTTCTTTTACAGGGAGACTCAAAATAACATTATGCTCTATGAGCATCTCTGTAACTACTGAACCGATTGTAAAACTTTTTTCACTGATAGAAAGCTACATTATTTCTGAGTAATATAGGCCACCTCTAATACATATATCACAAATAGTTCTTTTACAGAGACACTCATAAGAATTACATTATGCTCTATGGGCATCTCTGTAACCACTGAATTGATTCTAAAAGTTTTTTCACTAATAGAATGATACAATATTTGTGAGTATTATAGGCTACTTTTCATGCATAAATAGTTCTTTTACAAGGACACTAAAGCAATTCTAATACTTTACATTCTATGGGTATCTTTGTAACTACTAAACCAATTCTAAAACATTTTTTTGTTGATAGAAAGATTTCCTGACCATTATTGAGTATTATGAGCTAACTTTCATGCATGTATCATAAACAGTTCTATTATTAATTGTTATTTTTTTATTCTGAAGCTTTACTGTGGTACCTTAAGAAAAGAAAAATGCATTTTAGCAATGCAAATTATTAAGAAAAATGCAAATTATTAAGAAAATTTTATGATCATTCATACCAATGAATTCCATTTTATCGAGCATGTAAAGAGCACACTCCTGATGACGAGCAAAGTGAAAAAATTCAGCCTGGATAAGATTTTTTGGGATCATCTTTCCCTTCGGAAAAACATCCATCAGTTTCTTATAAATTTCCAGATCTCCCTCGACCCCATAATCTTCCATGTACTTCAGGGCAGCATAAATGAACTCTAAATGTCCCTTTCTGACTTTGTCTTGATCACAATACACATTGATGATTCTTAAATATGTTTGCCTATCTTTGGTTTTCACGCCATCAAAATGTTTCAATCTGGGTGCAAGTTCTTTCTCAGTAGGTACCATACCTTTTTCTTTTAGTAAATATGCATGAGTATGGAAGAAAGAAAATGAAGAACGATTCATTATTTTTGCAGTCTTATTAATAATTTCAACTGGCTTGATTACACTTGAAGAAAAATAAGCCAGCCTCTTACAGTGTAGGATAATTTTTCTTTGAAGCATTCTGAAAAAAAATCAAAAATCATGTGTATACTTTAAATAATTTGCATAACATCACATAAAAGTAATTTTAAGAAATTAAGAATTCTAAAAAAAAAAAAAATTAAAAGTAATGATAATTCAAAAGTAATTCTTATTTCCTTGTACGAAGTATAAGGAAGTAATGTAATTGCAAAAAATTTCGGTAGCAGATTTCGACAAAAAAACTAATTTTGAGTACCTTTAAATTTATTTTTAAGAATTTTTGCGATGCATCTCATTGTATGCATGGATGTATGTTCATATAAATGCATGTACAACCCAGCTTGACTGACCACGAGTCCATTTTGACCAGTTTTTCCCTGACATCTGTATGTATGTATGTAACTTGCATATCTCAAAAACTATTGGTCTTAGAATGTTGAAATGTTATATTTAGGATTGTTGTAACATCTAGCAGTGCACCTCCCCGTTTGGTCCCAATCGACTGGATAGTTTATGTACAGGGTACAGGGCTGCCCAAAAGATTTTAAATACATTATGCTCTAAGGGCAGAAATTCATTAAAGCGTGTTTTAGAGGTATTAGGCTATTTCAAACAACTCAGAAGTGATATATGTTGTTAAGGGTTACAAAATGAATCTCTAAGGGTTACAAATGAAAATAGTGATACAGAAACTATTTTCGATGAACAGATCAAAAATAGTTTCTGTATCATTTATAGTTCTGCAACAGGAACACTCAAAAGAATTTCAACACATTACAGTCAATGGCAGTTTTAGAGACATTCATCCACTTTGAACACAATACTGTCCTACCATATAGTTAGGTAATGGTCTGATCATGGTCACATGCCTTCCTCAAAAATTATGCCAAAAGCTGCCAAGCTTGGTGACTTTTGATGTACATGTATATGTATTTAACTCTCACACCTCAAAAACTATTAGTCGTAGAATGTTGAAATTTGATATATAGCAATATAACATTTTGACTGACAAATTTGCTATTACATATATTCCTGATAACATGGATCTGCATTTTATAGATCATCTTGTCAATAGATAATGTTCAGGAGGTTAATAAATGTGTAGTGGTTCATAAACGTAATACTATGAAGATTGTTGTAACATCTAGTTGTGCATCTCGATTTTTGATTCCTATCTACTGGATAGTTTATTCACAGGATCATCCAAAAGAATTTCAATGCATTAATGTCTATGGACATCTTCTATACATTACGTCTGTAGTCAGTCATTGTTTGGTCTATTTACTATGCCCAAAATATCGCCATTTATCATCGACCTTGGCAAGTTTTGCTGAAATATCGCCAAATTTCGCACCAAAAATAACTTTGTATTTTGCATAACTCTTAAAACTTTTTAAACTGTAGAATCTTGAAATTTTGTATTTAGAACTATTGTAACATCTAACTGTGCATCTCTTTATGATTGCAATTGACTGGGTAATCTATTTACAGGGTCACTCAAATGACTTTAAATACATTAAGGTGTATGGATACACTCAATTCAATCAAAGTCTGTGGTCAATTACTACTATGGCTATCCCCGAATCTCGCAAACTATCTCAAGCTTGCTGGCTTTTAGCAAAATATCGCCAAATTAAGTGTCAAAAAGAAATCTTTCAAATTGAACCCTGCTTGGTGATATCAGAAATATTTACCTAATAATCACTAAATCTTAGTACTATTACTGCAGTATTTTATCTCTTTCAAACAAAATAAGTTTAGATGAAGTGCGTTGAAAATATTTCTGATTTAATAGATGTGCAAGGAAGTCATGTGCTGTTCACAACAGATTTTTTTTTTTTCAAAATTTATCTCAGCAATCCGTTTCATGGGTAGTTGTTGAACAATAATTAAAATCAGGAAAAATTCACTTAGTTTCAAATGAATCAGAATATTAATATGCAACATACATACGAATACACAGTCCAGTTTCACATTAATATGACCACCACCTACTTTTGTTGTCATAGTGAAATAATGAGTCACAGAAGGCAGGTGGCAAGGCAACACATCGTTATGGAGCATATACAGGGTGTCCCAAAAAAATGGTAATAGGCTTTAGTCTTTTATCTATTAGAGATATGTGGGCAGTGTAAATTGGAAAAATGTTCAAAATAAGGTCGGAAATAAAACTTTGCTTAGAAAAAATTATTCTTGTTAATTTTCAGAAAGCTATACTTTTAAAATTGGTATACGACCCCCCCCATACACAAAAATTAGCAATTACAAAAATTTGCCCCATAGACTAATGAGGTGGCATACAAAATTTGAGAATTATACCTTAAAAAAAAGTCAGAGATATGAAGATAAATATAACACTGACTTAAACCACTTTACAATAGCTCTCAAAGGGAAAAATCCACATCGAATGATTGCATAACAGAGGTCGTACAGAAATTATGAAAGAAAATTTGTTTACACTCTAGCAATAAGCGTTTATATTTGAAATCATGTATAGCCCCAATCATCTTTGCTAAAAGATATCTCTGAGATTCTTTGTGATATATTGATGAAAATTTTGCATATCACCTCATTAGTGTATGGGGGCACATTTTACTAATTGGGAATTATTTGCATGGGGGTCGTATACAAATTTAAAAAATGTAATTTCATAAAATTAACAGGACGGATTTTTTTCTTAACGGAGTCTTATTTCTAACCTTATTTTGAACATTTTTTCAATTTACACTGCCCACTTATCTCTAATAAAGAATTAAAGCCTGTTAACACCTTTTTGAGACATCTTGTATAATGGATGTCTGAGAGAATCAGAAAACATTGCAATTGCTGGCCCAATGCAGAAATGGAGCGATTTATTCAACATCCAAAAGGACATGATCAATGGCTTTCGAGCCAAGAAAGGAAGCCAGTAGTGTATTGCAAAAGTCGGAACTCCCCCCCCCCTCCCTCTGCAAACATTTTTCTTTGGGCCCCCTTTGAATTAGTTAAGTAATTAACAATCTTTTATACCATCCCTTGCACTTATGATACAAAATTATTAAATATTAATAATTGTAAGGGTTCAAAACAAAAAAATTGAAATAAATGCTAGATTTGTAAGTTTAAATGTATTTAAAATTCATTGGGGGGGTGTGATGAAGATCACATATTTAATAATAATTTTCATTTGTGTTTACTTTCTTAAATTTAATATATTTTAAATCAAGCATTTTCATTTAAATTCTCTTTCAAAATTTTGTATTACGCTTTTTGTACCATATGCGTAATTTCAATTAACTGCTTATCTATCTAGGCTTATTTTATTCTTTCACCCTTTGATCTGTGTGAATAATAAGTCTGTTACATTTCTTTAGCTTTCCAAGCTGTTAAGAAACATCTGTTTCTGTTGAAGAACATCTACTTTTTATTGATATGCATCTATGCCTAACGTCTTTCTATATGCGTACATCACTTTATTTCCTTTCATTACCATATATGGACATGGCCTCACATCAGCTAAAATACAGCTGCAATAATTTCCTTTCACACGGGTTTACTGTAATTTTGGCTGTCTTTATCCTCAATTATTTGGTGCACGGCGCTTTGTCATGTCTTCCCATTCTCTCTATTGACTAGGAATATTCTGCGGTTTTTCGGCGTCTTTTTAGAAGCGTGAGTGAACCAAATATGTGTTTATATACACATAAATTACGCTTAAATAAGTGAATTATTGAAGGGAAGTACAAATATTTTTAAAATATTATTTGGGATGTGGGTCTTGAATTCCTTATAACTACGTCTATGCTGAGCAAACTTTTTGCTAACGGTCAAATCTCAGATTATTTAGTTTGTCATTTTTTCTCACTGATATATGTATGTATGTAAATGTAAAAAATATTAAAACTAACTTTCAGAAATTAGATATCTTACGTAACTATATGATCAGAACAAGACGCTCGAAAAATTCGAGAAGTCAATTAATGATCTATTAAGTTTCTTTTTAAAAGCTGGATTAAAATCTAAAAATTACACGCGCTCGTCCATTTCATTTGTTTATTTACATTTTTACCGTTCTCCAACAGAGAATATGAATTTGGTACTTGTGCTTACGTATTATCCCGGTGGTCGTTCCTGCCAAACTATTTATTTGTCAAATGTGCTGACGAATGTGCAATAATTATTCTTAACCCTTTGAAATAAATTTAATAATAATTTTTTAATGTAATTTTTAATTTTAATTTTTCTTTTAATCGCAGAAATAACTGTGACATTGCTTTCTGTTTCCGTGGTGCGTTCTTTAATTGCAATTTAATTGCCTAAGGAATCTGAAAAATCTATACCAATACCCATTTTCATGCACAACATTTAAAACTCGGCTAACTGAATTTTCAGATGTGACATAAACTCGCCTTATTTTGTAGAGAAGAAAGTATGCAATTTTTGTTTATTTAAATCCCCCGACGCTGTTGCAGTTGTATAACATCAGAATGGCTGAAAGTATATTAGTTTTTATTTAAAAATATATTAAATCAGCATTTTTCGTATAGTTGTTGCTTGTTTTTTCTTGCAATGTTTTGGTTTTTTCAAAGTTTGTGAATACAGTAACCCCTCGATATATCGCGCTTTTTCAATGTCTCCCAATTTTTTTTCTGTACTCTTTTGCTTTTTTACTTTACTTGAGAAGCACTTAGAACATTTGAGAAATGCATCTTCTATCACATAAGGTAGGTACAATTAATTAATTTTCGCTCCTTGTTGAAAAGCAGGATATGAGAAATATCAAGTCAAATTGTGGATCATTTTCAGCAGGAAATGTGTATTTGTACATCAAAATAAAAAAACAAACTTCTATTTTTATAGTTGAAGAGCATATCTTTTATTACAGTACATTGACCATTAATTTTATTATATTTTAAAAGCATATGTTCCATGGGCGCCCATAAGGGGGGGCAAGGTAGGGCACTTGCCCCCCCCCCCAGAGTTTTAGGTTAATGTCTCATGATGTATACAAATGGCAAAACCATAACTAAATTTGTTAAAAGTTTGAAATTTGCCCCCCTCTAGAAAAATTTTTTGGAGTTTGCCCCCCCCCCCCTTTAGAAAAATTCCTATGGGCGCCCATGATATGTTCATATGAGTAAAGTTGTATATCACCCCCCTCCTCTCTCCGCCCGGCAAGCGCGAAATAACGAGGGGTTACTGTATCGGAAGTATATCTGTCAGGGTTGGGTTTTTGACGTCAAAAACTGGTTTTTGACAAGACAAGCATCAAAAACTGGTTGTAAACTGTCAAAAATTGTCAAAAACTAATCTATTAAAGGAAGAGAACAAAATGTCAAAATAAGTATGCAGTATATTTTCATTTTGCATGAAACTAAATACATAATTAAAATTAATTATATTAAAAAATATCAATTATGCTAACACACAAATTGAGCTCATTAATAATAATTGGTTAATATGACTGCCCATAGACTGTAATGTATTGGAATTTTTTTTCTCCTGTAAAAGAACTATAAATGGTACATATAAATCATTTTCAATAGGGTACATGGTACTGTATATAGTTAGATAAATAATGGTCTGCAGTTTTTTAAACTTTTCAGTTTAAGGTATGGCTAAACATTTCCCAACAGCAAATATTAAGTTTATATTTTATTTAATCCAAAAACCTAAATTGAAAGGGTTTTAAGCAACAGGCAATAACATAGTAATTTCAGTCATTTATATAAATTAAAGATCAACACCTCGTTAATTATCAGTATACTAAAGCTTCGCATTTAAAATAGAATTAGTAAAAAAATTCAGTACTTAAATGTAATGCGTAAAAAAGCATACATTTTATTTTTCTAAATATTGATTAAATAATTACAGATACAAAAAACAAAATATTTTACAATAAAATAGTATTTATTAGTATCGATCATTTTTTTCCACGAAGCATACTATAAAGCATAATTAACTTTTTATTGAAATTGATAGTTTATAAATATATTAGCAAGAATATTGGGTAAAATCATACAAGCCGGTGCCCACCCCATGTAAACATGGCGACAGTCGCTGGAGCTTGGCGACCGCCAAGCTCCAGCGACTGTCGCCATGTTTACTAGTCATTCTAGGCAACCAGTGGTCCGTTTTTAACTAAAAAAACCCCAGTGGATTCAGCAACCTAGTTGTACAGCTATCTAAACTAGGCAACCAGTGGTCTGTTTTTAACTAAAAAAACCTCAGTGGATTCAGCAACCTAGTTGTACAGCTATCTAAACTAGGCAACCAGTGGTCCGTTTTTAACTAAAAAAACCTCAGTGGATTCAGCAACCTAGCTGTACAGCTATCTAAACTAGGCAACCAGTGGCCGTTTTTAACTAAAAAAACCTCAGTGGATTCAGCAACCTAGCTGTACAGCTATCTAAACTAGGCAACCAGTGGCCCGTTTTTAACTAAAAAAACCTCAGTGGATTCAGCAACCTAGCTGTACAGCTATCTAAACTAGGCAACCAGTGGCCCGTTTTTAACTAAAAAAACCTCAGTGGATTCAGCAACCTAGTTGTACAGCTATGTAAACTACGCAACCAGTGGACCGTTTTTAACTAAAAAAAAACAACAACAGTGAACTAAGCAACCTAGTTGTACAGCTAATGTAAACTGGGCAAACACTGGCCCGTTTTCAACTCAAAAAAACATCGGTGGATTAAACAACCTAGTTGTACACGTCTTATAAAGTCAGTATGATTAGAATAGCACGTAAATAGCACTTACGAAAACATAAACACTTCAAATATCAATTTAAAATTCACATTAAAAACCTTAAACATCGAAAGATTCGTTAAAAAAGAACACTTACCTCTATTTTTTTGGTAAATAACCGCTCAGAAATGTCCCCAACACCCACCGGCTTATAACGTACTATATTTCTAACAAACACCCACAAATTCTTTTCTTATATTAACATAACACATTTCATTCCCTTCCATCAATAACGCAAACAATTTCAAATTCCCAAACCTGACGAAACACGTATTCTTTATGGTTGCCAGTCACAACTACCACCGGCAGTTGGCGGTGCATCGCTCACTCTCGCGTCAGATTGTTCGCCAATGATTTGTAAACAAACCATTGACATGTAAACAAGGCACCGTATACGGAATATAGTCCGAATATTGTTTTGACTATATTGGATACATAATTAAATTTCTTTCCACTTTCTTTTTTCTAGACAATGTTTTGGAAAAAATATGTAAAAGATGAACGTATTTCTTAAAAATTAGTATTACCATTTCACACATATTCATAGCTTATACAATGCATGCAATGTTAAAGACATCAATTAATATTTGAGGTTTTTGACACATTGTTTTTGACGTGACAGTTTAAACCATGGTTAAAACTGCCAAAAACTGTTATGCGTCAAAAATTTGCCAACCCTGATATCTGTAATTTTTTCCTAATATAAGCATTAAACTGCACTTACGTATTATTCTTTTGAAATATTTAAATTTCGGATATCTTTTACTGCGAACGGAGACTTTATTTTTTAAAGAATTTTTCTTTCTTTTTTGGTCCAAATGATGAACTCTAATTTGAGGCGGTCGATGAGATAATACAATGCATAAATACCCATTAAACTTTATTGGCATAAAAACTCTTATAAAAGAATAGGTTACAGAAAAATTGGAGAAATTTTTATCTTATAAATCTTAGCAATTTTGCCCATCATACATCACTAACAACCATCATTTGCTCAACCAATAAAGTAGCTTAAATTTATCCACAACAAAAATGGTGAATGCTTATTGAAAATTAAATGTGAAAAAAAAAGGAAAAAAAAATCTCTAACTAAACAAATTCTAAAACAATTTGTTTCATTTTTAACATACTTTTATTAGCTTCACCTGTATGTATGTTTGTAACAGACTCCTTTGAACTCTATTTTGACCCACTTTAAACGGTCAGATTTAATTTAAACTTTGTAGATATATCAAGGATCGATGACAATACAATAATTTGATAAGTTTATCCCATTATCCTGATTTTAACACGCTTTTATTTATTAGCTTCACCTGTATGTATGTTTGTAACCGACTCTTTTGAAACTCAAATTTGGCACACTTTAAACGGTCAGATTTAATTTAAACTTTGTACATTTATGAAGAACAGGTGACAATACAATAATTTTATACGTTTATCTCATTATCCTGATCAGGATCGCCAGGATTAAATAATTTCTTCATTTCTTATCCTGATTGAAAGTAGAACACTTCCAAAGATTACAATCTTAAGAAAACCTTTTTTACTGTGGCTGTGATCGTATAGTGGTTAGTACATTGCGTTGTGGCCGCAATAACCCAGGTTCGAATCCTGGGCACGGCAATATTTTAATTTTTACAAAATATCGTGATCCATCACATTATGGAAGACTTGAGTACAAGAACATGTTAAGGCCATTCTTTTTAACATGCTTTTATTTGTTGATTAGAGACCTATTTTTCTTTTTTAGTGAGGAAGGTTGCATTTAACTGCAGGTTGATTAATACTTTGGTGCACAGCAGGGGCGTAGCAAGAAGGGGGGGGAGTCTCAGGGGGCTGCTCCCTCCCCCCGAAATGGGACCCTTTACTTAGCTTACAATTTGATATTTAGCTTGCAATTGAACTTTAGCTTTAAATTTGATACCCAGCCCACCCCGAAATAAAATCCTGGCTACGCCACTGGTGCACAGTGAAAATAAATTATCTCACAGTTTGTACTCCAACCCAGTTAGTTGCAACTCCAACTTGCCTAATATACTTGAAAGGTTGATGCAATCACTTTCTAAAGAATATGTATAACTTCCGCGGTGTAATGGAGTTGTCGCGATTTAATTGTTTCATCTGTTCCCTCTGTGGTTTGCAGAGGAAGATGACAAATGCCAACGGTTCTAAAGCGAGAAATTTCATCTGGGAATCGTCCCAGAGTAGCTCAGTGGTAGAGTACCTGCACGTTAAACGGTAGTCCTGGGTTCGACCCCCAGCTCTGGAATTTTTCGCATAGTTGGTAAAATAATCAGCCTAAACACTCCAACTTGCCTAATATACTTGAAAGGTTGATGCAATCACTTTCTAAAAAATATGTATAACTTCCGCGGCGTAATGGAGTTGTTGTGATTTAATTGTTTCATCTGTTCCCTCTGTGGTTTGCAGAGGAAGGTGACAAATGCCAACGGTTCTAAAGCGAGAAATTTCATCTGGGAATCGTCCCAGAGTAGCTCAGTGGTAGAGCACCCGCACGTTAAGCGGTGGTCCTGGGTTCGACCCCCCAGCTCTGGAATTTTTCGCATGGTTGGTAAAATAATCAGCCTAAACACTCTAACTTGCCTAATATACTTGAAAGGTTGATGCAATCACTTTCTAAAAAATATGTATAACTTCCGCGGCGTAATGGAGTTGTTGTGATTTAATTGTTTCATCTGTTCCCTCTGTGGCTTGCAGAGGAAGATGACAAATGTCAACAGTTCTAAAGCGAGAAATTTCATCTGGGAATCGTCTCAGAGTAGCTCAGTGGTAGAGCACCCGCATGTTAAGCGGTAGTCCTGGGTTCGACCACTAGCTCTGGAATTTTTTGCATAGTTGGTAAAATAATCAGCCTAAACACTCCAACTTGCCTAATAATATTTCCACAACTTTCGTATGAATCTTTTCGTATGAAATTAAAATACTGCAAAATTTAATAACCAAATGTTTCCTTTATATATTATCAATCACCTTTTTAAATATTTGTGAAATAATTTTTTTTATCTCATATTTTATAAAAAAAAATAGCAATTAATTGACTAACATATTTATGAATACTTACTTTTATAAGTTTTTTTTTTGTTTTTTGTTATTGTTTCATACTTAAACGAGTTAGTAATAGTTAGGTTAATGTAATGTGTCATAAGATTTAAGTAAAATTGAAAAAAATTAACATGAGTATTTCCTCTTACCTTAAAATCACTTTGAATGTGATATTAGTAAGTAAAAATTTGAATTAATTTTGTACTATGGTAGTGTACCATAACTTTCATTAATGGTATAAAACAGGTATGGGCAACCTTTGAAAAGTTGCAGGCCAGACTATAGGATGTTAGCAAAGTCATGGGCCGTATACTTGGGATTTATATAGGATTTTGAAGGGTTTATATGGGTTTTGATATGTTCCGCGGGCTGGATCAAAGGCCGCGACGGGGCCTCATTTGGCTTGTGGGCTGGAGGTTGCCCATATGTGGTATAAAAATGTGTTTGTTTATCAGTTGCCAAATATTTAAATTTGGCAATTGATATACTATTCGGTTGCTGAATATTAAAGTATTCGGCCAAACCAAATATTCAGTTTGTCTGCTGAATAGGCAGTGTACTAAATACTAACAGAATATTTGGTGCATCCCTAGATTTGAAAGATTCTTTCTAAAGAAAGAATGTTCTGGACTACATTTCTGTATTTTTTTTGCTTAAGATTCTGAGTGTTATACATGCCATAAATTTTATTTTAATCCCCTATAATGAATGCATACTGTGATTCTGATAGATAGCTCTTTTGCAGAAATGGGTCTGATTAAGAGGGGGTTCCATGAAGTACCTCATCTTATGGTTGGAGGAATAGTCTTTTCAATAGGTAAGTGCATTAGGTGATGAACTAAATATTTCTCAATTTTTATTTAAAAAAAAATGCTATTGTTGCAGAAAGCTATGCTTAGTTTTTGGGTTCGTAGTTTAAAAGTCAGTGTTGTTGGAAAGTTCTAGTAAACAGCTTAGTTGACAGAACGAAACACAAATTTTATTGATTCTAGAACTTTTGTTTGATGAACAATCTGCTGTACACATTTCATGGGAATTAACAGTCAGGAACTTGATTTACCACAGTCAGCTTATCACTAATGCATTCTCAGATGCTGTATTTCCCACTCAACAAAATCCTTCCATGGTCCTAAATTCAATGGAAATTCTCAAGGAAAAACCAACATCTATTTTTCAGGATACAACAATGAAATATTCACAAATAGCTTTCAAAATTTGCTTTTCAAAGCAAGCAGACGATCACTTATAATACTGTAATACAACAAAGTACAGCTTTGACTCACACATTGAACATAGTATTGTGTTAATGTCAATTTTTTAAAAGCCTTTTGTGTTTTAATCTTCTTAAAAAGATAGCATGGTTTAAAAACAAATCAATTTGTTAATTTTGATAGAAGTTTGGTTGAAATTAAAGGAAATGTATATATTGGAATAAAATTCAATTACAATTAATTTTAATGTCTTCACTTCAAGTAAAATGAGACATTGCATTCTATAGGAGTTGTTTGGGCTGTTATTAATACTCAACGACTATGGAAATATGAGAAAAATCGTAGGCAGTGGAAACGTCGATACACAGGTATATATTTTATTTTTTATTACATTGTCTGAAAAAAGTATTTTAAGACTTAATTTTAATAGATAGTTTATACTTAATATATGAAGATGTATGTTTAATTTTTTAGAATCATTGGCATTCAGTGTTGGGTTTCTTATGAAGGACAAAATTAGTAACTAATTGGTAACTAAGTGAAAAGTGCGCTTAAAAAGGGATTAGTTGGTTGCCACTTAATTGCCACTTTTTCCAATTCTAAAAATCTCTAGAACTTTTTTTAAAATTTAATTTTCTTTTCTATTCATGTATTAATTATAAATACTTTTCTTTAATCATAACCCAGTTCATAACTTGGTAATTCTTTTTCAAATGTGGCAGTCACTAATCTCCAACAGTAGTTGCCAAATGGAACTCATGTTCTATAAACCTAATCTAGTGCAAATTAAAAAAAGTAAATGAAATTACAGTATGGAACCTCTTATCCGGAAACCAGTTATCCGGAAAACCAGATATCCAGAATCATTTTTCAATAAATTAAATTCCTATTTTTTTCCAAAAGAAAAGCAAAAAATGAGTTTTTTAAAATTTGTAATGTCTTTGTTTTTTTGAGTTCTACAGCTAGAATTTATAAAGTAAGCAATCTGGTAAGGTATTTTATTTATTTTTCTAGTGTGTGACTAAATTTTCAAGAAGTTATCATATATTTACTGCTTCCTCTCTAAATGATTATTATTTATCTTGATCATTAGAGTTTTTTTTAAATTATTTTTCTAGTATATTAACAATTAAGGTTACTCTCTATTTTTGATTAGAATTAAACATTTATGCTACCAATCAAATCAGTAGATGTCATGTTAATCCCCAACCAGTTATCCAGAATACACCCGATCCCAACCATTCCAGATAACAGGTTTTATACTGCACTCAATAAATCAGTTAAAAAATTACTCCTGTTTTAAACACTATAGCTGCCCACTCTTGAAAATTTGCTTTTGATGGTCCCTTCCTAAGATAAAAAAAAAAAAGCACTACAAGGTGTGGCCACCACTGATGGGGGAAAAATGGAAAATTCACTTCTGCTAATTCTGTGCTAACCTCAGAAAACATCAGTAGGTCTGGTCATTTCTGTGTGAAGACCTTTGTCAACCCTCTTGAAGATCTGCTTCACATAACTCTAGCTCAGGTGGAAGGGGATATCAAGATATATCTTCCTCCCCTTCCCTAAATTTTCAGATTAATTAGCATAAGCTCTAAGCCATGCAGAAATTTTGTTTATTTGCTTACAATTTATTTCAGTAACCCCTCTCATATATTTTCTTAAGAAAGTCCCTGTTGTCAGTGCTTAAAAAAAATTGCTGAGTCCAGTGATTAGTATGAAGGTTTTCTTAAAACTAATTTTAAAAAAACTCTTCAATGGGCCCTTAGTCTTTAGAATTTTCCTTGATGCAGGAAAAAAAGACCCTTATTCCTTGTGAAACATTGTAGCATCATACTTTCTATAAAGACCGCAGCCTCACCATTGCAGAGTGGTTATGTCACTGAAAATGGTAGGCGGCCGAAGGGTGAAGGTCTGGGTTTGGACCCCATCGCACGGCTGTCGATCTAACAGTCTGGAGTTTTGGTAGGTTTTCTCCAGATGTAATGTGAATATGCATTAGAACCCTTTAGAAAGTCCTCTTGCCAAGGTACCCCCTCTTTGGCAGATTGCCCTAGTGTAGCGTTGCCGTAATC
Source organism: Cheiracanthium punctorium (assembly GCA_038373885.1). Classification (NCBI taxonomy): domain Eukaryota; kingdom Metazoa; phylum Arthropoda; class Arachnida; order Araneae; family Cheiracanthiidae; genus Cheiracanthium; species Cheiracanthium punctorium. The sequence continues at coordinate 453,426 of JAWZYV010011407.1, read as the reverse complement.
ACACGAACAAACATAAAGATCGCAGCATTACACTTTCTATGAAATAAATTTCATGCACATAAATTTTTTTGGGGATAATGAAGAATCATCCTAAATGTACAATTTCATTGAATTCAATATTAAGTGTATTCCATTTTCCCATAAAATGCTATGTTTCTACAAAAATTAGAGTATCAGCTTTTCAGTAGTCATGTACATAAACCTTAAAATAGTCATCTTGGAATGCAGAATGTAACACACACAATAGGGTGTTCCAAAGAAATCAATGTTTCATTTTTGACTCTCGCCCCTGAAAAAGTTTCTTTGGTGGACTTTCTGTGCAGTGATTGTTTAACCTGAAGTTTTAAGGACTTCCTTTAAAAAATATTTAGAGGTTATGCAAGTTGGTCCGAAAAATCATAAAAATAATCTTAATTTAATAATATTTTATAAGTATTTACAAAGATTTAAGTTTTTAAATATATTCTTTATGTAAAATGTTATATGCCTTTTCTAAAAAAAAAAAAAAATCTCCGTTTGTAATATTTAGCTTAGAAAATGCTAAGAATTAGAAAACAAAAATTAAATTTATCAGAAATCAACATTAATAATTAAGAAAAAAAAATGATATATATATATATATATCAGTGGCGTAGCCAAGGGAGGAGGACAGGGGGATCTTACCCCTGTGACGAAGTTCACATATTTTTCGCGTCTTAAAATAATGTTCCTATGTTTCGTCTTTCTAAATCAAAATTTCGTTTTCCGTATTAATCTCTCTCCACTTTGTTTTTTCGGCTCGATAAAATATTCTTTCCTTTTGCGCGACGCTATGTCTGGGATTTTTCGGGGTTTCCCTTCTAAATTAATTTCGCTTTAGCATATGCTGTGTTAGTTCTTAGTGCCTCCCGGTCTTCCGTCGGTGTTTTCACACGGGGTTGTAGCCTTACGTATTGGCATCCGCCAAATTCTGGCACTTCTGTCTTGGCATCAATCATTTAATCCGTTTGTTTCAAATTTTTATATTGTTTACGCCTACCGGACGGTGGTTGTCACGTGGGGCAGTGACTTGTGAGTGCTCATATTTTACTCGCCAACCTGTAGAGAGCTGGCAGTTTTTGTAGGAAGATTTGACAAGACTTCTCGATTGCTCTCCGTCAGAGGAGGTTGTGTTCGTTTTTTTATGGAACTCCGGCATGCCGTGTGGCCGGAACAATTAGATATGTTCCTGGTGTTATTTTTATGAAGGAATGTGCGGTGCGTAATTGAACTTGTTTCTTTAATAACTGTTTTGTGAAGATACCTACAATAAAGTGCAGTTTTTTTGTGTATTCCAGTTTGTCCGTCAGTTTTTCTCAAATACCTTTTGTACACTATACGTCATGTGAGCGGCCGAGGGAACGTTTCTCTTAATCGTCCTCCGACAACTCCCTCACATAAACTTGGTGCGTCATGACCAGCTCGTTTTCACGAGTAGTTGTTTCCGGCACATCACCGGCTGTCGGAGTTTCCTTTTGCCCAAGTATGAATGCACAAAAAAAACTGTTCCTTCTTAAGCAAAACAAATGCTCTGTGGACTCTCCTGTCTCCATGTCATCGGAATTTTGATTACCCAGCGGTGTGCGACCGAAAAGAATTTGCTGTTCCTCGTTCTGATACCTGTGCCTACTAGCCAGCGGTGTGTATGACGCTCAGGAAATCGAAAGTCATAGACTTGTATGGTTCTCTGTGTCTACATTTTGCGTAGTGACCGTTCCGGTGTTACGATGCTCTTCTGGTTTCGCCGCCCTGTGTTTTTCAGCTACCAGTGTTTGTTGTTCCTATGTTTCCTGTATTTCGCCGATACTTCTGAGTCAACTCTAGCGGAAACCGAAAGACGAGTGTGGTGTTCAGAATTATGTGTGTTTTTATAATGGATTCGGAACTTTTATGTGTGTCACAAGGATAAATGTTTTGATTTTCATTCATAAGAGGATAATTTTTGCGTTTTGTGTGTTTTATGTCATTTTTGTAGGTAAGTCATTTATTTTTATTATTGTAGAATGTCTAAAATTTCTGATTTTTCTGTTAATATTCCATCATTTGATGGTAATGCTGTAGAATTAAAACATTTCTTTGGTATATTGGAAGACTTAGCATCTTTAAACAAATGGTCAGAAGAAAAAACTATTTTGTATTTCAAGACTAAACTAATTGGTCCAGCATTACAGTTTTTTATTGAAAATGAGGTTGTAAATAAAGCGAGAGATTTTGATGTAATTAAATTAGAATTTGAAAAATATTTTTGTAATAATGAAATTCTAGCTCCAGTAACCGAGCTTAATAATTTGAAATTTGAAGATTTTAACTCTGTAACTGCTTTTGTTCATCGATTAAATGTTTTGGTTTCTAAGGTATATAAAATTAAAGATTCTCAAGCTCTTGATGATATTAAATATGTTAAATTGATGTCGGCTTTGCCATCTAACATTAGAGTTAAAATTTTGGAGGATAACATAACTGACTTTTCTAAAGCTGTTGTGCGTGCCCAGCAATTACAAAATATTACACAATCTGAATCACTCGTTTTGGCTAATCAACAAAAAGCCCCAGTGTTTGCTATTTCTGAAAAAATTGAAGAATTAGCTTCAAAAATTAATGATTTGACTTTTAAAAATTCTACTTCTGGTTCTGCTGACACCAATCGTAATGCTTCTGCTTCTGCTTCTGAGCAACGGAATTTTTTCAGACAACGTAGACCTCATAATACACAGTTTAAAAACAGAAATACAGTTTTTCAAAATTATGACAGAAATAGAGGTCAAAGTAGTATTATCTGCCAATTGTGCTCCGGCAGACATCATTCTGCACGCCAGTGTAGAAAATTTAAAGTTTTGCACAATACTCCACAAAATAATAATTTTGGTCGTCGACCCAACTTCCGAAATTCAGGAAGAAATTTTTCTAATGACTGTAATTTAAACTAATTTCGAGGTGTGATTTGACTGGTGGGAACACATCTCGTTCTTTCATACATACACCAGACAATTTCCCAATTTTGTCTAAAAATTTACCAAAAGTGTCTAATGAGCGTAGAGTTCGTTCTTGTTCGACTCAGACTATTGTACCTGTTACCATTGCTGAATCTAAATATGTACAGACTGATAATTTTTTTGAAGATGAAAAACGAAATGAATATTTTATTGCAAATGTGAACAATGATTGTAATTTATTACCAATAATTGAAGTGATGGTGAATAAACAAAAACTTAAATTCTTGATTGACACTGGTAGTTCTATTTCTTTGCTTACAAGGGATGTTTTTAATGAAATTAAATCTAAAATCAATTACAAACACCTGGCTTCTTCAGTCACTATATCTACAATTAATTCAAAAATAAAATTCTCTGCTTGTATTAAATTAACCTTTAAAATTAAATCAATGTTTTTTCACCACTGCTTCTATATTGTTGACATTCCAGTTAATGAACATTTTGATGGTATTTTGGGTTTTCCTTTTTAAGAGAAAACAATATTTCAATTGATATGAAAAATTCTTGTCTTATGGTTAATGATTTAAAGGTATATTTTCTAAATAATAAAGACTCTAGCAATATGCATGTGTGTGCAACTGATAATAATGAAAAAGGTCCTAATTCAATTAAAGTAAATGACAATTCTGTTTATCTATGTCAAAAGGTCATTTTAGAACCGGATGAGCATATTTATGCTCAGGTTTGTTGTGATAATAAGTCTAGCACTGAATATTTTCTTTTTTCACCAAATGATGCTGAAAATTACATTTCTTATGAGGCTTGTTATTTAAATGAACACTTTAATCAAAACAAAAATGGTAACAAGTGCTCTCAAAAATTTTCTATATTTATTCATAATGTATCTGAACAGAAAATTCATTTAAATAAGAATACCAAGATTGGTAATATTTATGATATTGATGAAGTTAAAGAAAGAGACCTAACCGATGATTCTGAGAATTTTCAAATGTGTAATTTAATACAGCCTTCATCAGAAGTGCTTAATAAAAGAAAACAGCAATTAACTTCATCTGATTTTGACTTAGCACATTTGGAATGTAATGAACAAAGTGAATTAAGTAGTTTATTACTAAGCAATTTTGCTGCTTTTTCAAAAGATATGTCTACTTTAGGACACACTGACAGAGTTATTCCTGTGTTGAACTTTACTAATGATTTTCCAATAAAAACATTGCCATTTCCAATTCCTCAGGCTCTTCAAAGTGAAGCTAAAGAGCAAATAGACCAATTACTGAATGCAGGTATAATTGAACGTAACTGTTCTGAATGGGCATGTCCTGTAATTTTAGTAAAGAAAAAGCCTGACTCTTCTGGCAAACAGAAGTATAGGTTAGCCCTTGATTTGCGTATGTTGAATTCTGTCATACAAGGTTCATCATATCCTTTACCTAAAATTCAGACAATTATTGCTAATCTATCAACATATAAATTTTTCACCAGTTTAGATTTACAACAGGCTTATCATCAAATAGATTTACCAAAAGATTTACAAGATAAATTAACTTTCACTTCTCAGTTTGGCTCATTTAAATATAAAAGAATGGTTTTCGGTTTGAAATCCGCTGCCTCAACTTTTCAGGCTCTTATGGATCTTTTACTAGACGAGGTTAACTCAGATGGAATTTTCGCATATCAGGATGATCTTATTATAGGATCACATTCTTTTGAAGACACTGTACATAAACTTGAAAAAGTTTTAAAAGTTTTATGTAAATATAATTTGACACTTGCTCCTACTAAATGTTCTTTTCATAAAACATCAACAAACTATTTGGGTTTTCATATTGAAAATCATTTTATCAAGCCTATTCAATGTAACATTGCAAAAGTTGTTTCTTTTCCAACTCCTACAACAAAAAAAACAATTAAAACGCTTTATTGGTTTGGCAACTTTTTACAAACACTTAATTCCTGCATTTTCTGAGTTATCTCAACCTTTGATTCAATTAACTACTCCTAAAGCTAAATTTGTTTGGACTTCTACACATGAACAAAATTTTCAAAAGATGCAACAAATATTTTTCTCTGAACCTATGGTAAGACTTCCTGACTGGAATAAGACTTTTTATTTAAATACTGATGCTTCCAACATTTCTATAAGTGCTTGTCTTTTACAAATGTATGATAATAAACTACTTCCAGTTGCTTATTTTTCCAAATCGTTAAATAAAGCTGAGCAAAAGTATCCTGCTCTTAAGTTGGAACTAATGGCTATATATAAATCTGTTAATGCCTTTAAATATTATTTGTATAATAGACATTTTATAATTCTTTCTGATAGTGCTCCTTTGAAAAAATATAAAAAGACTACCAACCCAGCTGACATAATCACAAGGTGGTTACTTGAGTTGTCAGAATATTCATTTAGTTTTCAGCACATTGCTGGATCTAAGAATGTACTTGCTGACTATTTATCTAGGGACAACTTTGAAAATAATACTGAAACTCTTGACAGTAATCCTCAGTTAATTTATGATAAAGGTGTTATACCAATTGTTGATAATGTTCCTAAAAATAATGAATATGTGAACTTTTTAGTTACAAAAAATTCAAATAGTACTGATCCACTGTTGGAAATTTCAAATGAAACTTTTTTCAGAGAGCAAAATGCTGATCCTGAGTTGTCTGTCATTTATAATGAAATTTTAAGTAAGGGTTCCTCTGCAACTCATCCTGCCTTTTTTATTCATCCAGAAACTATGTTATTGATGTGTGAAAAGTATAATGTTCATAATCAAACTTATCATCATGTAATTGTTGTTCCACATTCGTTAAAAGCAAAAGCTTTAACAATTTCTCATCTGTCACATTATGGTTTAAAAAAGACTTACGAATTTCTAACAAGGAAGTATTTTTGGAAAGGTATTTATACTGATACTGTCAATTTTGTTGCCTCTTGTACTGTATGTTTACAGGTGAAACATCATCCTACTCGACCTGCTCCTTTACAACAAACATACACACCAACTTATCCAGGACATACTATTGCTATTGACCTTGTTGGTCCCTTCAGTAATGGTCGTACTGTTCTAACAATCACTGATCATTTCTCTCGCCATATGGAGCTTGTGCCTCTTACTTCTACGTCTGCTAATGTAATAGTCGAGGCTCTTTTTAAATATTTTACAACTTTTGGCCGTCCTGCAGTGATTTTGTCAGATTTAGGGCCACAGTTTGTTGCCTCAATTTATAATCATTTTCATGACAAACTTGGTATAAAAATTAATCATTCTTCGGCTGGTCATCCACAATGTAATTCGATTGCTGAACGCATAAATACTTCCATTAAATACTCTGTAAATTCTTTATTACTTGATGGCCACAACTTCGAACATGCAATTTTAATTCACAAATCTTTGTATAATGGTTCAACACATTCAACTACTGGTTTTACACCCAATTTATTACATTTTGGCAGAGAATTATCACTTATTTTTGACACATTTAACTTTGAGACAACTCCGCCAAATCTTAATGACATACACACTTATAAATTAATGCAAGAATTAGACTCTATTTATAAGAAAGCTTATCAAAACATTATTTCTTCACAAACGATTCGCTTTCAGAGACACTCACAACATGCTAGGCTCAGAGATTTAAATGTAAATGACATTGTTTATAAAAAGTCTTTGGATAAATTTAAACCTAAATTCACAGGTCCTTATGTGATCACTGAAAAACACTCACCTGTTTCTTTCTCTATTAGACGTTTGCAAGCTCCCCATCTCGAACCTCAGAGAGTACATATTGATAGATTAATTTTAGCTCCTCCACGTTCTGAATATCTTTCTTTACATAGTAATAATCACTACCATAATGGTGTTACAGATAATTTTAATCTACCTACAACTTCACATAATCAGTATAATTTAAGACCTAGAAAGTAGATGCATGTTTTCGTTTTAGTAATGGCGTGTTTGTGAAGGTGCCCACAGACACTTCCTTGCTTTGTACACTGTTGTATAATATCTTGTTTGTATCTGGCTGGTCCAGTATTTTTAAAGATGTACACTTCAGTATACTGTATGATATGTATCTCTTTTTCATGAAACTTAGTTAATCAAGTTGTTGTTAATATTTAAAAAAAAAAAAAGGGAACAATAGTTTTCTTAGGTGAGCTTACGGTTGTCGGTAATCATTTCTTTTCTACACAATTTAATGGGTTTTTCTAACCTGCACCTTCTTTACACACACAAACATACATTTTTCTTTTGTGTTTACCATTTTTTTGCAAGTATTGTTTATGTTCATGTTTCGTCTGTTTGAAAGTTTCCTGTTTTTGGTCACAAAAATCTTAATTTGTTTTGAAGCTCATGTTTAAAAAAAAAAAAAAAATATTTATATATGTTTTGATATTTTTATTCATTGAAAGTTTTTATTATGTTTTTCACGAAGTAAATTGTGTTTGATATTAAAAAAATATATTAATAAATAAATAAACAAACTTTAAGAAAAAAGAGAGAGTTTGTTTTGAAAGTTGATAGCAATACCTGTACTGCAACTAAATTGCATTGGACACATTTCAGGTATTTGATTGCAATCATTTTGACTTGATTTATTTAAATTATGTCATGACTTTTATTAGAATCTTCTTTGACATTCATCTATTTAGAAGCTTCATCTTTGAACTTTATTTTAAAATTTAAACCTGATTAAGTGCACTAAGTATATTTGAGATTTGTTAATAATATTGAGAAACTTTCATTTCTTATTTTGCATGGACGTTGATAATGCAAAGGACTTTGAAAGTAAATGTTTTCTGCAAAGTTATCTGCAATGTTATCTGCAAAGTTGTTTTTATAAAGAGATCTCACATTTATGATGTCATATGTACATATATTATTTTGAATATTCAAGGTTATTTTTCTTTAGTTTTTGCACATGTGTAATTTTGATATGTAATGGATAATTGAATCGTTTTATATTGTTTTTATTTGTAGCAGAATAATGTTGATATTTTTGCAAATGGTATTTTGTGATGTATTTTATAATTTGTTATGTTATTTGGTATTGTATTTTTGTGATGAGCCCTCATAAGCGCTGCATGTTAGGCTTTCTGTTTAATTCAAGGGTTAAAGTTCTTTGTTTAAAAAAAAAATTTCTGGCGTCAAAATTTTTTTGTTGGGCTGTGGAGAGATATATGTGACGAAGTTCACATATTTTTCGCGTCTTAAAATAATGTTCCTATGTTTCGTCTTTCTAAATCAAAATTTCGTTTTCCGTATTAATCTCTCTCCACTTTGTTTTTTCGGCTCGATAAAATATTCTTTCCTTTTGCGCGACGCTATGTCTGGGATTTTTCGGGGTTTCCCTTCTAAATTAATTTCGCTTTAGCATATGCTGTGTTAGTTCTTAGCGCCTCCCGGTCTTCCGTCGGTGTTTTCTCACGGGGTTGTAGCCTTCTACGTATTGGCATCCGCCAAATTCTGGCACTTCTGTCTTGGCATTAATCATTTAATCCGTTTGTTTCAAATTTTTATATTGTTTACGCCTACCGGACGGTGGTTGTCACGTGGGGCAGTGGCTTATGAGTGCTCATATTTTACTCGCCAACCTGTAGAGAGCTGGCAGTTTTGTAGGAAGATTTGAAAAGACTTCTCGATTGCTCTCCGTCAGAGGAGGTTGTGTTCGTTTTTTTTATGGAACTCCGGCATGCCGTGTGGCCGGAACAATTAGATATGTTCCTGGTGTTTTTTTTATGAAGCAATGTGCGGTGCGTAATTGAACTTGTTTCTTTAATAACTGTTTTGTGAAGATACCTACAATAAAGTGCAGCTTTTTTGTGTATTCCAGTTGTCCGTCAGTTTTTCTCAAATACCTTTTGTACACTATACGTCATGTGAGCGGCCGAGGGAACGTTTCTCTTAATCGTCCTCCGACAACTCCCTCATAACCCCCCCCCCCCCAATGAGGAATTTTTTGCCACTGTACTAAATGCATAGTCTTCACTCCCTTATCACACACACTTATACATATAGGTGAGCTGCAGTAATCGTAACCCCCCACCCCCACCCCCAATGAAAAATTTCAGGTTATGCCACTGATATATATATAACTTTGTCCCAATGAACTATGGGCTTTGAGGTATTAAACTCCATTTTTATTTTGGCCGAAACACACAGACTGATAAATACCTGCTATTGTGTACTATTTTACAAAGTTTTAATTATTTCATATAAAAATAGTCTTTCGACGACTTTTTTGATACAACTTTCTTTGTTGTTATTAGTTTTCTAAGGTAATAAGATGTAGGAATCTGTGGTGGCTGTAACAAAAGTTAAGAGTTCTAAGGTTTTCTCTGCTTCTTTGGTTGTCATTGTAGGTACATCAGTATGCAACTTCTTTTACTGGAAGGTCTTTGGATATCAATTTTTACAATTCACATTATCCAAAATTTTAGGTATAGAGCTTTTTAAGGAAATGTTTCAAAGATGGACTGGGAAATACTTTGAAATTAGATTGTAAATGTAGGGAATTTCAAGATGTAGAGGTTTTCAAGATAGACAGGTCTAACAGTAATATCAGGTTGTAACGAAAGTTTCCCGCCAACTACTCTGCTTGAAAAACTAAATTCTAACTCCTGATAACTGTCGAGTGGTTAATTACCGATCTTCTTCCACAAGTTCTCGCAGGCTGGCCTCATCAACATCAATAGACCAGCCAGAGCTCTCTGCTTCTTGAATGTCATAGTCCTTGTTTTTGACCAAACCTGCGCAGTGTCACATGATACAACAATAGTACTTGAAGCTATACAAATAATTTATTGATATTCTGTTGCAAACTTTTTGCAACAGAAATGGAAGTAAACGATGCTTCTAATCTGCTAGAGTGATGTTCCATTTGAGACACCTTACACTTAATGATAACTATATTTTTTTATAGATTTCAAAACACAGTGGCGGGAAACTTTCGTTACAATCTAATATAAAATAATAGTGTCATTCCAAGAAAAATTATATAATTTCATACTTTTTTCTTTTGGCATAATAGATAAAAAGTTTGCTTGAAATACACATTCAAATGACATATAATAATTAAAACAAAGTACATCAAACAATTTGTCAAATGATGCTATAAACAATTTTAGCATTAATTTTTGTGTGTGTCAGGAAGGAGGGCGATTAAAAAAGTATTGAAAAAGTAATTAAAAAACTTTGTAAAAAACACACATAAGAAGTAAAAGGAAAGAGGATACGCATTTCGTTCAAAAATTGTTTTGAACTTCATCAGTCCAAGCCCTTCGTCGTAAAGAACACAGGGAACTGGAAAGAGAGGAAAAAAAAAAAAAAAAAAAAAAAAATTTCTCTTTCCAGTTCCCTGTGTTCTTTACGACGAAGGGACTTGGACTGATGAAGTTCAAAACAATTTTTGAACGAAACGCATATCCTCTTTCCTTTTACTTCTTATGTGTGTTTTTTACAAAGTTTTTTAATTACTTTTTCGTTTAACACCAGTATTTTGAGTGTTTTTTCAAAAAAGTATTGATTTTGAGTTTCTTTTATTAAATATGTATTATTTGAAGTAGTGTATATTTTATATTTTCGACTATGTGTCGGTGTATATAGACTTTCAATGTATGTGCCGTGCATGTAAGTGTACATTTTAGTAGGAAACTAAAAAAATAAAATTGGACAGCATTGTAAATATTGCTTAAGTTTTTTTTTTTTCCTCTAATTTTAACACAAACGTATTAGTTCTTCCCTTTTATGTTTTTAGTGTACCTTGATTTTTTTTTGTTTTATACTTAATTATATTTTATTATGAATAGTAGCTTTGAAAAGTTCTCAAAACCCCCCAAAATTAACTATTTATGGTGTGTTATATAAAAGGCTATTATGAATCTTAAGTCTGGAGAAAGAAAGGTGAAAACACTTGTACATGACTTTTGAACTATTTAAGAAAGAAATAAGTTATAATGTGAAAACTCAAAATCCAGTTGCTTCTCACACTGTACTATGCAGTTAGATACAACTACAGACAGAAGCCTACCTATGATGCAATGCAGTTTTATAAAAATTAACTTAATATATTGTATAACTTTTCAGAAAAAATGTTTAAGGTCGGTAATTTCAATTATTACTAAAACACCTCAAGCATCATCCAATGAAGAAAATATAAGAAAATATTTTATGTTTAAATTTGTTTTTTGTTAAGGTGAATGAATTCTCAAAAATTTTTTATAAGTTTGTAGTGTAAATGTAAATTGGATCATGTAAAAAATATTTAACAGGGATTATATCTTTTGATCAAACTTAAGTATAGTTGATTTGTGTACGTAATTTAGTTTTTATCTTATGTGTAATTATGTATCTTATTAAATGTCATTCTTGTTAAAAACAATAAATAAACAACCCTAATCATTAACTTTATTTATTAATTGATAAGGATTACTTCCGTGTAATTAATTTAGCATTGTAAAAACTATGTAATTTTGATCAACAGTTTCTTAAGGGACTTCTCTCTCTCCAGGAAAATAGTTGCCCCAATGCTTTTAAGTGATGAAATTGCCTTTACAAACTCAAGGCTTTAGAATGAATTGAGTATTTTTCAACCATTCCTTTTATCCATTATTCTGTAAACATTCATCCAGTGTTATTGCCATACATGATTTCTCTAGTGTAATTAGGGAAAAAATTATATCAGAATTTGTTGTTTCATTAGAGGAACTTTGTATTGTAATGGAATTAGTGTTCTAAATAAATGAAAGAAATTTTGTATTTTATAAAATTATATGAATATTTCAGAATAAAAAGCGGCGATTATTTCCTCGCAGAATGTGGAGAAGATGCTTAAGAAAAAACATAATTTTTTACAAATCAACGTAACAATCTTAATGTCGAAATGACTGGAACTTTCTTTTTGATTTCTTCTCTACCCACTTTATCAATCATTTGAGAAGACAATCTGACCAATATATGTATTTTTTTTTTTTCAGTTGTGAGAGAAGAAGATTTTGATCCCAAGAAGCAAGTTCATCCGATAGACAAGCAATTTCCTTGGTTTTAAAATAGAACTTTTGATTTTGGATTAGTTGTGAAACTGTATTTGTGAAAGATATCTTTACATACATTAGGAAAATAATAAAATTGTTTGTTTAATCAATTAGTTTCATTTAGCATCAAATACTGTTGAAGAATTTTGTCCAGTTACTGATTAATCACTATAACTAAAAACATGAAATATTTAGAACAAAAGAAAAAATTAAGTTTGGAGGATAATTTATAAAGTTTTTGGAAGTACTGGTCAAATTCTTTTGTAAAATCATTAAAAATCACTTCATTGATTGTGATTAAGTTTATGGAATATCTACGAATATTGTAGATAAACAATCAGTAAAGGAAAACTTTTAATTACAGATCATAGGTATATTTATTTAAAATGAATCTAAACTGAACTTTAAAAAAATTTATACCATCATTAAAGTTCTACAAATGTATTTTTATTGATAGTATTTTATTCATAATGAAAACATTTTTGACTTTCTTTTTTTCTTAAAACTAATGCATAATTTACTTTTACATACATTAATAATCACAGTTTTTGCTATTTTATTATCAGAGTTAACCATACCAATGTTATTGGCATGTCACAGGCTTTGAAAACAAATTAAATCCTCATCTTTTTTTTTGTGTGTGTCACATTGTGTGGAATTCAATCAAGATTTTTTTTTTTTTCACATTGTATGGAATTCAATCAGTTTTATTTACCTAAAATTTCGTTAGTTTTACCTAAAACTCCTATGAAAAATTGCTTTGTTTTTTCATCTGCAAAATTAACTAATTTGTTCTATTTTGAACATGCTGTTCCACCCATTTTAGTCATTTTAGCAATTTTATTACCAGTGTCATTCTTAAACTATTATTCACTGCATATTATTATTATCTTGAACTCCTTCTGGACAAGTTCTGTCATGCAGATGTCATAAATTCAATTGTAATCCGATAATGTGGGCCGTGGTAGCCCAGTGGTTAAGGTGTTGGACTGATAACCAGAAGGTTGCGGCTTCAATACCGACGTACCACTAAAGACCACCGTGTACATGTGGCATATGTGCATGTTAAATCCATGGTTCCGAAAGTTCTCTCCGCAGTCGATAGAAGTTTACGAGGGGTGCCAATATTCAGAAGTCCCCTACCTTCTGATGAGGTTCCAAATTTTGGCGGGAAATTCTGGGAAAGGCGTATATGTAGCTTTAAGCGACACATTCATTGACGCGAGCTCTCTCTTGGCTAATAAATTCTAATGTGTGTATGTGATGTTTAAAAAAAGTGATTTCTTTTGAGGTCGAGGTCCTGTCATTTTTACTGCCGTAAATTTCTATCTGCTATGTTTGCTCAGTGTTCTCATCTACCCTGTGTCTGTCAATGTAACAGTCTGAAGTTTAGGAAAATTTTCTCCACATCTAACATGATATGCATTAGAATCCCTTAAAAAGTAAGACAAAAGTTATTTGTGCCTAATGTAGACTTATTTTTGTTTTTAAAAAGGTGAAATAACATTTCATGATTTGTTGAAATATCAGAAAGTTATGACAAAGAAACTATTATTCACTGCAGAAATAACTTATATTTTCTTCTATAAACTTATACTTTCAGAACTCTAACTTTCAGAAAGTTATGACAAAAGTTATTTGTGCCAAAAGGTATTGCTTAAAACTGGGAAAGAAAAGAAAAAGATTTTAATCTATGTTGAAGTTTGAAAAATAACTATATAAGATCAAATTGGTATGTGCATTTATCTAATATGATACACTTTGTTATGTAGGTGAGGTTGCATATTGAAAGTCAAGTGAGAGAGGGAGAAATAAGAAATGATTTAAAGAAAGGGAAATTTTTATTTGGTCCCAGACCTACTAAATTTTATGTAGGGGCTCACAGGAGAGGTCCTAACACACATCAAAGCACTTTTTTCGACATTCAAATTAGAAAAGTTGTTTCGAGTGATTTTTGGCATTTTTTCTCACCTAATATGTAGTAATGGCATAATCACACTTGTAGTAAAATGATGTTTACATTATCATATAAAGAAATTTTCTTTATAAACTCTTTGTTCTGAATATGTAACATAATTTTCAGATTTTTAAGAATTTTTAAAAGAAAGAACTTTTGACAAAAATTTTTGTAAGATAATTTTTTTAACTGTTGTATCAGTAATTCTATTCATCATAACTTTCTGATATTTCAACAAATCATGAAATGTTATTTTACCTTCTTAAAAAGAAAGAAAAGTCTAAATTAGGTGATTTTCTATGAATTTTAGAGTGAAAGAGGATTTTGAATTCAATTTTCTTTCAAGCTGCATACATATTTTGTTATTTAGCTATTACATTTCTGGTTCATGCCATCTTGGCTATACAAACATTGAAATTGGGCATGTGAATTAAGAGAAAAATTATTTTCAAATGTGGCTGTGAGTTTTAAATTGTGAGACACTACTTTGAGTGCCATGAGTTTAAAAAGACAATTGGAATCCATTCAGATTAACAGATTTAATGTAAAAATCAAGCCACAGAATAAATAATGAAATTCTTAGATTTTCAATTAATTGGGGAGTAACAGTTGGTTAAAATTTAAAGTTATGTATTATTTACAAATTTTCAAATTGTTCCATCCTGAAACCCCTATGTCAGTGTTTTTTAATTTTGTCTGAAAATACAGTCAACTCCAGTTATAGTGAACCTCTAGAGGCCATCAAATCTCGTACACTATATCCGAAGTTCACTAAAACCGAAGTGTTCCTATGGTGAACAGAGATACTGTATGTGAATCGGTACTATTGCTTTGCATTCACTATAGCCAATAGTTCACTATATTCGGGTTCACTATGTTTGAAGTTGACTGTAAAATGCACATATAGGAGTTTCTTAAAAATAAAACAATACTTTGAATTTAATTAGGTGGTTCGTGATGCCATTACAAGATTTTTTTATGTTGTCCTTTCAGCGAAAGCATTAAATGAAATGTGAATCTTCTCCAATTTTTTCCTTGATTTTTGAATTTTTCATTTTTAAATTTATTAGTTTGCATGCTAAGTCAAAAGTTGTATAGTGATAGATTAATTTTTTTCTGTGCAAAATTAGAGTGCAGTATATCAAAATAAATGCATTATTTGCAAGAATCTCGCTTTTTATGTCATCATGATGATAGACATCATAACATTCAGGGAGCATGTGCTTCCTCGATTTTATTTAAAACACGTTTCTATTTCATACTTCAGTATCAAAACTAGGGATTGCAATCCCGTTCCCACGGGAATGGGATCCCACACAAATGTTTGCTGGACTAGTCTCTCAGGATTAGGACCGTAATCCTGCTGGATTGAAATGGGTGAATAAATTATCTTTTTTACAATTTCATGCCACCTTCACTATCATCAACTGACCAAAGTATTTTGCATATTTATGTATCTTATCTAACAATATATGAATCAATAATTAAAAGTTAGACTTTTTTTTAATATCTTCCTATGGAAGTCTGTGTCAAACATTGTTTTTCTCTAACTTCCCAATCTAAATGAAAGGAAATATTTCATACTAATTTATGTCTTAGCGCATGATAACGAATCAGTAATAAAGTTTTTAGTACACGCTTTTAATTATTTTATTAAACTGAAATCAGGACTAGGAAACGAATCACGGGGCTTGTCCAATTTTTTGTGTTCTTTTTTCAGCAACTAAGAAAATAATGGTAAGTATGTCAATGTACCTATAAATTTTATATTTCTGTAAATTATTTTCTTTACATTAAATTAAGCTTCGTATTAAAATCCCTTTCCTTTTCTCATTTCTCTCTGTAATGTGTTGTTAAATTAATTCTAAGCTTGAGGGAAATACTCATCTGAAGCCTGTCAAGCAATGATCCTGTTGAATCCAGCATTACAGCTGGATGAATAAATCTTAATCCGAAAATCCTGTGAAACCGAAAACAATGAGGGATTACATTCTCAAATTATCAGTGCCCTAGAAAAGGGTGGTGAAAAAGAAGAAAAGGTGATGAAGATGAACAAAAATCTTTCTGGGCAGGACATTTGACTTGTTCCCTCCTCCCTCCCCCCCACAAATAATCATATCGGCGCCCATGCCAGTGATGTCTTTAAAAGGTGAACTTCAGTTAACCATGCAAAAAAGTTTGGCTCCCTTACAGTCGTATTCACGAAACAGCTAGTAACCGCCTGATCACGAAACTAACGTTTAACCGTTACTTGCTGGTAACACACCGGTAACCTCAGAACTGTATTCACCAACTATTTAAAACCATTGGTTTCCTGACCAACGTTTGACCACCGATTAACTTGCACTTGTGCATTCTGCTTTGTAAGCTCGTCTGTGATTGGCTTACGGCACTGGCTATCCAACCAGCTGATTGGCGACCCTTGACCCCTCTTCGCGAGCGCTCCAAAATAGTTGAAAATAAGCAGGAATGTAATGTGTTTTCATGTATTTTTATAATCAGAAATGCTTCTTTTATTTATTTCGGGGATTACTGCTGACTTTTTTGCAATTTATAACTGATATTTTATTTATATACACCTATGAATTTAAAATAGATATTGATATTAAAAGATAATAATTTTTTTAAAGGTATTCGAAGGTTTTCTATTTTTATTTTTTAATGTATCTGACAGTGAAAAACAGTACGATTATTTAACATTTTGTTAATATATACTTAAGAGCTTACTCTGAGGATATTTTATTTGTTTTATTGTAGGAGATGGTATGGCGTTTTTTTTTTTTTTTGAGTATCAATAATTAAAATTGCAAATGCATAAAAAAGCAAATATTTAAACAATGTTTTAATACAATTGTAATGATTCTAATTTTGAAACCTACTGGTGACCATACTTTAATCACAAAAATATGGATCATAGAGCAGCTCTGCAATTTTTTGTAATTTTATACAGTAAAGAGTAAATAAATACGTGAATATTAAAATGTGATTGTGTTGAGATGGTTCTTGCTGGGCCTTAAAAATAATTATTTATGAGGTAGTCATTTCTCAATTTTTCAAGTTATGAACTAGGCTGTCTCTTGATTTTTCATATCAAGGACTAGGAATTTTTGGACACCCCCCCCCCCCAAAAAAAAAAAAGGATTGCAAATCTCTACTCGAAATTGCAAGTTTTTTTCCCACAATAAAGATACACTTTAATCACTCTGTAGTCAGACATTAAAATAACATTTTTTTTTTTTTTTTTTTTTTGCACGTGATTAATTTATGAGTAATAACTTAGCACGAAGTGTGCAACTTATTTAAATAAAGCAGGAACGGGGAAAAAGACTATTCATTTTAAATATTAATAGTGAATAATGCCTCTCATGTATTTTTATTAATGGGATAATGCAAAAATCAAGAATTATATTAGTTATTTTATCGGATGTATGTTAATAAATATTTAATACTGTAAGTTTAAAACAGAATCTGTTAAAATTCACATTTTCTTCCCTCTTGAAACAGATAAAACAAATGTCAATGAATTTTTGTCTCAAAGCTACATGTTCTTGCTTTTGCAAAGTCGAAGGCAAATAAAAATTGGGAGGGGGGGGGGGATATATAGCGCTGAAATTTTTTTACCTATAGTTGAACTGCAGAATCAATGCAAATAAAAAAACTACTAATTTCAGTGACTAAAATTTCGGGGGGAGGGTGGGAAATCAAACTCTCATGATCTCCCTCCCGGGGGGGGGGGGGAGGTTACGGCCTTGTGTTTTTGGTAATACGGAATACAGCTAATATGATACGACTAATTAAAGAAACCTGTTCCAGCCCAGCTAACCCCTGCTAATTCACATGGCTTTGTCTATTAAATTTTGCAATGCTCTTGCAGGGGTAAAAATAAAAAATTAATAAATTAATAAAATATAAATAAAATTAAGATTAGTTCTTTTTTTCTGACAGGATTGGGATCATTATTGATTTTGATGTTATTGTAGTATAATGTCGAATTTATACACCTAATTAAAATGGTTAAGTACTACATCCCAAAGGGTCTTACTTTTTTAGAAATAAAAAGATCATATTTTCGGAAATTCAGTATTAATTTCAAATATAATATTTTCACTCTTTCAAAGTAAAAAGAAAAAAATGCTGCTTATGACTTTTGGGGAAATGCATTCCTGATTTTTATTAGTCAAATAACATATATAAATAGATTTTGAGTGAAATAAAAGTAAACAAATTTGTTAAAACGCACTTACAGGAATAAGATTTTGAGTGTTTATTATTTCTTTAGTATTTAATGGAACTTTAGAACGGATGTCGTTGAAATTACTTAACCAAAAACTAGTTGTTTTTCCGTCGGAAAAAAAATATTGTATTAGATTTCATAAATTACATTTACATAATAAATGATATCATTTTCATGGTAAAATATATATATTAAGAAAATGGAACAGACCAAAACAATTTAGATATTTTTAGATGTTCTAAGAAATGTAAAAAAAAAAAGAGAGAGAGAGAGAGAGAGCAAGAAGAAAAATTTAGGCCGCAGCGAGGCCAGAACCCTGGCACTACTACCTCCCAATCGCTCGCTTTACCGCAGCACCATAACTTCATTTACACGTTTTCCGTATATTAAAAGCATTTCCTTTTTCTCCTGTTTACCGTTTACTTACTTTGATGGTAATGTATTGGAAAATCCATGACACACATGCCTTCTAAACCGTTTACTTTCTCCTCACACATAAATTTTGCAAATCTATCAATAAATTCTAAAATTTCCACATCTTCTGTCTTCAACAGCGCTGTAGTCCGCCATGTTTGTTAGCAGAATAGAGCCTCACAGCGCATGCGTCGAATGTAACCGGCCGGTAACCACCCGAATTCGGCTGGTTACATTCGTCTGTTAAAAACGAGGTGTAACCAGCCGATTTAGCCTTGTGAATACCATTTTTGGTAGAAAGTTTCGTGAATACGGGTGTTAGGGTTTTATAAAAAAAAAGCCTTTTTGTCAATTGTTTTTGTATTCCCTATCAAAATTAGATAAGACGGAACAGGCGACTCTTTACAGTATCTTTTCTACATTCTTTTTTAGCAACTACCTTAGTACATTATTCTGAATATCATTACTATAATTTTCATATTTCTCTTAAGTTTTATTAATTATCAAATAATTTATTATTAATGATAAATTTCATAGTGCTTAAAATCTTACTTTACCCTGCTTTTCTCTGTTGCTTAGCTGAATGAAATGTCAATCCCGCGGGATCAATAAATCGCAATCCCAAAATCCTGCAAAAAGAAAAACAGTGCGGGATCAGATTCCCTAATCAAAACTCCAGAATTTTTTTTTTTTTAAATCTCAAATCGTGGTCAGGGCCCTTGCTAAAGGGGAGGGGGAGGGAGCCTCCTTCACCTAACACTTACAAGTTCTCTTAAATTTGGCAAAATTAGATACATGCGTCTTTTGCAAACTTGGTAACTAAATGTTAGCACAAACTGTAACTTACTTTCTGTTTCTGGTACACTTGGCAAAATTACACAAATCCTGTTAGCAAAAGTAAGATTTTGACAATATAGTCGATAAAATAAGTTGGTAAAAACTGATATTTGACGTGGCAGTTTATCTACATATAGGCAGTTTATCTACATAAGATAGCATTACTTGCTGAATATAGTTTCCAGATTAAAAAAAAAATAATACATTTAAAGACAGATTAAAAGGTATAAAATATTCGAGAGAAGTTTTAAGTTCAATTATTGCAGTATCCTAATGTACTGTTACGAATTTTTAGGGCAACCTGCTGTTCTGGGGTTTAAAATAGTTTCAAATTTGCATTCTACGCGTCAAATAGTTAAATTTTGCTTTTTGTTGCATCAAAATCGGTCAACTAAAACACGATACAGAGTTTTGGGTTTCCTTATTGGTTTGTATAGCATTTTCTAGAAATCTCGAGAAATATTGGTCCTAGGCCTGCGATAACCTCACTTTTGGGGGCTTATTTTTGGCGCCAAATTTGGTGATATTTCACCAAAAGTTGCCAAGCGTGACGACATTTCGGTCATTTGGCACGATTTTCCTAATGGGGCTTGTAAAACTAGTTTTCCTGCATTAACATGCATAATAGCCTATTACTCTTCTATTACGCAATTAAAATCGAGCTCGTTCTAGTACATTCCACGGATCTCTGGAACCTTCCACGGTGTTCTTCGTAGCCTATAAAAGCCGCGGGTTCCCCCAGTTTGAGTCAGTTTCTCACCGAGCATTCGTCGGGTGTGTTATCGAGCTACTGATGAGTGCGCTGCTTTGCTCTGTGAATGGTGCTACAGTTTGCTTGCTTTCTGAAGCCTTGTTTTAAAGTTCTGTGTGTAAATTCTTTATTGCTGAGTTTTGAGGAACTGCTTGCGATATCCCTCGTATATTTCCACTGAATTTTTGCCTGTGGAAGTGTTTTATTTAGTGTAGTGTGAGAAATACAGCATTTGTGAAAGCTGTACTAAGCAGACTGTTATCATCACGTTACGAGCTGTTTGTGCTTGTGAAATTTGTACAGCTGATTGTTCGACTGAAGTTCTGGAAGCAATAAAGTTCGTGTTCCATGCTGACGAGTGGACTCTTTACTAGAACTTTCTACACCTACTGCACTTTAAAACGACGAACCCAGAAACTAGCTGAGTATTCTGCAACAGTAGAGGAAGCGTATGAACGTAGTTCAGAAAACTAATTTATTTTAATCGGGATTAATTTTTACTCCTCCCGACTCTGCGGTTTAGAAGTGTCCTGATTTTCGGTTCAGAAAAAAGGGTCACTTTACTCAAGGAAAAATGCTTAACATGCAAAATTTTTATAAGCAGGTAGAACTGCTCGGTCTATTTTTGAAAGCATTATTAATTTTTTTTTTTTAATGTTTAATACCATTGGTTTGTTTAATTCCGCAATTTTTGTGATTGAGACCAAAAAAAGGCTTATCCCTTTAACGGTCTTATTATTTTCAAGAAAACAGTCATAAAAGTGGACATTTTTTTTTTTTTAATTTATACCAGAAAATAGTGTAAAAATAAGTGCATGTACAATGTATGTGTTCATTTTAAAGTTTCGGAATTTTTTTTTAGAACGAAAGGGGAAAAAAATTCTAGGAAATTTCTAGGGGGAAGAAAAAGGAAAGAAAATTTCTAGGAAAAGCCGAAATTCAGGGTTATTGTTACTGAATGCGTATTTTGTAGTAGCAGGAAATCATTAAAAATATATGTTTTAAACACTAAAGGAGAGTTTTATTAAACCTCGTAAAATAAATAAGTATTTGTGAAGTTTTCTTTGAACATGAGTTGTTTTTTATGCCCCCTGACAACCGCTTCTGGGGAGGCGATGGGCAGAGGGGGGCTCCCACTTTTAGTGGGTCCCTGTGGGAGGAAGTCCGACTTTAGCCCGCTAGTCCCCTAATTTTGTGCCAATTCCAGAGGAGGGACCAATCCCCTGCAATCGGCACCCCCAGAGGTACCGTTTAAACTTGGAGGACATTGGAGCCACGACGGATTTTACGTGCACTAGCTCCCATTAGCGTACACGGTCCCGCAACAGTCGAGCTGAGAGGGAGTTGACCCTCCCAATCACTGGCCAAGCCGAATGCTGCTTCACTTGCCGTGTTCTTATGGGAACGGAGTTTAGCACCCAGACCACTGCGGGACTGAACATAAAAGAAAAAAAAAAGTGAGCTATGATTGCGCGATGCATATCACAAATACACACATTTGAGTACTGCTACCATCTATTTAGAAATAAACCATCTCCGAATTCAGTTAAAAATAGTCTAGTATTGTCATCTGTTGAATAAAATGAGACAAAAAAAAAAAAAAAAAAAAAAAAAACGCATAAAAATTGATATGCTCTTATCTTTCTGGGGCATAACATTTGAACACTATTGCCCGGAAATATGACGGGCTCGAGGACCGACCAGTGGGCCGAGCGCATTGCGCTCTGAGCTGGGAGACGGAAAGTGCCTGGCTCAAAGCCAGGTCGCGTCCGGCGACCTAACCGTTCGGAGTTTTCTGTGGTTTCCCCCCGAAATTCAGCGTAAATATGAGTTAGGACCCCTTATAAAGACCCCACCTAGATTCCTTGTATAGATGATTGGCCTTAATCCTACATCAACAACATGACGGTCTCGAGAAATAGAAATCTTAGCCCGTGATTTTGACGGGAGCGGGGCTTAAGGGGTTAAATTAATCTAGTTATGCAACACAAACCGAAATTTGAGCAGACTTTATTAGGTGCGTATAATTTTTTTTTTTTCTGCTCATTATTTTTCAATAAAATGTTTTATTATTTTCATTTATATGTTTTCTCATCTATTCAAGAAAGCTATCCTTTTTTTTTTTTTTTTTTGACAACCATAGTAAGATATAGACGCAAGCCGTGCACTGACACATTACATCTTGCCAGTGGTGGATTTCCCAATAGGCGCATGAGGCGCGCGCCTCGGGCCTCACAAGTCTAAGGGGCCTCAAAATTTGGTTCTCAAAAAGAAAATATATATTATATATAAATTTCTGTTCAAAAGACAGGAACTTTGTTCTAGGATTGCTACTACTGCAGAAAACGCTCTTGAACAATATTTTCTTTGGTGCCCTTTGTCTCTTTCCCTCTTCACAGCATTGGATCATAATCTAAATTAATACTTTAGTAGTCCCACCTTGGGGGACCCACCGAGTAGATAAGGCACCCAAAATGGTAGACGGCCGAAGTGTGAAGGTCCCGTGTTTGGGCCCCATCACGTGGCTGTCGATCTAACGGTCCGGAGTTTTGGTGGGTTTTCTCCAGATGTAATGTGAATACGTGTTAGAACTCCTTAGAAAATCCTTCGACTGAGACAACCCTCATCCTAGGCAGATACCCCTCATACAGGTTTGCCTTAATACGCACAGTACAATATAATATTTTAATAACTAATAATTTCAATTTATAAGTAATTAATGCTTTCATTCCTTATTTCAGTGTAAAAAAATCGAGAAACGTTCCTTGGAAATAATGAGAAAAGAAACTCACGAATACCATACAGAAAGTGAACATTTCCATCTAAAAAATTTACATTTTTCCTTTAACTCGTCCCTTAACCGAATATTGCTCTCACGATTCGCTTAAAAACACACAATTCACTTAAAAATGACTAGAACTGTAAAAAAGTTCAGGTATGTTCCTTGAAAAAATTACGCAACTGAGGAACCCTAAATTCCAAGGAAAGTTACGTGAAAGTACCAAGAACTTTACTGAACAATATACAATTCAGAAAGTTCCTAGATTTTTTTTATAGTGTTGTTTTGTTTCTAGATTTCGCAATTTCCCCTCAACGACCAGAAAGTGGATAGAGTGATAAGAATATTTCTCATATTTTAAAAGAAAAGAGCCTGAATTGCTTGATTCTACGGTTTCTGATTAACAAATTGATCAAAAATTAAATATTTTATATTTTTCAATCATTCTTCATGTAAATAATTTAGGAAAGGACACTATTCAGGGACATTTTCAAACATACCTAGAATCAGTGGTGTAGCCACTGGGGGGGGGGGGGTCACAACTCCCTCCCCATGAGGAATCTTTTTTATCTTATTTCGAAAAATAACCAAAAACTAAAAATTCAAGCTAGAGATAACATATTTAATCGTTTTTAGAATTGAAATAACTTTCCGAGAATGTAATAAAGAATTGCTGCCTAATAAAATTACCCTACTAGCAATTTTGCTCGGGCTACCACCGGCCACGTATAGAGCCGATGATGGCCCGGGCAAAATTGCTAGTAGGCAGCAGATAGGAGCTGATATGTGTGCGATAACCCAATTTTTAGGAAAATTAATATTTATATTTTAAATAAATATTGAAAAATTAAAAATAGCAGTAGTCTGTGTCACTGGAATTTCATATGCGTACAAATTTTCAGCTCGAAAGTGGGTTAAAATTTATACGCAAATTTTGAGTTGGAATGACATATAGTTAATTAAAATCATATCATTCTATAATTTAAATAGAATGAAAAAAATGTAAAGGATGGCTAAATTAATTATTTGCTTTATCTAAATATATTTATGATAACTACATTATAGTTCCAGCATGTATTTTATAGTCGCAGATGAAAAAGCTAAACATTAATAATAAACGTAGGGGAGAATCTTAGAGCATAATACATTTTCAGTAACAAGTGGAATTTATTTTTAAATCAGTAACATTTTTTTGTATTTTAACTGCTTAAAATAATGAATTTTCTATTCTCTTCTAGTTTTATTTTTCATTCCATTTAAAATATATAGACTGATATGTATTTTTACATACTTTTTAATTCATACCTAATTACTCATTACTAATAGTCCTAAACTTATTGCTAGTTTTTGAATAAACACAATAAACAGAACTTTTGACTTAACAGAAAGTTTACTTAAAAACTGCTACCTAAACTGCTTTCTGTTTTGCAGTTTCAAGAGGGAAATTTATTAAGATATTTAAATATCTATAACTATGATTTTGCAAGTATGTTAAATTTTTGGTTCATTTTTATCCAAGTAAAAAATTCTTCTAAACTTCGGGATCTCAAAGTCATGTTTCTGATCAAGTTTCCCTTGTTCTGACCCTCAAAAGTCCCTGTTAAGTACACAAAATTTTCATGATTGAATCAAGACATAACAGCTGCCCACAAAAAGTAATTCGAAGTAATCGGGTAAAACTGAAAATTAACCAATATGAAATTGCATTTGCTGGGTTATACTTAGAGGTATGCTGATGTCTATATAGTAGTGTTAATCATGTAAAGTGAAACGTAGTACAAAAATTATTAAGTTTCATGAGATAAACGATTTTTTTTCAATGTACTAATCTATAAGTATAAAAATTATTTTTTTAAACACTCGCTTGTGGACATAAATTAGATGTAAAAGGAGTGACAATATTAAATTTTTTTTTAATTTTAAACATGGATTAACTTTTATATTTTAGACATAATTTAAGATTAGAGAATACAGTATCAAAAAATCAGATTTCTTTGTTCTTATTTGGTCTTCACTACAAAGTTATTAATTAGTCATCAATTAGTCCATTCCCAAAAATTCCAAAAACTGAACTTGAACTTTAGAATGAAATTAATTCAAACTAATGTTAAAAAATGTCCAACTTCTGTTCACAATGTCCCCTGATATTAGCAAATAACAGTTAAATTTATTATGATTTACAAATACTATTTTATTATTCATAGAATACTAGATTATTAAAAATACAAATAAATACTAAATTTAAAATAAAGTATTTTTTATAACCAAGAATTATAGCCCCCCTTATCAGATAGTTCTAATACTTTAACCTCAATTCGAACATTTGCAATATTTTAAATACAGCCACCAGACAATTGTAATCTAATATTGGTTACTCAAAGTGATTAAATAGAAAATTAATTACTATTAAAAAGGTGTACATAGAACGCACAATGTAAAGGTATAGGGTTAGTGAACATTTTTTTTTTTTTTTTGAGGAGGGGCCTCAAAACTGAGTTGCGCCTCGGGCCTCTCAAGACCTAAATCCGCCACTGCATCTTGCAGGTACTTTTGCGGTGATTCCCAGGTTTCGTGAAGATATTATTTATTTAAAAGATGTATAGTTACCTAGAAGAAATATTTTTTAAGTCACTATAGCACAATTGCGCTCCATATACAGATTAACGTACGCACGTATACGTATACACGTGTTCATATATGCATACTATACGTATTCTGTTATCTCGGGCAACTGAGTGTGCACATATCGTGTTTACTCGCATAATAGTCGCACCCCTGTTTTGAAGCAGAAAAAATAGCTTTAGAGGTACAACATTATGTAGTATATTTCCCCCGCATAATAGTCGCACCTAGACTTTCACCATGAAAAATTGGCACAAAAAGTGCGACTATTACGCGAGTAAACACGGTAGTTTTGGTATGTGCGCAGGTAATTAATTTTTTTTATCTGACTATGCTGACAATTTTGCCTGGTTATTTCAAATTTTAATTATTCATATTACAGAATTTCTATAATCCAGAATTAGAGTAAAGTCCCGTTGATTCCGAATTTGGGTGAACATGTTCACTTGTCTCCGTTGAAAAAAACTTGGTGTTCATGTTTTTTTTTTTTTTTTTTTTTTTGCCACGTGGATTTTTGAATACTGCTCTAAATTGACAATTCAAAATGTCAAGCCTGGAAGCAACGATCATACCTGCCAACCTCCTTAAGCTGAAAACAGGAAGACTCAGGTTGAAGAAACAGAAAATTTCACAAAAAATCAAAAGACAATTTTTAAATATAAGTAGTAAAAACAGAAGACTCCCAGTTTCTCACCATTTCTAATTATTTTTTATATTAGTAATGCATAGAAATGAAAACAAAATTAAATAGTAATAGAAAAGAGCTTACCTGAAATTTTTATACAAAATGAAAACAAATGGAGTGAAAATAAACACTCAAAAAACTGGTGTTATAAGATAAAATAAATAAAAACTTTGTGAAAAAAAACACACATAAAAGGTTACTTCCAGGCGTAACGATCGTTTCGACCGAAAATTCGCTCGGTCTTCTTCAGACAAACCCTTCCGTTTTTCAGTTCCCTCTGCTCTGTTTGACGGAAGAGTTTGTCTGAAGAAGACCGAACGAATTTTCGGTCGAAATGATCGTTACACCTTGTAGTAACCTTTTATGTGTGTTTTTTTCGCAAAGTTTTTATTTATTTTAACAGATGGAGTATTTTAAAAAAAATAAAAACCATTAAATAAGTGGCAATTTGACTATATTTTTAACCAAAGTATGATGAAAAATAAACAGATTAAGATTTTTTTTAGATTTACAAATAGTTCATCAGAAAAATTATTTTCATATGTTAGCTTTAGTTTTCAATACAAATAAATTTTCTAATGATGAATTACTGAGGAAGGAATTAAATGAAGTTATGTTTCTTTAACTCTCGATAAAAGATTTGTTTACAAACACTTTGACCTCACTCATACAACAGCATTGTGCTGTTAGCTGTCGAAATGATTACCTTAATTATGTTGAAATGGATTTATTTATTTATTTACTAAATTTTTAGCGTAGTTTGCAATATAATTTAATATAACAACTGAAAAAAAACGGAAGATTTTATCTTCTGGCAGAAGACCGGAAGATAGATTTAAAAAAAAAAAAAAAAAAAAAAAACGGAAGTCTGTCACAGCCGGGAAGAGTTGGCAGGTATAACGATGGACACAGAGAGGGGGTACTTTCCTATCATGGCTTTGCGATGAAGGGAGTGAATAGTGAATCCATTAACCCTTTGAGGCGCAATCCTTTCCCAATGCTGAAAATAGGGCAACCGTTGCCATTGCTCGACTTAATTACCAGCAAGATGGCGGACGATCGAAAACGACAGCCAGATGCGTCAAAAAAGGGTCTAGATCTGTGGCACGCGATGAACGTTTCGATCGTCCGCCACCTTGCTGGTAGTTAAGTCGAGCGATGGCAACGGCTGCCCTTTTTTCAGCATTGGGCAATCTATCCAGCTGTTCTCGCATTCTTCCATTTTTCAGCAGATGTCAGTGCTGTTAAAAATAATCGTGACCATTTTTTACGGGAAATGACGTGCTAAGTAAAGGATTCTCGTGGAGCTGTGTCACCCGCAACTGTTTTTATAGAAATCAAATCTATTCTTCGTGACTGGCAACAGTCAAATCGTCAGAGTTTGGTGCGCAGTGTTCCACGCGCAGGAAACTCTGTTTTTAGATATTTTTTTCGCGTTAAAGGGTTAAGTATACAGTAATCAGAGCCATTGCTAAGACTTATTTTTGGAGAGGGGGGGGGATGTCAGTAAACTTCCAAGTCAAATATTGGTTTTTACCAACTTATTAATTTTTTATCAATTATATTACCAACTTTTTAATTTTGCCAATTGGGTTTGCATAATTTTGCCAAGTGTAACAGAAATAAAAAGTGCATTATAGTTTTCGTTAAAATTTTTTCACCAAGTTTGCCAACTAGGCATCTAATTTTTCCAAGTTTAATAGAACTTTGTGAGTGTTGGGGGGGGGGACTCTCCCCCCCCCTACCCCCACTTTAGCAAGGCACTGACAATAATATCTCGACTTACGCGACTTTCAAATCGCGCCGATTTGTTTTCTTGCTTACTTCCGAAATAACTTCGATTTACGATTTTAATCATATAATTTGTCACACATATGTATCTCAGATTTTATTAAACATTTTTGTTCTTTAGACTTCGTCATCTGTTCCAAAAAAAAAAAAAAAAAAAAAAAAAAGGTATGTAGGGGAAGTTGGGGTGCAATGAAACAAAATTTACTATTTTGTTTTTCCTATTTACAAATTTGCATGTACAAAAATAAATTTAATATATACTTTTAACCTACTCTTTCCCCATCTAAATGAATTTTTATGAGTTTGTAAATAGCTTTTTCATATTTAAAAAAATTATAAAAGGTCTACATCCGTTATTAGAATACTTTTGTAATTTCTTCTGAAATGTTTCACGGAAAAAAAAAAAAATCATTTTTGCCTACTTTGCGCCCCACCATGGCCGAGTGGATAAGGCTCTCAAAATGGTAGACGGCTGAAGAGTGAAGGTTTCAGGTTTGGGCCCCATTGCGCTGCTGCCGATCTAATGGTCTGGAGTTCTGGTTGGTTTTCTACAGATGTAACGTGAATATCATTAGAACCCCTTAGGAAAGGCCTCCGAAAAAGGCAGATCGCTCATGTGTAGCGTTGTCATTAACAAAACAAATAAATTTGCCTACTTTGCATTGTTTTCTTTTATCGTAGTGAGTGTTTAACAGAATGCTGATACTTATACACGGCAGGATATTCCGGGCACGTTCCCAGGGCATCCTTCGTATATCCACTGGTTGAACGTTTACTGTAAATACATTTATGATATCGGGTTTACATTTATGATAGATTTTTAAATATGATACGGGGAAAATTTTTGGAAACCTATAGCATTTTTGAGAGTAAAAATATTGAAGTTTCTTCAGATTTTTATAGGAAGTTGGCTTTCTAAACAAAAGCTATGAATGTCTTTTTAAACATAAGTTGGAGGCCACATACCTCGCTTCCTCCGGCGCTACGTTTATGTTGAACGTACAGTAGAATTCGAAATACTGAATCAGTGGAAATTTACCGATTCTGGATTATTGAAATTCTGTAACCTGAATTATAAAAATTTGAAATAATCAGGTCAAGTTGAAAAAAAAAAAAAGAAAAAGAAAAGGACTTACGTTTTTTTTGAATAGAAAAATGATATATAAATGAAGCATTTGTTGAGGAAAGTTGCACAACAGAAAAATTTATACATAATAAAAAAATAAAAATAAATAAATAAATTAAAAAAAACTGGGACAGCAATCCCTGAGTTTAGAATTTCGGAATTGAGTTCTACTGTATATCATTTCCGTCATTGGGTAAATAGAGGAAACGAAAGAATGTTTTGACTGCATTTCATTTCACATTATTCTCCACGGCGAAATTTACAAATAATAAAGTAATTTTCTTTTATTTATTATCTTTGTAAATAAAAGATTAAAGTCGGCCTTTAAAATATCAGCCCGAACTCATTTCTACCCTGGATGTATGCACAACAATGAAAGATATAGGTAATTGCATTCTAGAAAAAAAGCATTCTGTGGAAGAAATTACCTCTCCTATTATTGCATGTACGATGCAAGCCGTGTCGGCTCCGGCGAAAACGATTGTGGCAACCCGTTTTCCCCCCCACAGACTTCAATTAATTCCTCCGCGGACGGAGTCTCTGTTTCCGTTATTTGAGGTTTATCGCCAGTTCAATCGTTGGCGACAGGGTTTGTATATGACCTTGGCGTTTAACGCGTGCTCTCTGGATAAGGAAGCGGAGCATTGTAACCTTTTTTTGGCGTCGGGTACCTTATTGCGAGACTTATCGCTTCTGTGGAAAGGGAATTTGGTGAATCGAAAGCATCAGTTCTGTATTACACGCCGACGCTAAGATTAGTTTTTCCCGCCTGAGTACGTGTAGTTGTTCTTTTAGATGCCTTGTATGTGGTACGCTGTTTTAAAAGATTGATGATGACTTGGATTATTTGGAAGCTGTTACGTTAACAACAAAATGGGGGTAACAGTAGGCGAACTTCTAGCGAATCCATTTATAAATCGAACTCGGCAAATGAAAGAAACAATCGTAATGGAAGGCAAACCTCGACCTCGGTTACGAAGTTTGGTATCAGTGGTTAAAGAAGAAAGCACTTCGGCTGCAAATGCGAATCCTGGTCAGTTCCTAATAATTTTCGATGTAGCATCTTACGACCACATAGAATGGCTTACAGGGTGCAGCGTACGCCAATCTCTGTTTTGCTGGCCATGCCTGTTGTTCAGAACTCAGAAAGATCTGTGGAACACTACTGGATTAACAGATTTGGTCAACTTACGTGATGCAATCGCGGCTCATGAAAAATGTGTATCTCATATTCAAGCAGTGCTAGATTTACAGATTTTCGCGTCGAAAATCTGTGCTCCCGTTCGAGAACCTACGCAAGGTCTCAAAGACTTGAAGAAAAACCATAACATTCTTGAAATGATTATTGGCAGTATTTGTCACCTAACGCAGGCAGGGCACTCGTATGCTAAAAATACGTTTAAAGCTGAAGATTGTGTGAAAACTTTAAAATTTATTCGAGATTATGATATTTTAAAAAGGGGCCTAGTTGATGAAACCTTAGAGATATTACAAAAAGACTCTCGAATTGTAACAGATCTGGTAGAAGCCATTGCTGCTTCTCTAAAGATGTCAGTTTTTAATGAACTGTGTAAATCCTCTTTCGTGTCTGTGATTCTTAGCGAACATTCAACACATCCGAAAAATTCTCAGCTGTCAACAGTACTGAGATACGTGAAAACTGGGAAAGTGTGTGAAAGGTTTGTTGGATTCATAAACACGGATGAAATTAAGTCTTACTACTTTATCTTTGAGCGCATTGATGAGATTATCAATGGGTTCCAGATTGCACAGAAGATAGTAGCCGTTTCTTTTGACGGTTCTGCGTCTTATTCTAGAGACGCGCTTGCCATCCTGAGGCGATTTTTACGTGGCGGTCATGCGTATGCCTATTTCATACCTTGTTATTTTCATGATTTAGAAACCGTGCTGCAAGAAAGTTTGTACTGCTTTGAAGAATGCGATTTGTTTTTCAAGAATTTCAGAATATTAAAATCTTTCTTTCAAGAGAAATCGGAATTTTGGGAACAGTTTCAAGCGGGCATGGCAGGCGAGGTTATGAATTTGGACAGTTTTCATTCTAGTAGGCAAACAGAGTTTTTAAACGCAGTCAAGAATAATAGAGTGACAATCATAAATTTCTTTGACCTCATCATAAACACTCCCGAGAAACTGACAGGGAGAGACTTGACGATAACGAAAGACCTGCGATTGTTCCTTACAAAATTTAGATCCTTTTTTCTTACCGAAGTATTTATTAGACTGTTCGACAAAGTTGCTCCTTTGATAGAAGCGTTTGACAGCGACATTCCCGGTCTGGCTTTCGATGAGGAATTGATAGATGGCGTCTTGGACCATCTCAACGAAGATATCACGGGTGACGCTTACGACACCATGTGGAACGAGGCAAGTCATCTTTATATCGAAGTCAATAATGTCGACCAGGACGCTTTGCCCGTAAAATCACTTACCTGGCAAAGAATGTTTACGGATATAGTAGCGTGCATGATAGATCAGATAAAGAACAGGTTCGAGAGCGCCAGGAAATTCAGCAGCTTTTTCCACATCTTGGATTTACAGCCGGTCAGGAACGGCCAGGACCTGAACCGCCACCACGACGTGAGTAAACTGAACGATCTGTACTGGCACACGTTCGAGTACTCGGAACTGAATAAAGATGCCAAATTGGTGGTGACAAGCAAGCCCGAGTCGAGTCACTCGGTGCACGAACTACACAAGTTTTTCTACAGGATTGGTCTTATGACTTCTTTTGGTAGGTTATGTGAACTTGTTCTAACGCTTCCTTGCGTGCCACCTTCTGCCGAAGTACAGGGTTTCTCCAAACTGCACGAGATTAATTCCTGGTCTTGTACTTCAGCAGAACTTAAAACTGGATGTGATGTAAGTTTTCTGTGTATTGAGCACGAGTATTTGGAGGAACTGAGGAAAACGGAATCCTTTAATAACTTGGTTATTAGCCTATTTAAAGAAAAAAACAAAACTTTGGAATTGTAATATTAAAAATGTACTTATTCATAAGTCAGCCAAAAAATATTAGGTGTATCGAAAAGTAATGCCCTTTTTTTACATAAAATTCCGACAAATAAATTTTCAGCAAGTACTGAAATTGCGATCAAGCTGTGTCTGGACTCATATTTGTTAAATTTTAAAAAGGGAATTTTATAGATAGTATTTTTTTTCTTCTTTCATGAAAAATGGCTACCTTTCCCCTTTCTTCACGCCTGCCCTCCCTGGAGGATTATATTTGAGATGTTCTGAAATCGATTGTTAGATATTCGTCAATGTTGTATTTTACGGTAAGAATTTTATGGATATCTCTTTTTTTCAGATCACGCAGGAATCATGAATTGAACGTTTAGTCCCCTATACCTAAGGTAACCATACGTCCCGTTTTGAACGGGATAGTTCCGTTTTTAGGTGGTTTGTCCCGTTGTCCCCAAGGACAGCTTTGGGACATCGTAATGTCCCGCTTTTAGAAAGAAAGCAACCCACGGTAACGATCTCAATAAAGGCCGCTAAAACTCTAAAATCATCCAAGTCAGTGTCTGTAAAAAAAAAAAAAAAAAAAAAAAAAAAACACCTGACCTTCCTCCCTCCCTCTCGAGACGCAAAGAAAACGCGGGGGATGTATTGTTTTTGTGTTTGTTCTTTTAATGTTTTTTTTTTTGTTGTTTTGTTTTGTCAACTATTTCAATTTATTTAATTTTTATTTCTTTTTTTAAAGTCATGTTCCTTTTTTGTTTACTCCTTCCCTTCCCACGATCTCCACTTTATTTTCCCTTTTCACTCTGGTTTTCTAAGAATTTTTTTCCTTCCTAATGACACCTTCCTTTTTTCTGTGTGTCCTTTTGTTTACATTTCTCACTTTCCTGCCTTGTGTCGGTTGGTGTTTTTGAGGTCGAAGAAAAAACAAGACGCTACTTTCAGGTACACCTAATGTGTTCATAACTTGATTCAAATTTAAAAAAAAATTAGGTTCGCTCTAAGATTTGATTGCTTGATGTTGTATACTCCATATTAACTTAAATTGTTGAATGTTGTGCTAAGAAGCAGTAAAAATTTAAATTACGAAATTCTCGACCGCTTTACTAAAAGCTTAAATAATAACAGTAAAGAAAAAAACAATAGTATGATATGTACTCCCCTCCCCCTTCTTTCACCCCCCCCCCTCTCCCCCCCCACACACACACTCACAGAGTGATTGAATTTACATTAAAAAAGTGCTCATTACTTGCTTTATATTTGAAAGAAATCCAAGTATTTATCATTATTGTGATTTATGTGAATACTTCGCTATATTATATCAGGTTGTAACGAAAGTTTTCCGCCAAATCTGCTTGCCGCAGCTCATGCGGCACCCAGCGATTTTCGTCTTGTAATTTTAAACACTTAATTTCTATAATTAATTAAATAATAAAAAATCGACGGAATTTAAAATGTTATTGATGTATTTTATTATTGTGCATGTCTTTCTTTGAAAAGGTTATTATTCAATAGGACTTATTATCTTTTATCAGAATATGTAGAATAATCTCAACATATTACGGTCTGTGTTCAGCCGTTGTTTTAACGCGTTAATCCTTTGAGGCGCAACCCTTTCCCAATGCTAAAAAAAGGTCAGCCGTTGCCATCGCTGGACTTAACTACCAGCAAGATGGCGGACGATCGAAACATTCATCGCGTGCCACAGATCTAGAGACCCTTTTTTCAGCATTGGGCAATCTATACATCTGCTCTCGCATTCTTCCATTTTTCAGCAGATGTCAGTGCTGTTAAAAATAATCTTGACAATTTTGTTACGGGAAATGACGTGCTAAAATGTAAAGGATTCTCGTGGAGCTATGTCCCCCGCAACTATTTTATAGAAATATATTCTTCGTGACGGGCAACAGTCAAAACGTCAGAGTTTGGTGTTCCTAGAGCGGGAACATTGCGCGTTAAAGCAGTGTTGTAGTCCTAAGAAAAAAAGTGGGAGGACGCTCATTTTTGACGAAATTTTACCTAAACTTATCGAATTCATTAAATGTAATTATTCCTTAAAGAAAAAGAACCAATAAAACTAATTTAACCATCATTTGTTTATTAGTTAATTAAAATGAGCTTATTGTTAAATTATTGATTACTTGTTAATAATCTAAACTAAGTCTTTTTGATGAACCGTGTAAGCTACTTAATTTGTTGTTGCAAATACGTATATCGGATTTGTGTGCTTGGCTCTAGACCCTCTTATAAATCCTCGTCAGAAGAACAGCACAAGGGGGGGGGATGCCCTCCGTGGTGGTCTTTCTAAGGGGTCCTAACCCGTATTCACGCTAAGTTTCGGAAAGAACCACGAAAAACTTTGAACTGTTACGGACGTGCGATGGGAGCTACTTAATTTTTTCTATTTACATTTATCAACAATCCATTGTTGTTGTTGTTATTGTGAACACATATAGCGGATTTGTGTGCTTAGCTCAAAGCCCGCTTATAAATCCTCTTCAGAAAGACCACACAAGGGGGTTGCCCTCCGTAGGGGTCTTTCTAAGGGGTCCTAACCCGCATTTACGCAGTTTCGGAGAGAATCACGGAAAACTCCGAACGGTTAGGTCGACGGACGCGCAATGGGACCCGAACCCGGGACCTTCACACTTCACCCATACCATTTACAGTAACATAAATACTGTGCCATGGTGAAGCAACAATCCAATGTCACTCAAAGTGACAGATTTTCTTTAGGATTGGTACATGACTATTCGCTATCCCGATTTTCGTCACTTTTTCGGCCATTCGGAAAGACATTTTTTACTAAGAGTGCGTTCGGGAAGATTTCTGTTCTATTCTTATGGATATGTTTTCACTACTGAAGTGTTTAAGAAACCCTTACAATCCCATTTGTAAAATCTATTCAAACAGTCAAAAGTTTCCTTTTGATTTTTATACTGATATACTTGCTCTCACGCGAACAAAACGAAAATTTTAATTTCTTCACAGATTTTTTAAAAAGACCTTGTAAATGAGCGTCCCCCCTGAGAATAAAAAGTAGGGGGACGTGTGGACTGAAATGAAAAAGTAGGGGGACGCCGTCCCCCTGCGTCCCCCTTCGACTACACCACTGCGTTAAAGGGTTAAAGGTCGTATTACTTTCAAGAAAACGGTCATAAAAGCACCTATTTTTTTTTATTCCAGAAAATTTTATAAAAATAAGTGCACTACAATATATGCATTGATTTTAAGATTTCAGACATTTTTTTTAGCGCGAAAGAAAAAAAAAAAAGTTAAATTTCTAGAAAAAGCCTACATTCAGGGTTATTGTGACTGAATGTGTGTTTTGTAGTAAGCAGGGAATCATTAAAAAAATATATATCTTAAACACTGAAGGAGAATTTTATTAAACTCACTTCTTAAAATAAATAAATAGTTGTAAAGTTTTCTTTGAACATAAGTAAAAAAGAAGTGAGCTAAGATTGTACACTGCATATCACAAATACACGTATTTGAGTACTGATACCTGCCATCTGCTTAAAAATAAACCATCTCCGAATTAAGTTAAAAATAGTCTGGTATTGTCATTTGTTGAGTAAAATGAGACATATTAAAAAAGAAAAAAAATCCCTGAATAAGAATTGAAAAGCGCTTATTTTTCTGGCGCATAACATTCGGCTGCAATGATTTTGCACTTTGTCAAACACCCCTTGAAAAATATCCTCCACGCAAGGCACCCCCCCCTCCCACTAGTAGATACCCCTCTTCTAAGCTTTTCTTGATGCTGTTCCTTTTAAAAATTACGTAACTTTTGAACAGATTTATATATATATATAGTATATATATATATATATATATATATTTACGGTAGCGACTGAGAAAAATGTAGAATGTCTCTTTACAAGTTATACTCTGAACTGTCACAAACAGCGAATCTAGGAGCAGTGGCGTAACCAGAAATTTTTCATGCTGGGGGGGAGGGTTACGACTACTGCAACTCACATATATGTATATGTGTGTATGATAAGGGAGTGAAGAATATACATTTTGTGTGACAAAAAATTCCTCATTGGGGGGGGAGGGTTCTGACCCCCCTATCCCCCCCCCTTCGCTACGCCCCTGTATAGAAATTTTGAAACACTCAGGACAAAAGGCTGAACAGAGGGGCGTAGCCTGGGGGTGACTAATGGGGCTGCAGCCAGCGCCGAAATAAGTAAATATATAATGTATAGAAAAATAAGGCGTATTTCGGGAAAATTTTAATGTGCGGAAAAATATTTCTGTTTTATTTGATCATTCAACACTAAAGCTACTCAATGGGAATAACATCAATTGTTTTCTCTACTCTCAGGCTGCAATAATGCACCTAGAAAAGGTCTCTTAGCCGAACTTTTGAAGGAGAAAAGTAAAAATTCGTAGTTCAGGGTCCTGCACAGTTTTGATTAAGTGAAATTTTAAAAAGAATAGGTTTTAATGTTTTAAAAAAATTTCAGGGAAAATACGATACATTGTTTATATGAGTTTGTGGGGATAGTTGTTGAAAATTTCCCTTGAGAAAAACGAATTTGAGCTATGGGCATTAATCAAAATTAAATTTTTAAGATATATAGTTTTAAGTACATACAATATGCATTTCTAATTGCAAAAAGTTTACGTGTTTAATTTTCATTCACTTTTAATTCGTTTTTATGCGCGAACAATTTCTGTCAAATAAATAAAAAATCTGGAGTGACTCCACTCGACTTTCCGAACACTTACGATTAAGATCATTACCAAGCACTTAAATAAATTTTAATGGATGAATAATTCAAACATATATACCAAATTGAAACTCAATCGAATGCACCGTTTAAACGCTTGCGCACTTTCAAGAATTTCTCCCCATATGCCATTATGCCATAACATAAAAGAAAGTTTTGTCGTAGCCCTGTAGGAGAACTATAAGTCCTATACACACCAAAATCAATACCGGTCTTAGGATGGTGGTTTATAACATGTATACCGAATTTGAGCTCAATCGAATGTATCGTTTAAACGCTAGCGCACTTTCAAGACATTCCCCCCCATAGGCCATAATGTAAAAGAAATCTTTGTCGTAGCCCTGTAGAAAAACTATAAGTCCTATACACACCAAAATCAATACCGGTCTTGCGACGGTGGTTTATGACATATATATCCAATTTGAGCTCAATCGAATGCTCCGTTCAGGAGCTATCGTGTTCTCTCACATACACACATACACACACACACATACACACACACACACACATACACACATACATACATACATCTCGTAAAAATAGCATAAATGGATTCAGAAGCCCTCAAAACGTGTAAAAACACCAAAATCTCGAAGTCGAATTTTTTCATGATTACAATACTTTCCTTACATGGTACATGTTCGGAAAGTAAAAATCCTCTCCTCGGGAAAAAAAAAGGCGATTTTTATAAGTTACATTGCATTACAGTTTTTGAGTTCTCAGCCGAAGGCGATTTTTCTGCTTACGAATATTTTTCTGAAAATTGCTAGGAGACATTCAGCTTTACTGTTAGTGTCAGTTCATAGTGCATTGGGTGAAGAAGCATTATTAATTTTTTCGAGTGTTGTAACATCATTGGTTTGTTTTTTAAAGTTATACAAAAGTCCTGTGACGATGATCGCTCTTCCGGTAGAACATCCTCAACACAACACTTTTTCACACACAGCATAATTAATAATTATGGAAAGTTTGTGTTTGCCTGGATTCTGTAAAAATATTAAGTTTAGAAAGCACTTGAGTGTTGCAAATTCTGAAAATGCTTCCCCACCACCCCCTTTCTCCGAAGAAACTAACAAAGGGCGAACAGCTTACATATAAGATGAACCGGAAAGTGTTACCGTTTGTTTAAATTAAATTCAAAGAAATAGATTTTCATCAAGTCTTTCATTACAAGACTGACATCGAATTCGTTGTTGTTCCGCTGTGAAGCAAAAATTTTATTTTTATTTATTCAGATGCGACAGAAGAAGGTGCTCCACCATGGCCGAGTGAACAAGCCACAGAACATGGTAGACGGCTGAAGTGTGTGGGCTTTCGATGTGATGGTCTGGAGTTTTGGTCGGTTTCCTTCAGATGTAAAGTGAATATGCGTTAGAACGCCTTAAAAAGTCCTCCGACCAAGGCACCGTCATAGGCAGATGTCCCTCAAGTAGGCATGCCTAACATAAACGTGACAAAAGAAGGCAACGGCAAATTTCAGTATGTCCTAAAATTGAATTTTACGTATTGTCGAGAGTGCTGAATTTTTTTTAACAAGAATTTATGGATAACTTTTTTTTTTTTTTTTTTGAATGTGAAACGATTATTTTGGCTCCCTATTCCCCATATGTTACGAATTTTGAAAAATGCTGTCTGATCCAGCACCTATCAAAAAAAAAAAAAAAAAAAAAAAAAAACACTTGCATACATGCCGAATTTTGCATTTAATTCAGTAGTTTTGGCTGGGCGAAATACTGTCTTACGAAAAAACGATATTACTTTTTGGTCCCCCTTATAATATAGGAACCAGGGCCTCCTAATTTTCATGAAGAACATGGGAGAGTAAAATACAAAGACGAAGGGGTTCTTTCATCTACCTTGATACAACGATACTGAAGGGACTCAATAAAACTATCACACTAGAGCAGTAGTTCCCAACCTTTTTTTAATCGCGACCCCTTTTAGATTTTTCAAAACTTTCGCGACCCCCCCCCCCCCATCAGCCATGTTTGACCAATGAAAAAAAAATTAATAATGAAAAAATATATCTTGAGATTTAAAATTGATATCTTTTTAAATGAAATCTTTTTAATACGTACTGATTATTAGTAGGATGATTGAGGTTGAATTTAACAAGTTCGACTATTCTTGGCTGAATATTGGTCAAAGCCAACCGCATGTCATCTTAGACATCTAATTTATTACTGGCTTTTGTCTTAATCTGCAAAAGAGTTGAAAATCCAACCTCACGCAGGTAAGTGGATGAAAATGCCTGTTAACATTTGACATGAAAGCTTAGAAGTTATCGGATATGAGCAAAGCATAGCACACCAAAATTGAGTTAATGGTTTTTCTTGGTATAAATAACTTGCGGAGGAGTCATTTTGTAAGTTCAATAATTCACCCTGCACTTCATCAGGAAGATCGGCGACATTCTAAAGATGCGTGAAATGGATTTCGCAGGAGTGCAATCTCTTGTTCAACGAACTCTGGGAAATATCTTTGAATTTCAGATTAAAGGGGGCTACTAGTTACCTCCTTTAAATTAATTACAATTCCTATTTCCGATTCATCTGTCTTAATGCATGGGTTCTCAAGCATTAGTTAACACTCCTAGATTCACCGACGTCAGTTTTTGTAGCTTTGATACAAAAGCCCAGACGAGAATGAGGATTTTTTCTTTCCAAAGAAAAAGGGAGAAATTCTGTCTCATGGCAAAGAAACATGAAAATAGTTTACTATTCATTTCCTACAAAAGCGGTCTTCGGCGACCCCCGATAAAAGGCATGGCGACCCACTAGGGGGTCGCGACCCCCCGGTTGGGAACCACTGCACTAGAGGGATGTATCGTTATATCGAAGAGAGATTATATTGTATTGGAATTCCAAGGGACCGTAAAATGTTATCGTTGTAGAGAAATTTATCGTTGTATCTGATATCGTTATAGCGAGGTTTTACTGTATTTATTTATTTATATATCTTTCCCCGGGCATTAGTGTACAAAACGTCGTACCCAGGTTCGATCTTATTCATGCAAGACATACGAAGATGAAGGCAGTGGTCACAGAGAGGGATATTTTACTGTGACTTTTTTCAGGATGGAAGTGAGCACGTTAAATTCCAGTTCTAAAATAGGGCATCTTGAACAGGGTCTTATCCAGAAAAAAAATTCTGAGAGGGTCTAAATGTGGAAGAGGCAGCATTTTTCAAAAAAGACTTCATCAGTATTATGTGGATAGCAGAAATTAAAATTTCATAGGGAGTAGGGGCTCCGGACCCTCCCACCCTTTTTAAATCTGTTCTTTATACTTAAATGATAAGTTTGTGGTTAATATAACAGAGAACGTGCGAAAAAGCTTTCTTTTTAATGTTTGGTGCTGCCATGTATTAACAAATACACTAACTTTAAACTAATTCAAATAATTGATATATTTTAACGCTAAACACTGGAGCAATAGTATTACACAATTATTATTAATTTTTTAACTTGACGATTGATTTCAGAAAATTCTTTTACTGCGCAATTTTTAAGCTTTAGTAATTTGGAGTTTTTTAAACATTTATTAAGAGCTTGAAGGGAAAATATTTAAACTATAAGAAAAATTATTCAAGTATTTAACGGTGGCCGAATGGATAAGACACTCAGAAGGGTAGACGGCTGAAGTGTAAAGGCCCCGGTTTCGGGCCTAACGCGCGGCTGTCGATCAAACGGTCTGGAGTTTTGGACTTCCAAGGTCCTTCCCATCCCGTGTCAGGGACGTATGAAGAAAAAAATTTCGGAAGAGATCCAAACGGTAAAAAAGGCCAAAAATTTCACAAACGACTTCATCTTTGTCGTTTTAGTAATAAAAATCAAAACTTCGCTGAGAGGGGGGGGGGGAGTGGTCCGGACCTCTTGGATCCTCCTTAAATAAGTCTTTGCCCCTTGTGTCGGTTTACCATACTAAACAAACAAATTGAACTCCAGGTTGAGAACCATTGCTCTAGATGTCTAGATTTTTGGTGCAGTACATCGTGTTTGTCTTATTTGTAGTGCTAAAAAAGATAGAATTACCATAAATTAGGTATTCGCTTTAATATATTTAGTATCAAATTTAGGTTTTAGAACCGTTGGATTATTTTCTGAAACGTAAAAAAAATCGTATCATTAATGAAAAAAATCGTATCATCAATGGAAAAAATTAAGAATAGGGAAAAATAATGGGCAATGTTACCGTAGATTTTTTTTTTTTTTAACCTCTGCGATACTAAAAGGTTGTTCTATTTCGTTAACAAAATTAAATGATTATAAAATAAAATGGACAAAAATATGCTTACGTAATACTTTTGGGTGTGAGATAAGAGGGGAAGAAAACAGTTTAAAATGCGTAAAATATTCTCCGCGTAGTCCCTCTTGTTGAATTGCCTGGCTATGAAACTTAAACAAACTGGAGTGACTCCACTCGACTTTCCGAACACTTGATAGTTACCAAGCATTTCAATAAATTTCATTCAACTCAATCGGATCTAGTCTTCAGGCACTAGTGCACTTTAAAATAATTTGAATGTATAGGCTGCGGTGTTTAAGAATACTTTTTTGTAGTCCTGTAAAAAAACTGTTGGGCGTACACTTGCCAAAATTTATGATTGTAAGACAGTGAGCTATAATATACATACCCAATTTGAGCTCAATCGAATACACCCTATAGACACTAGCGCAATTTGAAGGATTCCGTCCATAGGCTATAATGTCAAAGAACACTCATTTGCTGCCCTGTCAAAAAAACTATAAGTACTATACACAGAAAAATCCATACATGTTGTTTGACGGAGACTTATGATTTACATACTCAATTTGAACTTCTTCGAATGCATCATTTAGACACTAGCGCATTTTAAATGATTTGCGTCCATAGGCCGTAATGTATAAGAATTATGTTTTGCAATCCCGTGAACAAACTATCAACTCTACACACATCAAAATGTGTGCAGATCATGTGACCGTGACCTTTTATGTACATGCCCAATTAGTGCACAATCGAATAAACCGTTTAGAAGCTAGCTCAGTTTCAACAATTTCCGTTCATTGACCATAATGTAAAAGAAATCTTTTTCGCTGTCCCGTAAAGAAACTATGAGTCCTACACCAAGCCAATGTCGGTCAACGGTGGTCTATAACATGTATACCAAATTTGAGCTCAATTAAATGCATCATTTAGGAGCTATTGTATTCACTCATACAGACACACATACATACATACATACATACATTTCGTAAAAATAGCATAAATGAATTCAGAATACTTTAAAACCAAAACGTGTAGTAGGGAGCCAGCTGGCATTCTTAATGACCAATAGGAAAAAAGATGAAATCTCGTCCTATAGTTCATTTAGTTATACGTATAACCGAAGTAAACGCCAGCTGGCGCATTTGTTGTCCGCTGAATTTTTCGCGGTGTTAAAGTAAGCTGCTGATGCAGTGAAATACATCAGGCGCCTGTGCGTCTATCAATACGCTGTAACTTTCAATTGCCAGCTGAGCACTTTGCCCCCACGGAAAACTCAGCGGATTATCTTTTCCATTAATAAAACTGATAAAGGTAATTGTCACCTCACTAAATTTCAGCTTTTTTATTAATGTTTTACTTAACGGATATTCTTTACATGTTGACGTAAATCAACCGCTGTACAGCCGAATGCAGATCATCGTCGGCAGCTGACGTATAATCAACCTCTATAAAGTCATCTGACTATTTTTTTTTTTTTTCATTTTTACACTTGTACAAAGTATCAACTTTTTTATTATAATTATTTTTAAAAAATTATCTTACATGTATGGGTGGCCGGGGCGGCCGCCTGACACGCACACTGTTCGCGCGTACTTCTCGTGCATGTTTAGCTACAATAGAGCCGACAACTTAAAACTAACAATTAAACAACTAACAGCGCCGTAAATCTTTGAAGTTTTGGACAAAAAACCTTGGAGACGTTGAAGAATACATAGTCATCCATTGATGCTTGTTATCATGAGCCTACACGAGGGGCATCTGCTTATGTGGTGATGCGTTGGTCGGAGGACTTTTTAAGGGGCTCTGACGCGTAGTTACGCTACATCTAGAGGAAACCGACCCAAACTCCAGACCGTTAGATCGATAACCCCGCGGCCGGGCCCGATTGTGGGACCTTCGCACTTCAGCCGGCTACCATGCTCAGTGGATTATTTACTGTGTTATGGGGGGACCCTGGTCAGCTATTGAATTGCGAAGTGTAATCCTACTTGTGATTAAAGAAAACCTCCGTGGCAGAAATTCGCCGTCAGGTAGTGAAATTGTACGGGCGAAGTGCAATGTCAAGAAAACAGGTATGGTTTTGGTTGAATTATTTCTAGAGAGGAAAAACAGGCATCCTCCCTACAGCCCGGATCTCTCACCGAGTGATTTCCGTCCCTATGGGCCATTGAGGAAGCTGGAAGAGGACGGCATTTCGAAGCAGACGACCCAGTTCAAAACGCCGTCGTTAAATAGCTCACCGACCAAAGATCTGATTCCTTCAACGCCTGTTTTTATATGTAGTTCGACAGAAAAAGGAGAAATTGAAAGTGGAAAGAACGACGTTTAAAATTACAAGAAATCATTCACGTGAATGGATTTATAGTTTTCTTCTAACTCCGATAGTCTCACTTAAAAACTCGCTATGCTATGCTAGCCTTGTCTAGAATCTTACAAGGAACTCTTTTTGTAATACTAATTATCATCGAAAAATAAACATTTTATTATTATTTTTTTTTTTTGGGTAAAAATTGGGAAAAAAGGGGTGGGGGGTAAAAATGCACTTCGGAAGAGGGGGGACGCGGCACCCCTAGAGAAGGACACTTTCCTGTTTCTTACTGATAGACCACCATGGAGGTTTCCCAAAAGATACAAAACCATAGACTCCACCAACCATTTT
This sequence comes from Cheiracanthium punctorium, assembly GCA_038373885.1. Classification (NCBI taxonomy): domain Eukaryota; kingdom Metazoa; phylum Arthropoda; class Arachnida; order Araneae; family Cheiracanthiidae; genus Cheiracanthium; species Cheiracanthium punctorium. The sequence goes on along the minus strand of JAWZYV010011407.1, from coordinate 409,591 downwards.
TACTTTCCGACCATGTACCATGCAAGGAAAGTATTATAACCATGAAAAAATTCGACTTCGAGATTTGGGTGTATTGACACGTTTTGAGGTCTTCTCAATTCATTTATGCTATTTTTACGAGATGTGTGTATGTTTGTGTGTGTGTGTGAGTGAACACGATAGCTCCTGAACGGGGCATTCGATTGAGCTCAAATTGGGTATATATGTTATAAACCACCACCGTAAGACCGATATAGATTTTGAGTTTTTCTACAGGGCTACGACAAAGATTTCTTTTACATTAAGGCCTATGGGGAGAAATTCTTGAAAGTGCGCAAGCGTTTAAACGGTGCATTCGATTGAGCCTCAATTTGGTATATATGTTTGAATTGTTCATCGATTCAAATTTATTTAAATGCTTGGTAATGATCTTAATCGTAAATTTTGGAAAGTCGAGTCGCACTTATTTTGTAACGAAAATTTGGTTTTTCCTTTAATTTCTTTTATTTCTTAATTAGGCAGTTTTTTATTAGGCAGCGCATGGTTTTTTGTTTCTTTCAATGTATATTACAAAGTTTGAAGAAACATATTCTAAAATTTGTTGAATGTTTACCGCGATTATTTTATTTTAATTTGTGTTGAAAGACTGCGAAGCAGATTTTGTTTTTTCAGACTACAGCCTTAATTCTTGAAAATAAAGCCAACCAAAGTAATTTAGGTACTAGTCAAAATATTAAATGAATTTTTTACAAAAGAGAGCAAAAGTTTTGTAGGGATAATATCTAATGAAATACGTAAAACGCAAAATTAATTTATGCTTTCTAGTTATTTTGCTATAATTACGCTGTTAAATCCTTTTAAGTATAAGCGGAAAATCATTCTGCTTTCACTTGCTAGATGGCAGCACCAAAATCAATTTGTTTTGAATCTGGCTGATCAAGAATTGTTGATCGAGAGCGCTGGTTTTCCAAATTTATTTTTTGTCAATAACCAAAAATTTTATCTCGTTCAGTGGCGTAGCCAGAAAATTTTTTCGCGATATATACATGGAAGAAGATAAATACCTTCAAATCGTTACTTTAAATGATATAGCTGAAGATGATTTCATTCTAACAAAGTTATGTGGCAAGAACATAATTCTCCATTAGGTTGCAAGAGTTCTAAACAAGAATGAAGATAATGTATAAGTACAATTTTTGAAAACGAAGGATAATACCTCTTTATTTTACTATACTGATCCCAGAGATTTATTTTGTGGATGTGGAAGACATCATAATGAAATTACCAAAGCCGAGGACACTGGGAACTGAACGTACTAAAGGACTTAGGTCTTTTGATGTTAATTTAAGCAGTGGCGACTCCTCCATTTGAGCACATGAGCACGTGAACCCCCAAAGGTAAAACTGAAGAATAAAAAGATCAACAAATTAAATTTAAAGCAAATATTAAGCACACTTCTAGATTTATGTGAATTTAAAATGTGAGTTTTACTCTCTCCCCCCTCCTTCCACTATTAAATACGCTTATTGTAGCTAACGCACTGCATTGTAGGTTACTACAACACAGTCTAATCAGTCGAACGTGCGAACGGAAATTTTTCTCTCTGTACCGCTCTCTGAGATAAGGAGCCCAGATAGCTGGGAGGAAGCACGGCATACATGAAATCTGTCCGTTCGCACAATTTAATTGTGCACCCATGGCCAATTTTGCGGTATCGCTTTCGGATTTGGCCTTGGTTTGTTACGTTCGGTTAGTTAATTCATTTTTATTTCATTTTCTTAATATTTTTTTATTTCTACAATTTCCCACTACATTATTTTAGAAACTAGTGTAAATAATTAAGATACGTGTTTCGGAGCTAAAGCAATGGCATTTTTCAATAGTATCCTTTGAAAAAAAATTGAAATAAAATGAGTCAAGACAGCACCTTTGCTAAAACTTATCTTGGTGACGAGATGTAAGACCCAAGATGACTTGTTTTCTTTCAGTTGCGTGCATTGTTTTCCTTTAACGGCTGGAAACGCAAATCTACACTCATGTCCATAAATTAAGGATAATTCAGAATCACACAGAAATTCATCTCTAAAATAAAAATTTCACCAGTGCAATGATCACACACATCTTGAAGAAGAATATTCAAATTACAGGAAACCACTAGATGGCGTGGATGGTACGTCACAATGACGAGAGTGTAAGAGAGGGGTATATAAGGAATGGTGGTAAAGAAGTAAAGTTGTTCACAAGAGCTGTGAAAGCCGTTCAGTGCAAAAACCACATAGTTATGGCACAAAGGAGGCATTTGGATGATGTTTTACGTGGCAGAATTATCGGACGACAGGAATGTGGACGTACCCAGCTGGAAGTATCCGAGGAACTTGGAATCGCCCAGAGTGTCATCTCCAGGCTTTGGCAACGATTCCAAGATGATGGTAATTAGGGATGGACGCGAGACGTGCGAGACGAGAATCGGGGCTGTCTCGTCTCGTCTCGCAGTGGTAAACCTCTGTCTCGTCTCGCGTCTCGTCTCGTCTCGCAGACACTGTGTCTCGTCTCGCGTCTCGCAAAGAAATTGCTGTCTCGTCTCGCGCGAGACGCGAGACGTCTCGCGAGTCTCGCAAAATTAAGGACTGCGATTTCGTTACCATTTTATACTAACTTATTATTGGGATTTTAATGAAAATTAATATTAATAATAACAATTACTTACATATAGCCACATTAGTAGATATATTAATAACTGTATCAGCATATATCGGCATATGAAGTAAAAGAAATTGAGATTTAATCCGTATATATAATGTCACATTGAAAATATAGTATTTATTTTTATTTACTAGCTGCGTGCCCGTTCTTCGCACTGTAGTAAACGAAAATTTTCCTAACATGGGTAATTTCAATTAATTCTAGTGATGTGGAATCTAAAATAAAAGCAAAATTATTTGACTCTACATGTAAAGTTTGCGTCATGAGTATTAACCTGGCATCATTGCAATATAATGACTCAAAAAACTACGTCAGTGTCATTCGCGATCAGAAAAGTGAAAAGCTTAGCGGTTTGCAGAGAACTCCCGACTTTCAAAATGTGTTATTTCTACATCATACTGTAGTTCTACATCATACTGTTCAAGTTGTAGCATTAAATACCTCAGACACTACATGAAATGGACAAGCGTTTGTTTTAAAATAGCTGCGCACCCGCTCTTCATACGAGAAGTAGCGAATATTTTACTAAAATCATATCTGCATGAGACAAAAAAGATTTTTTTTTTTTAAGTTCAAGTAATCTCCTCTGTTGAAATTACTGCGGGATATATTAACACAAATTAGAATTACTTATCGTTCAATTGGTTGTAAGATAACCCTTAAAAAATTATAAACAGAACACTTTTAGTCTTTATTAAATCTCTACTATTTACTTTAACGTCAATTTCAAGTCTCTAAAATATGTGTAATTTTTATATTAATGAAAACAAGATTATATTAACGATATAATTATAATTATTTGCCTAATATTTCCAATAACATTACCGTGTGTGCATTTTTAGATTTCATTATAGTATCTCAGTTGGTTAATAGACGTCTTATTTTTTGTTTATATTTTAAATTACTGAACAGTTAATTTGTTGACGACTATCCGTTTGTACTTTTCCACAATAAGTTTTAGCGATAGAACTACAGTCGTTATGTTCGCCCTGTTTACAGATAAATTAAACCATAATCCCCCTAATGTATATCCAGTGTGGATTTTTTAAAAAAATGAAAAGACATCTAACAGGCGAAGATAATTTTAGAATAGGAACCCAACTGCAAGATAAAATGATGGGGAGGAAAAAAGTTTATAAAAGTTTTGCAAGCCGAAGGAAGGGAAAACATGATAATATAAACGAAAAGAGAAATAGTTTTTAAAAAAATTGCTTGCATTTCTTTCCGTCCGATATTAATATACAAGAATAAAAAATGTCATTTTAATCTCTTTAAAATAGGCCAACAATAGGGATTTAACCGCCCCTAGAAAGTTGTTACCAGGGTGGGCGCCCCCCCCCCCTCCCCTACGCACGAGGATAATATCGGTACAAGGATATTTCAACCAAGGATATTCAACCATATTTCAACCTACTCAGACTAAGCTTCAATGCGAATGCAAGTTGCTCTACTTCTAATCTCTCTCTGATATACCCGAAACCCGATTATCATAGGGGCAAGGGAGGGCGGTAGTCCGGTGCCCCTGACGAAAAAGGGGACCCATATATATCCCGATTATCTAAATTATAAATTCATATGTACTAAAATAGTAATTGTGGGGAAAAAACTGAATATCCTCTATAATATAGGTATTACCTAATTGTCTATCACTAGATCAAGTTAGAGATATTTTTTTGGGGTGATAAATACGATTTGATTGAAGTACAAAAACTACAGTTAACTGAAATGCAATTTTCGAGTACAACAGAGGTCAAAACTGGGTTAAAATGCTTAAAAAAGGGGGCTCAGTAAAGGGGCTTAATGCGTAAAAAAGGGGATAGTAAGGGGGGCCTTAAACTTAATGCCCCGGGCCCCGTCTAAAAGTGGTCAGATTTGAACATACTGTACCGCCTTTCCTACTTACTTATTATTTTTCTTTCAACTCTTCTCTGTTTTCTTTTTTTTCCGCCTCTTTCTTTATCCTCTCCTTTGTGTGTTTTGTATATCTCTCGTCTATTCTAATTTTAAATGATACGTGTTTGTGCGTATTGTAGAGTGCTGATAGTATACCAGGACCGAAAACGAAGGAGACGCAAGTTAAACGGTAGAGGCTTCAGGCAAATTGTCGCTTTTCAGATCGTATTTATGCGAGACGGAAAAAAATGCGAGACTTCTCGCGAGAAATCTCGCGCGAGACAAGACTCTGTCTCGTCTCGCGTCTCGTCCCGCAAAATATTTTCTTTCTCGTCTCGCGTCTCGTCTCGCAAAAAAATGCCTGTCTCGTCTCGCGTCTCGTCTCGCGAGACAATGCGAGAACGCGAGACAATGCGAGAATTCTCGCGTCTCGCGTCCATCCCTAATGGTAATGTGAGTAGACGTTACAGCACAGGTCGCCCCCGAGTTACAACGCCGAATGAGGACCGCTATTTGGCAGTTACTGCTAAAAGAAACAGACGGAGTACAGCATCAGACCTGTCTCGTCAGCTCTCTTCAGCTACCGGTACGACAGTTTCAAGGCAGACCGTGTACAGACGCTTAGGGCACATTCGTCTATATGCTCGTAGGCCTGTCAGATGTGTTCCACTTACGGAAACTCACTGTCGCCTGCGATTAACCTGGAGTAGAGAGTATGCATTGTGGACACCGCAACAGTGGTCTTGTGTGATGTTTTCCGACGAGTCCAGGTTTAGTTTGGAGTCTGATTCTCGCTGGACATTCATCTGGAGAGCGCCAGGTACCCGTTACCACCAAGAGAACACCATTGAAAGACACCGTTACGGTGGTGCAGGATGGCTCGTTTGGGGAGGAATTATTCTTGGTTCCAGAACTGACCTGCATGTTCAGAGTGTAACGATGACAGGCCACATCTATTGGGATGTCATTCTGGAACAACATGTACGTTTGTTTCGGGGCGCCATGGGTGCTGAATTTGTGTTTATGGATGACAACGCCCGTCCTCACCGTGCAAACATTGTAGACGAATGCCTTCAATCGGAGGATATCACCCGTATGCATTGGCCAGCATACTCACCGGACTTGAATCCAATAGAGCATGTGTGGGATATGCTTGGCCGACGAATTTCAGCCCGTCAACCCCCTCCCACCTGTCTACCGGAACTTCGGAGTGCTTTGCTTGATGAGTGGTGTAATATTCCCCAATATCAGATTGATCATTTGATACTCAGCATGCCTAGGCGTTGTCAGGCCTGTATTGCATCGTCCGGGAGACATACTCCGTATTAACCATCCTACTAACCATGTTATACTGATTTTTGTAAATAGGTTCTTTTCTGAAATTTGGTCAAGGGAGTAAAACTTGCAATTTTTATTAATTATGTCAAACATATAGCATCTTTTTTGCTCTTTACTTTTTGTTTAATAAATAGACTTTACAAATAAGTCAAACTTGTTTTGCTTCTTTCTCTTTCTTTGCCTGAACTTCATTATCCTTAATTTATGGACATGAGTGTATTTTAATTTGTAAGGTGCGTCGTATCTGCCTATTTAATTTTCGAAATTTGTTTTGTGAACCTCCTTTTGAATCACCCACGAGCCGCCACTGAATTTAAGTCAATACATCTGTTAACATTGTTCTGAGTCATTACATCAGTTAATATCAGTAGCATTAGTTAATCTTAATTTGAGTTAATACATTAATTCATGTCTGTATAAGTTAATTCAGTAGTGAAACAAAATTACTAAGCCAGTTTAACAAAATTTTGTACTTTCCTCATTCAGCTTCAATTACGTCCCATTCATCCCCAATCATGTCCCATTCATCCCCAATCATGTCCCATTCATCCCTAGGGTTGGGGATGAGTGGAACAATATACATGCATGTAAAGAAAAATTTATTATAATTAAAATTGACAATTTTAGAAGAAAGGTAATACGTCTATATGTAACTGAATATTGAAGCATACCTATGAACAATATTGAAAATTTCAGAATTGCGCATAGCTGATGTTTTTAATTAACCCTTCAACGAGCAGTGTTCCCGCTCTGGGAACACCCAACTCTGACGTTTTGACTGTTGCCAGTCACGAAGAATAGATCTGATTTCTATAAAAATAGTTGCGGGTGACATAGCTCCACGAGAATCCTTTACTTTTTAGCACGTCATTTCCCGTAAAAAAATGGTCACGATTATTTTTAACAGCACTGACATCTGCTGAAAAATGGAAGAATGCGAGAACAGCTGGATAGATTGCTCAGTGCTGAAAAAAGGGCTGCCGTTGCCATCGCTCGACTTAACTGCCAGCAAAGATGGCGGACGATTGAAACGTTCATCGCGTGCCATAGATCTAGAGACCCTTTTTTGACGACAGCTGGCTGTGCGGCTGCTCCTTTTTTAGCATTGGGCAATCTATCCAGCTGTTCTCGCATTCTTCCATTTTTCAGCAGATGTCAGTACTGTTAAAAATAATCGTGACCATTTTTTTACGGGAAATGACGTGCTAAAAAGTAAAGGATTCTCGTGGAGCGATGTCCCCCGCAACTATTTTTATAGAAATCAAATCTATTCTTCGTGACTGGCAACAGTCAAAACGTCAGAGTTGGGTGTTCCCAGAGTGGGAACACTGCGCGTTAAAGGGTTAATGTTCCTTGGACGGCCTGGTAACATTTGGTCAGCGGACCGGTACCAGGCTGGGGGTTGAGTACCACTGCCTTAAGTGATCACAAAATATTTGAAAGAATGAGTTTCACTTGAGTGTAAGATTAATATGCATAAACCAGACGTGAATATTTGATTCGAAGCGAGATTTCTAGCTGGTTCTATTTCAAGAGGAATCCCTTTTTCGACGATGACCCTTTTTTGACGACAGCTGGCTGTGCGGCACAGATCTGTGGCACACGATGAACGTTTCGATCGTCCGCCATCTTGCTGGAAGTTAAGTCGAGCGATGGCAACGGCTGCGCTTTTTTCAGTATTGGGAAAGGGTTGCCCCTCAAAGGGTTAAACTGAATATATTAACTTTGCATCAAGGATTGAGATGTTGAATGCTTTCATTTCAGAAAATATGAATAACCAGCTGAAGTACCACTCGTTGACGGGTTAACATTAGCATGTAATAGTTCGAGAGCTCAACAAAATATGAATTTTGTCTATACTGTTAATTCTGAAAGTTCCATTTCGTGCGTCGGTTTTTTTCACCGCAAAATTAATTCGAATCGACGTTAAGTTTGCGATGGAGAAATGCATGGAGGAAAATATTCCAAAGCAATACAAAAAAGAAGAAGCAATGTGAAAGAATAAATACATTTCCATCAATTATTTTAAATGTGCTGAGGTCTGTATAAATTAATAAAGGTTATGAAGATTTCACAAAAGAGTGTTTATATTTCATTATTATTACTTTTTTTAATAAAAAAGTATAATAATCGAAAAAATTCCACAATATTCCGAAAAAATTCCACGCTTTAGCTTAGAGGTAATGGTTGAACTTTCCTCCTAGCTTAATATAATATTTTTTTGTAGAGGGGGCTAGTTCGGTTTAAAATAGCATAGGATTTCCAAAATCATTACCGGTGTTTAATCTTAAGTTTTACTTTTATAGCAGTAGATGGCGCTGCTTTTCCTTTTAACCAAGCTTTGCGCCTTCATTTTATTAACCTTTTTCCAATTACAAACTGTTGATAAATATTGAACTCCACACAATTGTTCTATTTTGGGTTTTCATGAGTGTTCAAACTTGACCTTAAAACATCGATATTTTTTCAAAACCATCATTTTTCAATTGTTCATAATTTAAATACAAGTCATATTTAGGCATTTAATTCAGATAATTTAAATTCAGAAATTTTACGTTTGTTTCAATTTGATCACAGATGATTTAAATTCAGAAATTTTACGTTTCTTTGAATATGATCAAAGGTGCATCTTTTTAACTGTTGACATAGCAGGTAAATCCTTTGCGTAGTCGTTGCATACTAATATATTGTTTTCGCCAAGGACCAGGGTGTTCAGCCACCCGGAAATTTAAAATTTTGCTAACAAAATCATGATGATGAAGTCTTTCTGTGAAAAATTCAGCCTTTTCCAACATTCGGTTCCCCCCCGAAATTTTTTTCTGGGTACGGCCCTGGTTTTCGCGAACCATCGGTAGGGAACCGATGCTGCAATCAACTTTATCAAGGGCTGTATAGTAAAATAAAATAAAATATACAGCTAAAAGTAACTATTAATGGTGACTCTCCACATAAAAGATGAAATTAGAAAACCGAAGTCCTATCTTAAACTCTTTTTACGTGCAGTGTTCCCGCTCTGGGAACACCAAACTCTGACGTTTTGACTGTTGCCAGTCACGAAGTATAGATTTGATTTCTATAAAAATAGTTGCGGGTGACATAGGTGACCACGAGAATCCTTTACTTTTTAGCACGTCATTTCCCGTAAAAAAATGGTCACATTTATTTTTAACAGCACTGACATCTGCTGAAAAAATGGAAGAATGCGAGAACAGCTGGATAGATTGCCCAATGCTGAAAAAAGGGCAGCCGTTGACAGGCCGGGCCGGGCACAGCCAGCTGTGTCAAAAAAGGGTCTCTAGATCTGTGGCACGCGATGAACGTTTCGATCGTCCACCATCTTGCTGGTAGTTAAGTCGAGCGATGGTAACGGCTGCCCTTTTTCCAGCATTGGGAAAGGTTTGCGCCTCGAAGGGTTAAAAAAGTAATTTATAGAAAACTGCGCAGTGCGTAAAAAAGTGTAAATACAATATTCCTAAATTATTCAACTTTTAGTTTTGGAAACTTATTGCCAATGGCTTAAGTGATTTTTACATTGCGAAAATATGAATTAGATATAAACGACAGAAATTATATATGCAATTTATTTCCACTGTTCTTCTTCTTTTTTCTTTTCTTCCTTTTTTCAGTAGCCTAAGCATGAGCCTGACTAAATTCAATCAGATTGATGTCGTTTCTCTTTTACTGGTGCATTTGAAAGTCGATTTTGAATCGTTGCAAGAAATATTGAATTAATTTTGTGCATAAAAACTTAAATAGAAAATTCTAATCAAATTTTTACGTTCTTGTTAGGTTACAAGGTCCTTGTTAGGAAACAAGGAAGAGAGGGATAGAGAGAAAGATTATTTTTGAATCTTTATTTACTAAATATTATGTTTGAAAAATGAAAAACAAATCCCGATTTTTGAAAGATAGGATTTTTAAAAGATAAATGTGAGTAATAAAGTTTGATGTGTTCCTTAGAAAAGCTTGATGACCCCTTCCTTAGAAGTTAGAAGCAGGCGCCCACAAAAGGAAGTGGAATAAAGGTATGTGATACCTTTTCTTACACTTGCAAAGATCCGCTCAGTACAGAAGGTGTTTGAGAGCAAATGGACTTCAATACCGCAGGTCAACATTCGCACACTGATTGAATAAGTAGTACTTCGAAGACTTGCTACCTGCATCTCACTGCGAGAGGCAGTCAGTCTTGCTTCCTTCGGATAACTCTGTATTTTATCTCTTTGCCAATAAAATTTCCTTGTCAAAAAAATGCATTCTTTGTATCAATTTTCATCATATTCTATTCACGCTTTCATGGTGTTCCATTTACTATGTCGAGCACTATATTTATTTATTGCTGTTTTTAATTTACTATATCATCAAGTAGTAGTTTCATGTTACTTTCCGAACATGTACCATGTAATGAAAGTATTGTAACCATGAAAAAATTCGACTTCGAGATTTTGGTGTATTGACACGTTTTGAGGTCGTCTGAATTCATTTATGCTATTTTTACGAGATGTATGTATGTGTGTGTGTATCTGAGTGAACACGATAGCTCCTAAACGGTGCATTCGATTGAGCTCAAATTGGATATATAATGTTACGAATTTTCGGGGCAACCCGCTGCTCTGTGGCTTAAAATGGTTTAAAATTCGTATTCTACGCTTCAAATAGATAAATTTTGCTTTTTGTTGCATCAAAATTGGCCAATTAGAACCGGAGATATGGAGGTTTCGGTTTGCCATTGTTTTTCAATGGAGGTTCTAGAAAACTCGAGAAATATTAGTCCTACAGCTTAGATCTCTTCACATTTGGGGACTTATTTTTGGCGCCAAATTTGGCGATATTTCGCCAAAAGTCGCCAAACTTGGTGAATTTTTGGTCATTTGGCGCGATTTTTCCAATGGGGCCTGGAAGTTGTTTTTCCTGCATTAAAAACGCATAATAACCTAACATTTCTCTTCTATGACGTAATCAGAAGTCCCGCTTTATCTGGAATCTTCAAGGAATATACTTTTCTAGAAACTGCTCGCAGCTTCTGTCTCCTCTATAAATTCCACCAGCGCGCTGCCCCGACAGTTCAGTGCGAGTTGAACGCTCAATGTGTGAAGAGCTGTCAGTGAGAATACGCTTGCTTTGTGAATTGATAGCGCTATAGAAGCCGTGTTTTAGCTTGCTTTACGAAGCTGTTTTCAAAGTGCTGTGTGTAAATTCTTCATTGCTGTGTCTTAAGGGATTGTGTACGATATCTCTTGAATATTTTCACTGAATTTTTGCCTGTTAAAGTGACTTATTTTGTGTGAGAAATACAGCATTTGTGAGAGCTTCTGATCTAAGAGAACTGTTAAAAGCACATTACTGTTTAATTGTGCTTGTGAATTTTGTACAGCTGATTGTTCCACGAAGTTCTAGAAGCAATAAAGTTATATTCCATCCTGACCAGTGGACTTTTTACCAGCACGTTCTACACCAACTGGACTTTAGAACGACGAACCCCGGAAACAAGAAAAGCAGTTCTGCAACAATATGTTATAAACCAACCACCATCGTAAGACCGGTATTGATTTTGGCGTGTATAGGACTTATAGTGTTTCTACAGCGCTACGACAAAGCTTTCTTTGACATTATGGCATATGGGGAGAAATTCTTGAAAGTGCGCAAGCGTTTATTTAAATGCTGAGTAATAATCTTAATCGTAAGTGCTAGGAAAGTCGAGTGGAGTCCCTCTAGATTTTCTGTGTGTTTGATTTAACTTCTAACCTTTCTGCCTGCGTTTCTGGTGAAACTTACTTTATGTACGTGAGGAAGAGTGGACATTTTGTATAACTAGAAAGCATCGAGTTAGTGACTAGAAACTAATGTAGAGTCAAGACTAGAAACGATCGTCTTGAGGTATATGTTTCTTAGTTATGGGTGTTTTTTTACAAATTCTTAATTTTGCATGTAAAAGTTATACGAGCTTCAGGTTTATTTTATAAGGTATAGCAGAAAGACATCTGTTTTTTGTATTTTATTGGGAGACGGGGGCCTATAATTTTTCATTTTAAAGTAAAAATTGCTTATTATAAGAAAACAGTTAAAAAGATATTAATTTCGAAACATTCAATTCTAGAATGTTTAAGACCCTACCGTACTGTGCAGGTTGCGCATGTTATACCGAGGCACTACAGAAACTGAAGACCCCCCCCCCCCCTTTTTCTCTTCTCCTCTGTCTCCTAAAAAAAAAAAAAAAAAAAAAAAAAAAAAAAAAAAAAACTTCACATAGTCTTTGTTGAAACTACCACGGGATATACTTTCACATATGCTTGTGTATCGTTTAGTCAGTTGCAAGACGCCTGTTGAAAAATGGTGAATAGTTTCTGTTAGTTTCACGAAATATTTATTGACACGGTATATTGTGCCGTAATCCACAGTATCGCAACAAATCTACTAATACTTACGTCCCAATGCTACCTATTTTTGTTTCTTCCCTTTAAATGCTCAATTTAAATCTATGGTTCAATCTCGTGAAAAATACCCAACTGTGTCATCTCGAGGAGCTATTTAGAATTGCGAATATAGCGTAAAGTTTTTATGGCCGAGTTTGTGAATCTCACGCAACTTTGAATTTATGGCCTCACTTTTTTTTTTTTGATTGCCGTGAAAAAAAATCCCGGGTAGTTGAGTCAGTTCTTCTGGTTATTTCACACTGTTAGTTTTCAAACGGAGTAATATTGAAACTTGAGACGACCTTGATTTTTTTTCTTTAGGTTGGATCATTATTGAGAAACATATTTTTTACTTAATCCTACGTAAAAAACAAACAAACAAAAACTTTAGTGGCAGCAGTTCACCGAAAAAAGAAAATTCTAACGGTTCATTAAATTCAGCTTAAAAATATCTTTAAACCGAAATTTATGAAAGAAGATAAAAGTAGATAAATTGGGGCAGAATGATGTGATTGTTTTTATCCATTTAAAGAATAATCACTAACACGATATAACGTTAGTTCACGTTCTTCTTTCAACTTGCACGAATCTAATTCCGTTAAGCTGTGTTACTCAGTCTTCTTTTTATTTTGTACGTTAAATTTCAGAGATCATTAGTAACAAAAAGTTGAAAGTTTTACCTCTTTTTCTTTTCATTTCTTTTTCTTTTTCTTTTCTTCTCTTTTTTTTTTTCACTTGTACTACAATACGAAGATTTCTAAAAAATCCCCTTACTACTTCTTCTTTTTTACTTTTTCCTCCAACTTTCTTGGCCGTTTTACGTCAAATCCAATAAGCTTAGCATCTTTGTAAAAAAGTTCTTCATGTAGAAAAACTCAAAATGGCTACTTAGATGTTAGTCACGGAATATTTTAGAGCATTCTAACTTTTCAATTTTTGTACGTTAAGCGGAGAAATTTTTAGTCTACGAGTTTTCAGTAAGTCGATCAGCTTGAAAATTTAGTTAAACTTAAAGGAATTAAGATTATTTATTTATTTATTTATTTTTTCTGAAGTCTAGTCTTTCTTTCAGTGTCTGGTTTAATCCCATTTAATCACTGATTCTAAGGAAATCTGATTGGTATTAAAGTCTGTAAAAGTGTCCATTCGCCTTATTCTATTTTATAAATGTACTATTGAGAATCTAGAAAATAAAATAATTGCAGATGGACGTAGCCAGGGAATGGATTAAGGGGGCCAGGGCCCTTTGCTAAAGGGCCCTGGCTAAAGGGGGGAGTATCCCTCCCCTCTAACACTCGCAAAATTCTATTAAACTTGGCAAAATTAGATACCTAGTTGGCAAAATTGGTAAATAATTTTTAACGAAAACTATAATTTGCTTTCTGTTTCTGGTACCTTGGCAAAATTACGCAAATTCAGTTGGCAAAAGTAAAAAGTTCGTAATATAGTTGATAAAAAAATAAGTAAGTTGGTAAAAATCGATATTTGACTTGGCAGTTTAACCACATCGCCCCCCATAAAAAAAGTCTTAGCAATGGAAAAAACATTCTTTCTAAAGCACATTTTTGAATATTAGTTGTATTTAGTTATGTTTAAAATTTTCAAAATTACTTTAAAAGTTTATCATTATCAAGCCTATTGTTTACTTTTAGATATTTATTTACTTATTTTAAATTTCAAAATTGTAAAAAAAAAGGAACGTGTTAAATATATGTATCTATGGTCAAATGTTACTAAGAACAAAAGCAATACAAAGCAATTGTAAACCATTGTAAACTAACTGCTTTTATATTGTATAACACTGATGTATTTTACCAATTGTAATCCAAAATTGGAATGTATTAAAAAAAAATAATAAATAAATAAAAATGTAGGAAACCGCTGCTTGCTGGACCTGAGCCTGGGGCTAGGGTTCAGCAGGACAGTAGGACACTTCAGGAACTAAAACAGGCTTTAAACCAAATAGGTAGGCCGTTCCTGAAGGTAGTATCCTATAAATCCTTGTCAATAGGACAACACAAGGCGGGATGCCCTCTGTAGGGGTCTCTCTAAGGGGTGCTAACCCGTATTTACGCTAAGTTTCGGAGAAAACCACGGAAAACTCCTAAGGATTAGGTCGAGGACCGAGGACGCACGAAGGGACCCGCGAACCCGGGATCTTCACACTTCGCCCGTCTACCATTTCCAGTGACTTAACCACTGTGCCCTGGTGAGGCTAATTGGATATGAATAATCAAGCCTTTTTGTGACTAATTCTACCTATTCCACCTTTTGGTAAATCTGCGATTTTTTTTTTTTTCTTACGTACGTGTCTGGGTGATTGGGCCTTGTGGAAACAGCGAAGACTACTGGTCAGAAAACGACCAAATTGGCGGGAAGTCTTGATGAGACCACGGAAAGATATTTGTGAGGAAAGAATTTAATTAAAAAAATCACCACCAGGTGAGGTTTTACAATGTTACAATCGCTCATATACTGATTCCATCACCACGCTGTGGCGTAAAACATCGGCTGCACAATCTCTTCATAGTTTACTTCACTTGAGAATGGCTATTTGTCTGTTATATTAAGAGTAAAACACTGTGAAACACCCACCTATTGGTGATTTTTTGAACAAAACCTTTTCCACACAACTCTCTATCCCATGCTTACTCTAAGCAACAGTTTACATTGCTTAGATTAGTGCAAACCCGGTAGCATTCGAACCAGCAGTTTTTGCTGTACAATGCTCTGAATAGAGACACTTTAATTATAGAACTACTGAAATACAGAATTCCTTGTTTACTTCATGAAATCTATTCCGTAAGTCAATTTGACACGCTACGGATAATTGCCGTTACTGAAATTTTGATGATTTAAACATGCTCAAGTAATTTTCACAAAACAGATTTTCTAAATTTCAACTGAATACTGTGTAAAATGCTGACTGAAATTAAAAAAGTTTCAGAAAAGGCATTGTATGTATTGGTAGCAGTAGACGGTGGAAAAAAGAAATTGAGGCAAAGTATCAATAAGTATAGGTGCTATGTGTGAAGTTTCTCCTGCAGGATAGCGTTGGACTTCTAAGTTTTTTATTCGATGTTATACGCAGTTACACAAAAACTACACATTGTAAGGCTCCTATAAACATCAGCTGACGTATCTGCCATTTTTATTCCAAAGGATTGCTGTTAAGAGGCCAATCGGCCATTACTTTAACACGGGCGACTGTTATGCTGCTACAGTTTCAACTAATAAAGCGCTGTTTGAGTTCTTCAACCATAACCAAAATAATTTTGGATGCAGTTAAGCTTTTGATTGTTCGAGTCATTCCAGTAAAGTCTATAGAATGTTGAATTTTGCTACTTAAATCAAGAGAAGAAAAAAAAAAGTTGATATTGAATTGGCGTAGAGAAGCTTGGAAATCTTGATCACGTGTTCAGCTTCGCATATAGCTGACATTTCTTTTCAAAAGCGCCAAATGGACGAAGGTATATCTGAAACAAAAATGGCGGCCATATGATAACCCGTATAAACTGAGAGTAGGAACAGGGGCGTAGCCAGGGGGGGGATATCGGGATATATCTCCCCCGAAATTTTGGATTAGTGATGAAATTCCGTCTATTTATACACATATAAGTTCATATCCCCCCCCCCCCCCGAAATTTTTTCCAGGCGCATACCCCCCCCCCCCCGAAAAATTTTCCTGGCTACGCGCCTGAGTAGGAATATACTAGAGAGCGCATCACCATTCAAAACTCATTGGAAAAGATAAACCACGTGACTTGTGGCGCGGAAATTAAGAGAGAGGCTAGACTTGTGCTACATGGCTATATTTGGCGAGTGGTAAGTATAAACTGCAAGCGGAATTTGCTGTCAACATACGCATTACAAACCCTGTTGGCGTAAAATAAATATCGCCAAGGCTTAGTGAATGTGGATACATAGAAATATTCTTCATTTATAAAAAGTATGTTTTAAAAATATGGAAAAAACCACTCTCCTGTAAAATGTTACTCCAGAATCACCCACAAATGAAAAACTGCATCCATATGCAGTGCAACTATTAGTGATGCAACGGATATCAATTTGGCCGGATACGGATACCTAATATCCGACCAAACTTTCAGCCGGATATCCGGTTATCCGTCATAAAGCATTAGATATTGGCTAAAAGATATTGGTCATTTAAATGGAAAAAAAAAATTGTATCCCACTCCCAGTTTTCACTGTGTTCCCAATTAGGAAAATGGGCCATTTCTGACTATACTTTTAAGGACTATACTCTTATGGGTAGTTTAAATAATAAGTGAAATATCAAGAATAAATGAAAGATTTATTTTTAAATTTTAGTGAAGATATTGTCACGAATTTTTGGGGCAACCCGCTGTTCTGGGGCTTAAAATAGTTCAAAATTCGTGTTCTAAGCTTCAAATAGTTAAATTTTGCTTTTTGTTGCATCAAAATTGGTCCACTAGAACCGGAGATACAGAGGTTTTGGTTCCCCCATTGATTTCCAAAGGTGGTTCCAGAAATGTCGAGAAATATTGGTCGTAGACTTTCGTTAACTTCACTTTCAGGGACTTATTTTTGGCCCCAAATTTGGCGATATTTCGCCAAAAGTTACCAAGCTTGGCGACATTTTGGTCATTTGGCGGGATTTTCCAATGGGGCTTGTAAAGATACTTTTCCTGCAATACCATGCATAATAGCCTAATATTTCTCTTCTATGACGTAATAAAAATTCCCGCTTTATGTGGAATCCTCGAGAAATAGACTCCTCTGGAAGCTTCTTCTAGCTTCTGCGCCACCTATGAATACGAGCGTTTCAGAGGCCAGTGCAGTGTGAGTTGATCTCTCGTCAAGTGAGTTTGATGGATCACGCTATAGCGTTTTGGCTTGCTTTTCGAAGCTGATTTTTAAGTGTTGTGTGTAAATTGTTGATTGCTGTGTCTTAAGGGATTGTGTACGATATTCCTTTCATATTTCCACTGAATTTTGCCCGTGGAAGTGTGTTATTTTGTGTGAGAATTACAGCATTTGTGAAAGCTTCGGTACTGAGTGTACTGTTATAAACGAGCTACTGGCCGTTAGTGCCCGTGAATTTTGTACAGCTGATTGTTCGACGAAGTTCTAGAAGCAATAAAGTTGTGCTCCATCCTGACAAGCGGACTCTTTATTAGAACTTTCTACACCAACTGGACTTTAGAACGACGAACACAGGAATAGAAGAGTTTTCTGCAACAATATGAATCACAAGTTTGAAGGGGGAGAGGGGGGGTATCAAGATAGCCCCGTAAAACTTTATGAAAATGGCTATTTTTATGATTTTTTTTATCCAGTTTCTCAGTAATGACAGAAATGCAAATATTATTTCAAAAAATCAAGTCATCCCTTAACTCTATCGGCTATTTTTTTCAAGTCAGTAATGCTAAAATTTAACTTTTCAATAAATTTTTAATTTGATGTTCCCAATTGGGAACATTGGCCTGTAAAATCAAAATGTTAACAAGGCAATGCTAAGCGTTTGTTTACGTTAGACACCGCATATTATTTATTTGGGTGTTCACCCACAGCGCAGTTTATGCCAGGCCTATATTCAAACCATATTGATGACGCTGATTTACATCGTTAACGTAGGTAGCCCTGGCAGATTAATCGTTCTACAGGGTTCAGATCATATTCCTTGCTCCCTCCATGATTAAACGTATTCAGTTTGAATGACAGCCATGTATAGTTCGTGACTAATTGCAGAACATTCACCTGAATATACGCAATTATTATGAGATCGTGTCTGTGTAGTGTAGGAAGAGCATCCTGCATGATTATGAACTTGGTTAGCGGGAGTAATTTCCGCATAGTTTTGCCTATTGTATGATTTGTGCAGGTTTAGATATAATTGCCAAAATGTTTCCCATTGTCGGGTGAATTTTCTTAACCCTTTGAGGCGCAACCCTTTCCCAATGCTGAAAAAAGGGCAGCCGTTGCCATCGCTCGACTTAACTACCAGCAAGATGGCGCATGATCGAAACGTTCGTCGCGTGCCACAGATCTAGAGACCCCTTTTTGACGCAGCTGGCTGTGCCGCACAGCCAGCTGCGTTAATATGCGCAGTCATAATCATGCCGGAACACTGCGCGTTAAAGGGTTAAAATTGCTACACCAGGAAGAAATGTAGATAACGAAATGATATTTATTGGACAAATATATTATAGTGGAAAGAACAAGTGATTAAATTTTCAAGAAATTTGGGTGCGTAGATCCTGAGAAATCAGTACCCAGAAAAAACACCTCTGGCAGTAGTAATAGCACTTACACGCCTGGGTGTTGAGTCAAACAGATGTGATGGCAAGTTCTGATTGAGTAAGACAGAACCTGTACATTACGGTGGAGCGAAAAACACTTTTTCTCGAAATTCACATTGCCTGAATCATTAAATGGTGCGAAACTGATAAGAACAAATTGTCTCCAAATTTCAGCTCAAAATATTGCCATCTTCAGGTTCCACACCTCAAGCGAATATAGTCCCAGTGTCTTTTCTAGTCATTCATGAATTTTTATTGAAATAATTACGTTTAAATTAATTAACTGAATAATTAATACGCCGATACGCCTGCTCTATCAGGAACAACGGCTAGGTCGGGCGTTGGGTCTGTCTTGGAGATTTACGGAATATCATCGTCAGTCTTTTCCGACATTTGTCTTCCAGACTAACGAAATCGTCATCATTTTTTGAGGTATATTCCATTTCTGAATCAGATCCTAAATTTGCTTCTAAATCTACGATTTCCAGCACGGACATGTGATAATAACATATAGTGGCTAATAATAAAGCAATTTAATAACGAAAACATCACTCATTATTCAATTAATTAATTAAACATTATCTCTCCATTCTAAAAAAAAGTAAAGGCCGCTGTCGCCGCCGCTGTCAAAAGCTTGTCAGCGTATCTCCTCCTAAACCGTGGGGATTTGAGTTTCGACTAAGGTGCCCACAGATTCGAAAAATTCCGAGGAACCTACTAAGCTGATTTCAATTTCGAAAATCGAATTATTTTAGAAGATATTAATAAAAAACTGAAAAAATAAACCGAATGGCTGCCAGATTTGGCATAAAATCATTCATTCCTTTGCAACAAAGCGTTTCCAAGTATCTAGAATCGCGTGAAATTGACAAACATGAGTTAGAATTACGCCCATTTTACGCCAAAATAAAAACTATATGAAATAAGTAACTCAAAATGTGTTACACAAAGTTGACAATTTTCAAATAGTAAGTTCGCTTAGACAACAGGAGTTTAGAATTAGCGATTATTCGTTTTTCCAAAACAGAATAACTAATATCTTGAAAATGAAAAATAATTAAAATGCAGATTATTTTAAAGCCGGTTCTCGTCCAGCTGGATTATTTGCTACCAGTAGAAGTATTTGGCGGCGCTAACTATGCCATTATAGCAGTTACAGTACATTTTGGATATTTGCTAGCGCGACGAGATGGTATAATTCGTGGTGCTAAGTACGCCAATCTGCAAACGATTATGTAAATGAAAATATGGATAACGGTTTTCCGGTAACCTTACATGAACAGTCATTATAGGTTGTGAGCATGTGTCAATCGCCAAATAATGAAAAGTCGCCATGGGTGGCAAGCTATCCTATCTGTTCCGTAGCTTTTATTAACTTTACATGTACGCAAGTCGCCAAATAATGAAAAATCGCAATGGGTGGCAAATTCGAAGGGTGTCCAATAGGTTTTACATTATTAAAAATACAGCTGAAACAGATGTTCTGATTTTATTATGCTTTAGCTCCTAATTAATATAACTTTAGAATTGCAACATTGAAAATCATTGTGTTTCTGAAGAGTGCAAATAATTTTTCCAGCGATTATAAGCGGAGTCCGCACTCCAGGTGTAGTATAGCTCAGGACCCGTACAACACGGATTCCCATAACAAAATATCTTCCGCGTTATGAGGGGGAGGGGGTCTACTGTAGTGTGACGTTTAAATTTTTATGTACCAATGAACATGCAAGAACCAAGCAGTGCGTAGCTCAGTAACATTCTATCTGATCCAATCTTCGGGTTTTGTCTGTTGAAATTATGTCTTTTTTACGAATAAGCGTGATTAGGGGCCGA
Source organism: Cheiracanthium punctorium (assembly GCA_038373885.1). Taxonomy (NCBI): domain Eukaryota; kingdom Metazoa; phylum Arthropoda; class Arachnida; order Araneae; family Cheiracanthiidae; genus Cheiracanthium; species Cheiracanthium punctorium. The sequence continues at coordinate 389,151 of JAWZYV010011407.1, read as the reverse complement.
ATGCCTCATACGAAAAGCGAGCGTAGCGAGTCTGGGGGCCTTGGCCCCTAGTTATTTTAACAAGAATTAAGCTAGAAATATATTCGTTTGAGTTGTGGAACCTGAAGATGACATTTGGGAACATTTTGTTCTTATCAGTTTCGCATCATTTAATGACTCAGGTAGTGCGAATTTTGAAATAAAGTTTTTTTTCGCTCCACCCTATACGTACATGCCATCTGTACCCGGATGGCATGTACAGGGTACAGATGACCATGCAGCTTCAACACGATGCACAGTTCTTCAACTGTAGCGACTGGCGTATGGTGACGAGCAAGTCTCTCGGCAACCATCGACCAGACGTTTTCTATGGGTTAAAGATCTGGAGAACGTGCTGGCCAGGCAGCAGCCGAACATTTTCCGTATCGAGGAAGGTCCGTACAATATTGGCAACATGCAGTCGTGCATTATCCTGCTGAAACGCAGGGTTTCGCAGGGCTGGGATAAAGGGTTGAGCCATGGGTCGTAACACATAAAAAAATGTAAAGTCCACTGGACAAAGTGCCGCCATTGCGAACAAAATTTTATTTTTGGAACAAAACTTTAAAGAAATCTTTCCTGGGTCATCGCGTGCACAGTCCATATTGCAAATTTAGTGGCAATAGGCTCCCTCGTTTCAGCTGCAGAATGCTCTTCATAGAAGTAGTTAAGTTATAACTGTTCCGCACCATTTTGAATGCAAGCATGAATACGTCGAACCAATTTTTTGACACTCCTCTCAACATTGTTGGTGTTATTGACGATATTTATACAGTTATGGTTTATTTTAACCCTTTGAGGCGCAACCCTTTACCAATGCTGGAAAATGGACAGCCGTTGCCATCGCTCGACTTCACTACCAGCAAGATGACGGACGATCGATACGTTCATCGTGTGCCACACATCTAGGGACCCTTTTCTGAAGACAGGTGGCTGTGCGGCACAGCCATCTGCGTCAAAATAGGGTCTCTAGATCTGTGGCACGCGATGAACGTTTCGATCGTCCTCCATCTTGCTGGTAGTGAAAACGAGTGATGGCAACGGCTGCCCTTTTTTCAGCATTGGGCAATCTATCCAGCTCTTCTCGCGTTCTTCCATTTTTCGGCAGATGTCAATGCTGTTAGAAATAATCGTGACCGTTTTTGTTACGGGAAATGACTTGCTAAAAAGTAAAGGATTCTCGTTCAGATGTGTCACCCGCAACTAGTTTTTATAGAAATCAAATCTATTCTTCGTGACTGGCAACAGTCAAAACGTCAGAGTTTGGTGTTCCCAGAGCGGGAACACTGCGCGCTAAAGGGTTAATGTATCGATTTCTGCAGGAATTCTCTAAAAAAGCCTATCTGCCCGCAAACACTTTCATCATTTGTTGTGAAGAATGATACTGTAAAAAAATTGAATTAAATTATGTTTTTCAAAAATAGAATTACCACAGGATTAAGTGATATTGTGCATCTCCATTTCTGTTTTACTTCATAAACAAAGTTGTAACAGTCCAGCAGTGTTGTAAATTGTCTCCCACATTTAAGCAAGGTTTGAACAATTATACTTAAGTGTTAGAATAGTTGCCACATCCGTCAGATTTAAGGGCAAGAACAAAAATCAACGGGTACACGCTTTAAAGCGCAGTGTTCCCACTCTGGGAACACCAAACTATGACGTTTTGACTGTTGCCAGTCACGAAGAATAGATTTGATTTCTATAAATATAGTTGGTGGTGACATATAGCTCCACGAGAATCCTTTACTTTTTAGCACGTCATTTCTCCGTAAAAAAAAAAAAAAAAAAATGTCACGATTATTTTTAACAGCACTGACTTTTGCTGAAAAACGGAAGAATGCGAGAACAGCTGGATAGATTGCCCAATGCTGAAAAAAGGGCAGCCATTGCCATCGCTCAACTTAACTACCAGCAAGATGACGGACGAACCATCTTGCTGATAGTTAAGTCGAGCGATGGCAACGGCTGCCCTTTTTTCAGCATTGGGAAAGGGTTGCGCCTCAAAAGGTTAAACTGATCACCCTGTATCTCTCTATTCTAAAGAATCGTAACGGCCGCGGCCGTTGCCGCTCTCAAAACTTATTCTGCTATCTCCTCCGAACCGTGGGGATTTGAGTTTCGACGAACATGTCCACGGATTCGAAAAATTCCGGGGAATCTGGTAAGCTGACATAAATTTCGAAAATCGAATTATTTTAGAAGATATTAATAAAAAACTGAAAAAAATAAGCGTAATGGTTGACAGGCCTCGTAATTTTCGCCAGCATAAAATCATTCGTGCCTCTGCAACAAAGCAATTCCTGCGTGAAGTTAACAAACATGAAGTAGAATCACACCATTTTTACGCCAAATTAAAAAGTAAGTGAAGTGAATAAGTCAAAGTGTGTTTACACAAAGATCACAATTTTCAAATAGCAAGTTTTCTTAGATAACAGGAGTTTAAAATGGACGCCAATTCGTTGTTGTAATACTTTTTCTAATAATAATTGTAACAGATTTAAAAAGCGCCATTTTGGCATCAGGTAAGATATGGAAAAACGCTGTCTCAAGCAGGGTGCATCTAAATACTGCGCGTGTTCCAAACTATTAGCACCTAGTATTTTGAAAAGGAAAAATAATCAAATGCATATTATAGTAATGCCGATTAGGTTCAACTTGGGCATTTGCTACCCGCAGAAATATTTGGGGGCGTTAATTATGCCATTATAGCAAGCACAGCTTGGATATTTGCCCGCGCGGCAAGATGATACAGAGTGAATCTAAACTCTTGGGCAAAACTTTAAGGGGTGATAGGACACACAATGAGGAATCGTAATCACTTAGCAATCTAGGGAGACACGCAGTTTTAACTTACCAGGTAATAATCACTTTTGGAAAGGCATTGAAGTGTCCGTCTAATTTCTTAACCAATTTTCATAAGCAATAGGCTCATCTCCGAAAATTTCATCCATGAAATAAAATAAAATTTTTAAACTATCCATTTTAGTCTTCTGTTTTCGGAGAAAAATACATTAGTTTCTGACGAACAATGGTCGGCAAGCGCAGTGTTTTTCAGCACTTTTTCCGAAGTGATTATTAACAGCTATACGAAGACGACGTTGCCGACCCCACATTGCTATGTGATTCTGATTCCTTAGTATGTGCCCTATCACTCCTTAAAGTTTTGCCCAAGAGTTTAGATTCACCCTGTATTTCGCGGTGCTAAATTACCCAATCTGCAAAGGATTATGTATATGAATGTATGGATAACTATTTTCACGGCAGCCGTACATGAACACTGATTATCGGTTATGAGCATATGTAAATCGCCAAATTATGAAAAGTCGCCATTAGTAGCAAGATATAATAGCTGTTCCGTAGTTCTTATGAAAGAAAACGTTGAAGCACTGCTTTCTTAGAAATAATTATTATCTATACGTAAGTCGCCAAATTATGAAAAATCGCCATGGATGGCAAATACGCAAGGTGTTCCATAGGTTTTACACAGTTAAAAATAGTGTGAAGTTGTTCCAAGGAACATGCAAGAATCAGCAATGTTTTCCAAGCAAGTTGTTCCAAGGAACATGCAAGAATCAGTTCAACCTAATAACCAAGTGATGTGTAGCTCAGTAACATTCTATCTGGTCAATTTTTTTTTTTTTTGTTTGTTTGTTTGTTGAAATTATGCATTTTTTACGAATAAGCCTTATTAGGGGCCGAATGCCTCATACGAAAAGCGAGCGTAGCGAGTCTAGGGGCTTTGGCCCCTAGTAAGTTAAAAAATGGTTCCACCATAATGCTAAAATTTACCTGAGACTGAAATTACGTAAGATGTAAGTTTCTGGAAATCCACTATAAAAATAGTTAGAAATGATTGGTACCAACTAGTTCACAACCTTGCAAGACGCTGTTCGGAAGCTTTAATAATGACTTAATATCCAGGTGAATGTTCTGCATTTTAGTCACGACCTGCACATGGCTACATATATGTGTCATTCATTACAGGAGACGCCTGGTCGTTAGAGGGACTAGTATGAACAGAGTACGTCAAATGCTCAATCAATTTGAGCCGTCCGTACTCTGAATGGGTGTATAAAGGGATGCCATTAGTATGAATATGCGTCCATTACATTGCGCTTAGAAGGGACAACCACACGTATCCTACTATTATAGTTACGCTAATCCCTGACTCACTCTGTAACCACTTCAATAGAAATATTTTACCGTCATTACTCCTAGAGGATTAACCCTTTGAGGCGCAACCCTTTCCCAATGCTGAAAAAAGGGCAGCCGTTGACATCGCTCGACTTAACTACCAGCAAGATGGCGGACGATCGAAACGTTCATCGCGTGCCACAGATCTAGAGACCCTTTTTTGACGCAGCATAAGCGTCAGCAGCGAAGAGATCTAGAGACCCTTTTTTGACTCGTCAAAAAAGGGTCTCTAGATCTGTGGCACGCGATGAACGTTTCGATCGTTTGCCATTTTGCTGGTAGTTAAGTCGAGTGATGGCAACGGCTGCCCTTTTTCAGCTGAAATCCCCACGGTTCGGAGGAGATAGCAGAATAAGTTTTGAGAGCGGCAACGGCCGTTACGTTTTTTTAGAATAGAGAGATACAGGGTGATCAGTTTAACCTTTTGAGGCGCAACCCTTTCCCAATGCTGAAATAAGGGCAGCCGTTGCCATCGCTCGACTTAACTATCAGCAAGATGGTTCGTCCGCCATCTTGCTGGTAGTTAAGTTGAGCGATGGCAACGGCTGCCCTTTTTTCAGCATTGGGCAATCTATCCAGCTGTTCTCGCGTTCTTCCATTTTTCGGCAGATGTCAGTGGTGTTAAAAATAATCGTGACAATTTTTTTAATGGAAATGACGTGCTAAAAAGTAAAGGATTCTCGTGGAGCTATGTCACCCGCAACTATTTTTATAGCAATCCAATCTATTCTTCGTGACCTTCAACAGTCAAAACGTCAACAGTTTGGTGGTCTCAGAGCGAAACCACTGCGCGTTAAAGGATTAAAAAGCAGAAAAAGCGTAATAACATCTACACCATTTATACGATCCCCTTGAAATTTTTCTTAATTATGTACAAAAAAAAAAAAAAAAAAAAAAATCTGCACTGCTTTAAAAATCTAAAAATCCAGCATCTGTTCCCTAATTTAAGCGGTTTTTTTTCGCTATTTTCAGCTTCCTTTTATTTACGAGAGTAAAGAATGTGAATCATTAGCTTGGCAAAATGAGCTGTGTCAATCGATGTGACGTCATACTCACCACGGTCATCAGGCTTTGAAAGGAAAGGGTGATTCCAATTCCTTTAAAATAGTTTTTCCAGATTACATAGTTTAATTTTTTTCCCACAAATAAATCGTCTGCATGGATATAAGAATGGCTGTGTGCACAAAACGAAATAGTTCGAATGCCAAAAGTTTCCGGCGCGTTTCCAGAAGAGCATGAAATTCGATTTGGAAATAAGTCTTAGAAATAAAAATTCGGCGTTCTTTCCAGTCAGTGTAACGCACGATTCAGACTTGATAGGATGGCGCTTCTTTCGTGTGTTTATAGATTTTATTCAGACCGATCAATTCAAATAAAAATAAGTGCAATTTGGACAATATTTATAGGTAAAAGTAACCAGAAAGTGTACCGTAAAATATAAAAATTCAAAATGCGACCTCAGCCCGTGCATAAATATCAATCATGGTTATCATTGGAAAGAGGGGGTTATGGGTCGTCACGCACAGGTACTCCAATGTCCCGCACCGAGCGAGCGAGTCGGTTTCGGGAGCGGGCAGCCGGCTGTGCTAGCTGCGTCAAAAAAAGGGTCTCTAGATCTGTGGCACGCGATGAACGTTTCGATCGTCCGCCATCTTGCTGGTAGTTAAGTCGAGCGATGGCAACGGCTGCCCTTTTTCAGCATTGGGCAATCTATCCAGCTCTTTCTCGCATTCTTCCATTTTTCAGCAGATGTCAGTGCTGTTAATAATAATCCTGACCATTTTTTTTTTTTTACGGGAAATGACGTGCTAAAAAGTGAAGGATTCTCGTGGAGCTGTGTCACCCGCAACTATTTTTATTGAAATTAAATCTATTCTTCGTGACTGGCAACAGTCAAATCGTCAGAGTTTGGTGTTCCCAGAGCAGAAACACTGCGCGTTAAAGGGTAAACGTATCCTGCGTGATCTCACTGAATGTTTAGAAAGCATGTATATTCGGAATATGTCATGTATATGAAATTTTTAACATATGAGCTAGATTAGAGGGCATTTTTAAAAATTTAAAACCTACAGAAGGTAGGGAGCTAAAACATTCTTTTAACATATCTTGCATGATATGAAACAAGCAAACAAAAAAAAGAGATATCCATAACATTCTGGCTGTAAAACACAACACTCACAAATACCTAAAAATCAATTTCAGAACATTTTGAGTATAATCTACCTAGAAGGGTAGACGTGAAAAAAAAGGCAGTGTGGCCATATTTCATGAAAGAAAAAAGAGTACTATTTATAAAATTCTTGCTTGAAAATGTCACAAACCTTCTTGTGTTGTGTTAAGACTGTCCAACTTTTCAATCATGCAATTGTTGAACAGCTTTTTAAAAATTTTAATTGCGCTACAGTCTCGGGAAAATTATAGAATGCCTCTTTCCAAGTTGCACCGAGAACTAACATGGACAAGGTATAGGAGTTACGAAACACTCAGGAAAAAATGCTAAACATACGGAATTTCTTCGAAAACGGGCAACTCCTCAGCCCGTTTTTCAAAACAATTTTTGTGCTTATGAATTTTTTTAAAAAAAGTAGCTCGAGACATACAGCTTTGCTGTTAGTGTCAGGACATAGTTAATATAGGGTGAAGAAGCATTATTAATATTTTCGAGTGTTTAATATCATTGGTTTGTTTTTAAAGCTGTTCTAAAATTCTGTGATGACATTCACTCTTTAGGTAGAACACACTTAACCCTTTGAGGCGTAACCCTTTCCCAATGCTGAAAAAAGGGCAGCCGTTGGCACATCCAGCTGCGTCAAAAAAGGGTCTCTAGATGTGTGGCACGCGATGAACGTTTCGATCGTCCGCCATCTTGCTGGTAATTAAGTCGAGCGATGGCAACGGCTGCCCTTTTTTCAGCATTGGGCAATCTATCCAGGTGTTCTCGCATTCATCCATTTTTCAGCAGATGTCAGTGCTGTTAAAAATAATCCTGACAATTTTTTGGCGGGAAATGACGTGCTAAAAAGTAAGGGATTCTCGTGGAGCTATGCCACCCACAACTATTTTTATAGAAATCAAATCTCGTGACTGGCAACAGTCAAAACGTCAGAGTTTGGTGTTCCCAGAGCGGGAACACTGTGCGTTAAAGGGTTAAGTCAAACCGATACGATACGTATCTGTCTGGAAGTGTGTGAGCCTTGGGCGGAGGACTTTTAATCTTCAGTAGGTTTTAGTAAATGTATTTAACCATTCTAATTCTACCATTGGCATAGGCATACCCAGGTAAAGTAGTGCCTATGGCAGGCAACAAAATTGCACTTTTTTTTCTTAGTAAGAACGACACCGATCTCTTCGTTTGTAAATACCCATTCTTTGTTCCATGGTTTGTGTTGCAGCCATTGATTAAGCAAATGAAAAAACTATCAAAAAGTTTGGTCACAATAAGTAGTGTCTTATTAACTTTAACCTGTTCGCTACCATCGTTAAAAGTAGGCGACGGTAGTGATTCTCTCTTCTGTTCTCATCGTTGCTTCCATACCTGAATGTTTCTCTTGTATCGAGAAAGCGTTTGCGTTGAGCTGCATCATAGGCATTCAAGTACCCAGTCGGGAAGCAACGATGGGCACAGAAGGGAGAATAGCTGTTGTCACATCCTTGCAATGATGAGATCGCACTTGTTAAACGCTTCTTTTATTGCGTCAATGCCAGCAGTAGAAAGATGCACCCCTTTTCAAGTGCCATAAATGGCACACGCCTTTCTTGCTATAGCTTAGAGGTACGCCACTGATTTGCATTTAGTGTTGCCTGTTGTAAATTGTGTTCTTAAAGTGATTTTTTCAGAAGTAGAAAATTTACTTATTTAAAATAGAGGTCCTATTTTTTAAATTATTTTTTAAAAATAAATACTTATATTATATCATATGTGTTAATAACTGAAAGTGTTTAATTCTGTCTTTGCGTACATACAAATGCATGTACGTGCTAACCAATTTGCGTTTTTAAAATATAAGGTTAAAAGGCCCCCAAATTCACTCTCGCCCCTGGGCCTCGTAAACCCAAGTTACGGCACTGCTTTTAAGAGGCTATAACGTGCTTTTATGTTACATCTGGAGAAAACCGCCCTAACCTCCAGACCGTTACATCGACAGCCGAGGGGCAGGGTAGAACTCTGGGCCTTCACACTTAAGCTATCTACCTTGATCAGTGACTTATCCACTCGGCCATAATGCGGCCTTAAAAACGTCTTGAAAATTTATTTACAGCTACCCAGCGACGTAACGTAATTCGACCCACGGAAATGAAATAATTAACTCGATAAAATTTTTTTAGTAGATTAAATAAAACGACCATGAAGTGAGAAGAAATTTAGGCTAGATGATTCTTGTATTCCGAGTCTTCCGACTTGTCTTCCGAGGTTTTACTTATTCTTTGACACAATTCATTTTTAAAGATAACTTTACTTCTTTATTTTTATTGGTTACAACCCAAATTGTATTATCAACTCATAAGAGCTACTACGTAAACTTTTTTCTTGGCCTTCATTATTCGAAAAGAAAGCTTTCACTGTTTTTGTAACTGCGATGGCTTAATGATGGATTTAAAACTATACGAATTGCATTTCTTTGGATGTTCATTTTTTCCCATCAATTGTAGTGAAAAAAAAATTTTTCAACCTAAATTATATTTTCAACTCATTAGAGATATGTAAACTTTTTTCTTGGCCTTCATTATTTGAAAAGGAAGTTTTTACTGTTTTTAAAACTGGAATGGCAAGTGATGGATTTAAAACTATACGAATATTATTTGTTTGGCCGTTTTTTTCCCTGTTTTATTATGTGTGTAGTTAAAAAAAAATGTTTCAGATTATTCCTAACGGATAATAATTGAATACAGAAAATATTTTTTTAAATATAACTCAAATGTTAGAATTAACTTCAGATTGATTTAAAATTATGTGTTGTTCGAAGAAATGAAATTTCTCTCATGGACTTTAACAAACACCTCCTAGATATAGAAGGCCTGAGTATAGAAGCTTTTACGTCATCACTAGGTCTTCTAAGATGACGTCATCACAATTTTACTTTCACAAAGTAAAACTATTTAAAATTTCTGGTGATTGACACAAATTTTAGAACATATCTTAAGGATAAAAATTAAAATACCTTTCTGATAAAAAATAATTTATTATGATCAATTTCTATATCATATTATATAATTAGTGATAGTTAAAATTTCTTATATGTCAAAAAAATTAAATTTTCTACCTTAAATCATTAAAACATTTCATGCGGGAGTAAATTCACCACAAAATTTGAATAGTATTACTTTGTGAAAATAAATGTGGGATGACATCATTTTAGTGGACCTAATGATGACTTAAAAGTTTCTTTCTCAGGCATCGTATATCTAGGAGATGTTGACTTTACGCACAAACACAAAGGAAAATAAACTAATTGTGATAGGGAAATGCAAGAATTCAGGATGTTTCTTCGTAAGCTGCACTAAGCAGATTCTAATGAATGAAAGAGTAGTGTCCTTTGTAAAACTTTTTGAAAATTTTCTTCAGCATGGAGTTGCACAGCAAAAATTTTCGTAAAAGGGATGCATCCTGCTAGATTTTTGATTTATATTTCTATATATTTTTATATTTCTAAACATATCTTGTTGGCATATTCTTTGTTTTTTTTTAATTATTAGTTTAAGTAGAAAAAAAAATACTTCACATTATTTATACTGCAGACTAATTGACCGTAGAAAATATAATTTTATACAAGTTTTATTTTAACTACAGACATATAAAGTTTTTCTTTGGACTAAAAAGAAAATATGATGTGTTGTTGTGTGCAAAACTTGAGTACGCGACACATTAGCACTCGGCCGCTTAAAACATTTTTAAAAACTAGGCAGAGAGTATGGAGAGTCGGATTGTCGCCAAATCACCGGGAGTTTGCAGTAATGTTAATTATAATTATTTTATAAAGCCTCTAATCTCACATATTTCTACGCTTTCTTTTAGAAAGTCTTTGAACTGGAGAAGCATTAAATGTGGGAAATATAACATTATTTAACGAATTCTTTTATTAGGTTGTAACGAAAGTTTCCCGCCACCTCAAACATCGTCAGCACACAGTTCTCGTTGGCGTATTTGCTCATATTTTGTCAAACGATTTTTGGCATTTGAAAGAAAGAGGTTTACTTTATAACACTGTGTTGTGAAATCTGTAAAAAAGATAGTTATCATTAAGTATAAGGTGTCTCAAAAGGAACTATCACTTTAGAGGATTAGAACCATCATTTACTTCCAGTTGTGTTGCAAAAAGTCAGCTACAGAATATCAACGAATTATGAGTACAGCTTTAAGTACTATTGTTGTATCATGTGACACTGCGCAGGTTTGGTACCGAAAGTTCAAAAACAGTTATCTAAGGAGTTAGAAGTTAGTATTTCAGGCAGATATGGCGGAAAACTTTCGTTACAACCTGATAATTTTAACATTACAAGTATGGGAATATCATAAAAAATATTGATCATATAAAAATATTGAACTTATAAAATGTGAAATCGGTGTTATACTACTCTTCGTTTGATTTTTATGAGACATTGTTAAGTTTTGACTATCCATTGCTCCGTTGGAATTAGTTTAAAATAATGCATCTAATTTTGGTGTAACTTTTAAATCAAACAAGTTTAATAACTTCTCGGGTAAGGAATTTTTCAGAACTTTTTTTTTTTTTAAATTTGAATATAATTTTTGCGAAACCAGAAAGTTTCATTTCAAATTTGGAGTTGAAGACTAAACTACAAAAATTGGCAGTATTTAAAAATTTTATGCTATTAGGTAAAAGCACTCCAAATGTAGTAGGATCATCCTGATTGGGAAAGGATGGAATATAGATAAATAATTTTAACTATTTTCAATTTTTAAATAAACGCAACTTAATTAAGCTAAGGTGTGGTATCACTTAATGAATTTCACCTCTCAACGCAGTTCGTCAACATTTGTCGCAAATAGGAAGCAAAACAAATAACCTTTTAAAAAATGCGGGTTAACTAAGAAATCCGTTAACGAGGCATTTTTGTGACGTCAATTAAGGTCACGTTTTCGTGAGAAAGGGTAAAAATAGACCGAAAACTTCCAGCTACGGGCAGCCGAAGAAACCACTTCTTTAGACAGTTGGAGATCACAATTCGCAAAGCATTTGTAAGCCCGCAATTGATGGAAGATCTTTTGAAGGAATGATTGCGCAAAATGGCGCGTTTTCCAATGCTTCCACGCCTGAAATCTTTCCAAATTAATCTCGATCCATGACCTGCAGGTGTTAAAATTTTTTTGAGGCTGTGCCCACACGTGGTTACCGTAATATACTTAATTGTCTTTATTTTTTATTCTTTTTCCCTTTCATAGACACATGAAAGATGACACATGGAAGATGTTTTTGCTACTGACACCCCAAGAGGGCCTCTTCAGGAACCACTGTCAGTGGCGGCCGACAATGGAATATTCTTTGTGATTTTTATATTTTTCTTCGAAAAAAATATTAGGAAAGTAACCTGGCTATATTTTTTCTATGTGTGTGTGAGAACAATTACTCAAGTATGATTTATGAAAAGAGTGAGTTCAAGCTAGTTCAGTGGTGTGTCCTGAAGGGTTGCAGTGGGTTCTTTATTTTCATTTTTAACTGAAGGGTTGAAGTTTCTAAAGAGTATTTATTAACTCCGTTTGATTTTTATGACACATTAAGAAAGTTCAGGGCTTTATTAATTTCGTCCTTGAACTTTTATTTCTTCTGGAAATTTCTATTTCTGACGCTGTGGTGTTTTCCGAATTTCTTAATATAAGGTGGTAATCCGTTCTCTACGTAGTTTAAAAAAAATACATACAGAAACAGTTTTATTTTGCAAGCAGAAGATGAATGAGAATTTTTCGTGCTAACTAAGGGTCTTGATAAGTCTTTCGTTATCCTTATAAATTTTTTATAATGTTAGTGAACTACGATACTTGTTTAACGTTTAATGACATTCCAGTACTAATGCTAAGAGTATTTTAACAGTCAAACATTACAACGGGAAAAAATTGTCCCAAATTCAGAAGAAAGTTTTCCCAGCAACAGTTTTATTGAAGGTATAATCGCTGAAACTATTTCACTTTGTTTATTAAAAATCTGGAGTGACTCCACTCGACTTTCTGAACACTTACGATTAAGATCATTACAAAGCATTTAAATAAATTTGAATCGATGAATAATTCAAACATATATACCGTATTGAAGCTTAATCGAATGCACCATTTAAACGCTAGCGCACTTTCAAGAATTTCTCCCCATATGCCATAATCTAAGAGAAATCTTTGTCGTAGCCCTGTAAAAAAACTATACGTCCTATGCACATGAAAATCAATACCGGTGCACATGAAAATCAATATGTACCCAATTTGAGCTCAATCGATTGTATCGTTTAAACGCTAGCGCACTTTCAAAAATTTCCCCCCCATAGGCCATAATGTAAAAGAAATCTTATACACACCAAAATCATTACCGGTCTTCCGACGGTGATTTACAACATATGTACCCAATTTAAGCTCAGTCGAATGCCCCGTTTAGGAGCTATCGTGTTCACTCATACACACACACACACATACACATACATCTCCTAAAAATAGACTAAATGAATTCAGAAGACTTCAAAACGTGTAAATACACCAAAATCTTGGAGTCGAATTTTTTTCATTATTACAATACTTTCCTTACATGGTACATTATCGGAAAGTAAAAGTGCATACAGAAACAGTTTTATCAGGTTGTAACGAAAGTTTTCCGCCATATCAGCCTGAAAAACTAACTTCTAACTCCTTAGATAACTGTTTTTGAACTTTCGGTACCAAACCGGCACAGTGTCACATGATACAACAATAGTACTTAAAGCTGTACTCATAATTCGTTGATATTATGTAGCTGACTTTTTGCAATACAACTGGAAGTAAATGATGGTTCTAATACTCTAGAGTGATAGTTCCATTTGAGACACCTTATACTTAATGATAACTATATTTTTTACAGATTTCACAACACAGTGTTATAAAGTAAGCCTCTTTCTTTCAAATGCCAAAAATCGTTTGACAAAATATGAGCAAATACGCCAACGAGAACTGTGTGCTGACGATGTTTGCGGTGGCGGGAAACTTTCGTCACAACCTAATATTTTCCAAGCAGAAGATAAATGAGATATTTTCGTGCTAAGTAAGGGTCTTGATAAGTCTTTCATTATCCATATAAATTTTTGGTAATGCTAGTGAACTAAGATACTTCGTTTAATGTTTAATGAGGTTTCAGTTTTAATGCTAAGAGTATTTTAACAGTCAAACATTACAATGGGAAAAAAATTGTCCCAAATTCAGAAGAAAGTTTTCCTAACAACAGATTTATTGAAGATATAATAGCTGAAACTATTCCACTTCGTTTATTAAAAAAATGCAAATACATGTTAATTTCTCTCTCGAAAAAAAAAAAAAATAATAATAAACTTATAATTTTCGATTACCAGCTTAAAAATGTGGGAATTTTCGAAACAATGTAAAGAATCATTATCGACGAAAATTTTTGCTCAAAGAATAATTTTAATGAACGTATTGGCCCGAATATAACGCGACCCCGAAATTTTTCATCAAGATAATTAGAAAAATCCTATATTTAGGGATCGAATTTAGTGCGAATCTGGTTTTTAATGGGAAATGATCAGTCAAAAAACATCGCGTTATATTCGGACCAATGCGGAAATGTTCGAATCATTGTGTGTGGGTAGCATTTAATAAGCGATGAAAAATTGAAATCCATAACAGAGAGAAATGGAGAATCCATAAGATATTTAGTTTGATGATTCATATTTTTATAATATTGCATCATTTTTACCAGAAATTAAGATACTACCAACGATTTTCAATACCTTTCAATAAATTGCAAAATCAGCGGAATACAGAAAAGTAGATGAATTTAAAATCAAGAGCGGAGACCACGTTGGAAATCTTTTCCTTAAGAACATTTTCTGTCAGTTAGCAAAGCTTGAATCTAATACAGCTACCTGTAGTTTTCCTAGTTGCTAAATTGGTGACCCCACAATTCGCCGACATTTTCAAATTTCTCTTTTAGGACTTTTCTCGGGATTATTCTCTCTCATTTATCTAGTGAGGTGATTGCCGAAGGTGGGAGCATTCTTCGAATGGTGGGAGTAGTTCTTAGCACTATAGTGCTAATAATTCTCTTTTGTGTAACTGTATCACTTTTCGTTTGCTTTGAATTGCTAGGATTGGCCTAATTATCGTGGCCAAAATCTGAAAAGTCTCCAAGGAGTGGCTACTACTAAAACAGCGCATTTAACTTTTATAAACTGTTTCATTTCATATTATATCTTTGAACAGTTTGGATATTTGCCGCAAATGACGATTTTTCATTCTTTGGCGACTTATGCTTAAAATCGATAGCGTAGTCAATGCCAAAGTTAGAGATACGGATAGAAAAACAAAAACTGATCCGGAAGACAAGAGAAAAATCAACAGCACTCTAGAGAATCCTTTACTTTTTAGCACATCATTTCCCGTAAAAATTGTCGATTATCTGTAAAATTGTCAGGATTATTTTTAACAGCATTGGCATCTGCTGAAAAATGGAGAATAAGATGGAAATGCATTTATATAGAAGAACAACTGGATAGATTGCCCAATGCTGAAAAAAGGGCAGCCGTTGCCATCGCTCGATTTAACTACCAGTAAACATGGCGGTTGATCGAATAGTTCATCGTGCGCCACAGATCTACAGACCATTTTTCTACACAGCTGGCTATGCGCGCATGATGAACAATTCGATCGACTGCCATGTTACTGGTAGTTAAATCGAGCGATGGCAACGGCCGCCCTTTGTTCAGCATTGGGAAATGGTTGTGCTTCAAATGGTTAATAACGGAAACGCATATGTGGACTACTGAAGCAAAGAGGTTAAACTTTATGAAGCTGTCACAATACTTTAGAAGTTAATCTGAATTATTCCACAACTTCATTGGCATGCATTATTCAAGAACCATTGACAATGAATAGCAAGACAATAATAAAAAGAATGCTCTGGAAAAACCGCAGGTAATGACCTAATTGTACAACCCAACGGAACCTCGCCTTTTCCAAACAGTCGCCGATATCACGTGCGGCAGAGGGGATCAGCCCAATATCGGATCGGAAAAAACTTCGGCAATTCTCAGTAAACCGATGACCCAGTGATCGCTGTCTTCCCACAAAGACAAATTCTGGAATAATCCGCCTCCGTGAATCAACAAGCAAGAACTAACTGCTCGAGAACTCCAGTAACCGCGTGAGGATGCTGCCGTCTACTACACGCACTCCACCCTTCGCGGTCGTTTGCATAGAATACTGAATGGAAGGGTTATCAACGCCTACGCCCCTGCAAAAACCCAGTTTGCCCCTCGGGATTCCTTGGTGTTGATTACTATTCGTGTCATGGTGTGTCTGCTGCCAGATAAAAGACCAACGGTGTTAAACAGGAAGGCCATAAGCAGACGGCTGCTTGGTGTTGACCAAGGTTAAGGTTGAGGACATGGTAATAAAATGCTGTTTGTTGAACTATTGACACGAAACAGGAGATAGTTAGCCGATGATTGATCGTGATTTAATATTCCAAACCGTTATCATGCAAATTACTTGTTTGAGAAAAACAAAATAGAAGTTTGAATATGAAATTTAATTGTTTTTTGATTTACTATCTTCAGCTTCCTGTTTGCAATGACAGGCAGTCAGAACTGTTTGAAAGTCAAAGAATTTTGCTTGTTTTTTTTCAGCTAGGTTATGTCTGCAATTAACATAAGGTTACTGATAAAAAGTTCGAAATGTTTGCAATAGAATTGTCAGCTTGTCAGAAACCATGAATGAACTTCATGGAAGACATCATTGACCAGAAGGATCAGTATTTTTCTTTTTGATCTTCACATAGCATTAGAATGTTTTAAGCAACTTTACCAATCCATTTCTGCTTATAGCATGAGTGTCAGAAAAGGACTGACCAGAAGGACCAGAGTAATAAGACCAGAAAAATACTGACCAGAAAAATACTGAGAAGGGCCAGAAAAATAGTGACCAGAAGGATCAGTATTTTTCTTTTTGATCTTCACATAGCATTAGAATGTTTTAAGCAACTTTACCAATGCATTTCTGCTTATAGCATGAGTGTCGGAAAAGGACTTCATAGTCTTTCCCACATTGGTCTTCTCGTCTGTTTGATGATAATCAAATCTCTCACGGACTTCATTTAGTTGCATACTAGAGTAAAGAGGTCCGCAATAACCACAGAACAGATGATTCTTTGATAACCAATAATGTAAATGTTGAAAAAAAGCTCAGAGATGCACTTTAAGATATTTTTTCTACTTTTAACCTTTAGACACCGGGAAGAGTTTTGCCTTGTTGCTTTAAAACGACGGGAATATCTCAAGCATGATTTCATCCTTCAATGATTCTTTTGATGAAGCTTCTTTTTGTACAACAATACTTGACGGATTAATCTTTCTTGCCCAGGAAATAAAACGAACCTCTTGAACAAGGGGGATTCCGTTTACGTCTATATTTTTCGTTTTTGAAACTGGGGTGCAACTGGAATGATGGATGGATGTTGACATCTTTCCCCGACCATTCGGCATAGGTGAACAATACTAAGGGCAAAGCATTACTTGGTCGAAATATGAACTATGCCTGTCCTTTAAGATGTTCTGTGGCTGATTGAAAAATCTACCGTGCGCCTTGAAAAGGTTAAACATGGCCCAAATTATCGAGGAAGAGCTTTGTAGCTTCTCCGACATTGGTCTTTGCTCATTAATTATTTCATAAACCTGCAATATCTATATACTAGACTAAATAAATTCTGAATGACAACAAAAGATAGAATACCTGTTGGAGGCATCTTTCAGTGTTTTGCCGTGCAGTCGCTTCGCTTTGAAACTTCAAAGCTAACATTTTCACTGTCAATTACAAGAATAGACGAACATTAGTCAATTTCACAATATCTGCTTAATTTGATTTCCACAAAATGCTAAAAAGGAGACATAGTAACATGCACACAACTTTCACCATTTTGATGGGTATATTTTTAGGAAATAGTATCAGCTATCCATGGATCCCGACTAAGCTAACATGAGGCCCAGGCAGACATTTATAACGGGGGCCCCTTTGATGAGTACCCAATCAGTTTACAAAAATTAGAAAGCCCGGAGCAACAGGCTTACTTAAGTTCAGGCTTTCTACTCTTGTAGACACTTGGAACTTTTTGCAACTGAAAAAGAACGAACCTTTTGTACAGCCCAAAATGATCAGATTAACCAAACATTCATGATTTTACTCAAAATGCTTTATTGAAACCTTTTCCCAGTATAGTTTAATAACTTTTTTTAGAGAACTGAAGTTTAAGCAGAGAGAGAGAGGAAACATTTTCCAGAAACGCACATTTCTACAAAATACAGCAGGAACATCCCTTGATTTGGGGGTCCTCTTTAACTACGGGCCGGGCAGCTGCCGCGCCAGCCCAATGCTAGTCAAACTTTGGCTGTCCAGCTCGTAGATGATGAAATTCAACCATCCTCTACAAGCTGGTTCTTCGACGGTTTAAAGTTAAAACATAAAAAGAAACCCCATGAAACAGATTGATTAAAGGAGAGTGCTTTTAGCATGAATCAGCAAGTACTGATAATCTATATATATAAAAAGAAAGTTAAAATGTGTGTTTTTATAATACCTTTTACATAATTAATTAACTTTTTTTGAGTAATGCGGTGAAATTGTGAAACAAAATCATGTACGTAAGAGAAAAAAAAAAACAAAACCAGTTTTAGGTTCAATTCTGCTGCAGTCAAACACACGCAATAAATGTTCTATTAAAGAATTCTTTTACTCGCAGCTATTCCGTCTTCATTGATTACCCAATAAGTTCTTGGCTCCAAACCAATGTGGGTAATTAGGAACTTGAGACCGCATTAATTCTTCAGTCCTCTATACTCCCAGATGATCAAGCAGAAAAGTTTATTCGGCAAAAGCATATAAATTAGCTTTGTACAGTTGACATCTATTTAACCTAGTGCGTAATGTATTAGTTATCTGTGCATCTGAAACAAAAAAAAAAATAGTAATTATACTGCGATTGACAAATTAATAAATAAATACAATTCCAAATAAATGAGTTGCAGATTAGATTAACTAATATAATAGAAACTTAGAAACTACAGCATACAGGGTGCCCCCAACAGATGGTAACAACTTTTAATTCTTTATCTATTAGAAATAAGAGAGCAGTGTAAATTGAAAAAAAAATTGTCAGGAAAAAGAATATGTAAAGAAAAAAATCTTTTCTTAAATTTTCAAAAAAAAAAAAAATTCCCACTTAGTGAAATGTGCTCCATACATTAATGAGATGGTACACAAAATTTTATAATTACATCCTTAAAAGTGCCAAAGATATGAAGATAAATATATGCTAATTTAAACCACTTTTCAATGGCTCTCGAAGGGAAAAAATTCCGTCTGATGATCGCGTTTCAGAAGTCATGCAGAAATGACGAAAAAAAAAAAATAATAATCCTAATAATTTTTTTGCACTGTAGCATTAAACTTTTACATTTAAATTCATGTGTAGCCCCTAATTAGCTTTGTTTAACGATATCAAACGTTTTACGATGAAAGGCTGAAATTTTGTACATTACCACATTAATGTATGGAGTACATTTTTCTAATTGGATTTTTGTTTTGTACGCAGGTTGTATACAAATTTTAAAATGCAACTTTTTGACGATTAACAAGAGGAACTTCTCTTAACGAAGTCATATTTCCGACCTTATTTTGAAAAATTTTTCAATTTACATTGCCCACTTATATCTAATATGTAAAAAATTAAAGCGTGTTACAAATTTTTTGGGTCACCCTGTATAAATTAATTTTGTATTATTATCTACTGATAATGGATTCTCCTGGTTGCAGATTGTATGGGCAATAACAGAAATATGCTGCAGTCGACGGTATTTTGCACAAACACTTGGGATTTTATGAACTAGCTTTGAGTCCAGAATTTACTGACTTAGACGATTTTACAAACTTTTTGAGATACGGGTTCGTCAAAACGAGCATCGACTGATTATAGTCTCTAATACTTCATCATTTAAATTAATTTCGTGTGTTTGTCCACGGACAATTGATTTCCTTGTTCTACTATGCATTCAAAACATAAATATACTATATTAAAAATCTAACCCTGGTTAAACAAATAAGCATGTGTAAACTAACATAATCTTCTTTATTTATAAAATGTTTGCGTGGCCATAAAATCAGGTTTCATTTCTAAAAGAAACAGCGCTAGTTGGCAACATTTAATTTTAGCTTACAAGCAGCGCAAGCGCACAGCAGCTTTTGTTTACATTCTTAGGAAGCCAAGCACACAAATCCAAAAATACAAGTTCCAATTACAAATAACCAATTACATTCTTTGAAATATAATCTTTTTTTATTTTAAAACAAAGGAAGTTTAACTGTAAGTATTCATCAATAAATGAATATTCATGTTCATCTCTTCAGTGATTTAAAAAAAAATAAAAATAAATAAAGTTAGAGTCTGTTATTGTGAACACGTATATCGGATTTGTGTGCTTGGCTCGAACTCCGCTTATAAATCCTCGTCAGTAGGACAACACGAGGGGGAGTGCCCTCCGTGGTAGTCTTTCTAAGGGGTCCTTACCCGTATTTACGCTAAGTTTCGGAGAAAACCACGGAAAACTCCGATCGGTTAGGTCGACGAATGCGCGATGGGACCCGAACCCGGGACCTTCACACTTCGCCAGTCTACCATTTCCAGTGACACAACCACTGTGCCATGGTGAGGCATTAAAATCTCTTGTGTTGTACAGATAAATTGTAGTATTTTTAATGCGTGAGCATTTATCTTCATTCAGTTTTTTTATTGATGTTATAAAAACTTTAGAATCTACTGTGTTGTATAGTTGATTTGTAATGTTTTTAATGCATGAGTATTTACGTTCATTCACATTTTTTTATTGACGCAATACAAACTTAGAATCTGTTGTCCTGTATAGTGGAATTGTGGTATTTTTAATACATTAGTATTCAGATTTATTCAGATTTCTTTCTTTATTTATTTTTTTGATACTATAAAAACTTTAGAATATGTTGTGTTGTATTGCAGTGTTTTAATGCATGCTCTTTCCTGGCATCTGTTTCTGTGCAGCGTTCTTTCCAGTTCAGTTTTCCGTTCCAAATTAACTAAAAATGACATATTTTTGCTGTCATTAAAAAGTAACACACTTTAATAAATACAGCTTCATTTTTTTTTCTAATGGCAGGGACTTGTATTTTATAGACGTTGGCGACTGCTAAGGCCAGAATTACTTGTTATTTTATTTAATAGGTGGTTATATTTAACAGGTGGACCGTCGTTGCCTGAAGTGACACCTAAGTCCATGCTGGAAATCAAAAACAGACCCGTTGTCATTGTTGTCGTTCTGAGTGTGATGTATTGGAATTCTTTTGGCTGCTCCTGTAAAAGAACTATGCATGCTTTGTGCACAGTTTACAATAGGGTACATGATACAGTACATAGTCATTACTCCTACAAATTTTGTAGTAATCGATGCATATTTACGACAGTTAAAGTACGGATGGATATACAGGCGAAGTGAAATCAAAAAATTTTCAACTTAGAAAGTCAAGGAAGAGTAAGGAAGAAAGACAGCTAAGAAACTCCAAAAAGGGTGGAGTATTATTTTAATTTTTATCTCTTTTCAAAAGTTTGGAAACTTCAAATTGTGAAACACAGGCAATTAAACATAAATGCACTCTAAAAAACACGCTAAAGAGATTATTTCCTGACAGTATGTTTTTTTATGACTTGTAATTTATCCATGATGCAGATGCATACGTTGGAAAAATATATATATATGGACTCACATTTGAGTGAGTCAACTATGGTTAAGCACATTAAATTTTGGAAAATACGCAGTTTCAGCTGATGTTGCCATTTTATCTTCACGAAGACCTTGGAACAACTCAGGAAATGGCACATTCATTCGAACAGCAAAATGAAAAATTATGTGAATCGCTGGCTTTTTGCTTTTAGTAGTGATGACGATCTACATGTGTTAGACAGCTAAGATTTACTAGCTCCCATTTCGCCTTCATTGCAATACATGAATTTAAAACGAAATCCCATCCAGTCATGTTTTTAGTTTTTAGATGGGTTGTCATTCCATGTGACGTAAATAGTGAATAAAATTAAAAATGTAGCTTTTCAGCTTGATGTACAGTTTATGTGGTTTCGAGAAGATGATTTCTAAAATTTATTTGAAACTTGTTTGAAGCTTACTTACCTGCACTTTAGAACATTTTATTTACCGCATTCTATATTGCATCAAATAATATGTATTTAAGTAAAAATTTTGAATTAAAAAATAATTTTACTAAAAGGAAATAAAAGTAATAAAAAATTACTCTTAAAAATGTTATACCTAGTTTAAATAGATATTTTTATTTCTTGATTTTGTTGCAGTAATTATAATTTCCCATTGAACCCATTGACTATTATTAATTATAAAGCTGAAATCCAACCAAAACGAAGAATTTTTAAAATTTATTATAGTTAAAATTCATGCAGTAAAATAAATGTGTTAAGAAGTTCACCAATCATTGGTATAATATCATCTAACTGTAGGTTTAGGGATGCTTTATCAGATAGTTTAAAAAACACTTGGAATTTAAATATTAGCAGACCTTTGCATGATGTTTTTTTTAATAAGTTTTTTTTTTGTTAAAAAAAATAGTGATGTCGCTTGAAAAATTATCTATAGAGAAAACTTGGATTTATGTTTATATTATTGGCGAAATAAGCTGTGTTTTGGTAATTTCTGGATAAAAATGCAATACATTCTGATTAATAATTGAAATTAATGGAAAACATATGAAGCAAAGATTACACTTGCATTTTTACGATCCTTTTCAATGAAGACAACCTCAAAATTGCCGTCTATTCAGATTGCAATTGTAAGTCACTGCATAGAATCCTTAACAATGGTTAGCAATAGCCAATGGTAGAAATCTGTCATAAGAGTTTGTCCTGAGTGTTTTGTATGCTCACATCTCAACGCTCACCGAGTGTAAAATAAATTTAAAAATATTTCAGCCGCTCGCGGAACCACGGTCACGTGATGGTCATTTTTGCTGTATTCACGGGTGCCAAATGAGCCGTCTACGGCCGTGGCACTGAATCTTTTCGGGGTGGGTGGGAAGAGGGGTTAATTTTTAGGAAAGGCTTGTTACTTTAAACAAAGTGTACCTTAATGGAAAGCAAATGTCTTCGGTAGGGGCTAATTTAGAAGGAAAAGAAAAAAAAGTTTATTTGACCGAAACAAAGTGTATAATGCAACAAAATGTCACCCTCAAGCATGCCCCCCTTTTTGTTTGGGGGGGGGGGAGATGAAGCCTAGCCCTTTTCCTGGATCGTCCACTCGTCAACTACACTGGACTCCAAATGCTAAGTAACAACATGTTTTTCGAAGCTCACCATAAAAAAAATGACACTGACAATAAAATTTATGGTTTATATAAATGATAAAAATGAACTTTATGCAAAAACGTTAGCTACCACTTTGTTTTTATAGAAAAGAACAGGCATATATGAGTTAGGGAAAAATGTGCATATATCAGGCTTTCATAATTACGCGTGTAACTTTTGTTGATTTACAACTTTTGTTAGCAGATTCGTTAACAATAGGTAGCAGGGTCCCGCAATATCAAGAGAAACTGTTTGCCCGATTCGTTAAAGTAGCTGGCGATCGTATGAATGGAAATGGAGTTGTGACAGGCTTATGCTCCTAGGCGTCTTAATGTGTCTCGCAGTGTAGTCGACCGTCTCTGGAATCAATATCAAGCGGAAGCTTCTGTGCACAGAAGACATGTTCTAGGCCGACCACGAGCTACAACACGCGCAGAATATCGTTTTATAGCTATTTCAGCCGGAAAAGAAGAAGCGTTTCCGTGACGCAACTTGTTGCAGACCACTCTGTAGCACCAGAAAGAAGAATATCCGCTAGTACGCGATGCGAAGGCTTCTTCATAATGCAGGTCTCTATGCAAGGTGACCACTTGTACGTGTCCCCCTCAACGGACGACAGAGAAGGGTCCGTTTATCTTGACCAAGAGAACACGTTCCTTGGATCAGATAGCGATGGGCTTCTGTACTCTTTACAGACGAGTCCAGATTCCCACTGGAGAGCGATTCAGGACGTCTACTTATCTGGAGGGAACGAGGCACCCGATACCATCAACCCAACACTGTGGAAAGACACAGTTATCGAGGTGGTGGAATCATGGTTTGGGCAGGGATCCCACTCGATGGTCACACTGACCTGAAAGTGTTTCCAGGGAGGAACTATGACTGATGTGAGATATCGGGACGAGATCCTTGATGCCTATGTTTGGCCATATGCTGCTGCTATTGGCAATGATTTCATCCTGACGGATGATAATGCCCGACCTCACCGAGCTGTGCTTGTTGAGGATGATCTTGAGACTCAAGGTTTGGAGCGAATGGAATGGTCAGCTCTATCTCCAGTCCTCATTCCGATAGAACATGTTTGGGATTACCTTGGCAGACAAGTGGCTGCTTCAAGTCCTCCTCCAAGATCCTTGCATGAGCTGGAACAAGGACTAATCCGTGCGTGGTCTTTGCTTCCTGTTGAGGTGTCCGACAACTTAATTAGCAGCATGGAGAATCGATGCCGCCAGTGCTTTGCAGCTAGGGGTGGAGACATTCCTTATTAGAACTTATTTTTGTAATGTTTCCACTACATGTTTCCACAAAAAGCTTTGATAAACTGTTTTCTCCAAAAGTGGACTTTTCTACCAAAAGTGTTCTTTTGCTTTGACACCATGTTTGTGTTGAATTTATGTAATTTTCTATGTCGCACTCAATAAAGAACTATTTAGTGCTCCGTTAGTCCAAATTTTTTGCTTCTATGTTCATTCGTTTCCATATTATTCACAAAAAACAGGTTGTATCTTAACTTTTGGAGGGCCGTGTATATTAGACTCATGTACAAGAATCTCTGAGATGCTGCCGTAACTTTCGTTGAATATACAGTGCCACTTAATAGATAAAAGATTAATAAACGCTTTTCTATAAACAATGTGTACGTCTTTACAATTTCAAACATTTCAATATAACTTTTATGTCAATACAGGTAGTTATGAGATATAAAGAATTATATCACATAAAAGCAGAAAGAAAAAAAGAAGTAAATTATCGTGATTATATTAACGTGCGCGTGCTATAAAACACTTTTCTTTTTTCAAGAATTTTAGAAATGGGTTTGTGTGTATGTGTGTGTGTGTGAGGGGGGGGGGCAAAATTTTCGTTTCTCAGTTTTTCGCATTAACTTAGATTGACCGTACTAAAAGTAAATAAAGAATTGATTTTATTTCAGTTGAAAATTCCAGCCACTGTTTCGTTTTGTTTCTTTTTACTCTTATTTCTTAAACTTCGTAATGATAGAAAAGTATTTTCAGTAAATAAAACTAACCTCTTAAGGAATACTTAAATTACTTTCCCTTCTCTAATGTTTTATGATTACTTGGGATAAAGGCTTTATTTGCAACATTTTATCGTTTTTCATATCGATTTTTTCCCTCTTTAAGATTTCTTTCACGTACTACTTTCTTTCTAGAACATACATACGGTACTTTAATAAAGAAAAGTTACTATCACAGGTAGATTTAGTTTTAGGATATATGGTTTTTTATGGCTCTTATATACAAAGAAATATGTTTTAGTCAAACGACAAGGACTTTTTCCATTTTTTTTTTTTTTTCAAACTTTCGAACACAAACCGATTCGCAGAGATGGGGGCCCGGGGTAGAAGCTTCATTTGGGTCCACTCTTACGAAGACTTTCTTATACCCTACAAGCAACTTTCATATCACACCAAACAAAGAGGAATGTTATAACAGCATAAAAGTGATTTGTTTAATCAAGATGCAAAATGAAATTCAATAGTTCGATGATAATAATAATAATAATATTATATAGGATAATAATGTTTCAATTACATCATTTCATTTCCAATCGTTAATTTCTTTCAATATTTTTCACGTGACATGTTGCACAATTCCACAGTATTTTTGTATTTATTTTCCTAATGTTTATATCAGAGCATTTGTTTATAGTGGGAAAAATCTTCACTTTGCTCTACTTATCCCTTTGAGGCGCAACCCTTTCCCAATGCTGAAAAAAGGGCAGCCGTTGCCGCCGCTCGACTTAACTACCAGCAAGATGGCGGACGATCGAAACGTACATCGCGCGCCACAGATCTAGAGACCCTTTTTTTGACGACAGCTGGCTGTGGCCGCGCACAGCCAGCTGTCGTCAAAAAAAGGAGGAAAAAAAGGAGGTCGAAAAAGGAGGATGGAGGGAAAAAAAGGAGGTAAAAAAAGGAATGAAAGTCAAAAAAGGAGGCTTTTTGACGCAGCATAAGCGTCAGCAGCGAAGAGATCTAGAGACCCTTTTTTGACGAGTCAAAAAAGGGTCTCTAGATCTGTGGCACGAGATGAACGTTTCGATCGTCCGCCATCTTGCTGGTAGTTAAGTCGAGTGATGGCAACGGCTGACATTTTTTCAGCATTGGGAAAGGGTTGCGCCTCAAAGGGTTAACTCTGCAGAGACATCGCAAATGAACCTTGAAAAATGAACCCGGGCAATGCGCAATCGCAATGTGCGGGTCATTTCTATTTCATTTAAATCGCAATGGTATGGCGGTGATCTTAAAACATCGCGGCCTTTATCTTTCAGTAATTCCTCCTCACAGAACTAGATTTGAGGGGGGTGCATCTGCAACTACTAATTCGGATAGTTCTGCTTTTCTCGTGTCAGTACTGTAAGATACATTTTACCCTTTCAGCCAATCGGACATCTATTGTTATATTTCGAAGGCCGAGCATTTAATACCTTCCTCTGAAGTGAGCCTTTATCCATACCTATCACACTCTTCTGTGGTATGTTTGGTAATAGCTTCCCTTACAACCATTTTGTAAATTTTTCATAGTTTATTTGGCTATGGTAGTCGTCCGAGATAGTTCCAGACTTAAAAACCAGCTTGCTCCATGGACAAAATCCTCTTCACTACCTGCATGCACAACAATTAATCTGTTGCCAGCATTACATTTACAGAAGGCTCCTATTTTTTCAATTTGCCAACATTTACCAAAGCATATATTGCTACTGATCAGGTCTGGTCGAGATAGACAATAGTGCGATCAGTATCTCTGTACGTTTTTTTATCTCGCCTCGCACGAGTACCCGAACCTCCAGTGCCCGATAGCTTGCCTTTCCAAGGGCACTTTTCTTTTATCTTAGCAGCGTTTCCTGCGAAATCCAATTTTGTGCAGGAGCCTTCACAAAGTTTCCTTTTTCCATGGAAAATCAATCTTTTCCTTTATTGCTGCCAAGGAAAGTGCTTAATGATGGCAACTTTTTACTGACGTAAAGCTCATTTACCGTGGCTGACGAAAAAGACAGGCTGCGGTGCTCACATTCGGTCACACCTTTTTGGCCCTCGATGAGTCATGTGACCTAGGGTTATAAGGGGGTGGAAGTGGCCATCTCACTTTTCCATGGGTCACATCCCATAGGTCACATGACTCATCGAGGTCCAAAAATGTGTGACCAATTGCTAGCACCGCAGCCTGTCTTTCTCGTCAGCCACGTCATTTACTGTCTGACGAATTACACACACACCGAAGTCATCCACGCGTGGACTTTTACGTTTGTCTGGTACATGTAGATTCGGAAAATGATCAGCTTCTTAATTGACTCTCTAAATCATATATGAGCAACACCTGGCCGGAGGGCCGGATGTGACCCGCCACGGCTTTTGATCCGGCCCTCGGAACATTTTAAATTCCCACAGAAAACCCATACAAACCATTCAAAATCCCATATAAATTCCATTTATACGGGCCGTGACTTCCCTAACATAACATCCCAAAATTTGGCCCGCAAATTTCCAAAGGTTGCTCATACCTAAGGTGACCATACGTCCCGTTTTGAACGGGACAGTCCCGTTGTCCCCAAGCGCAGCTTTGGGACACCGTAATGTCCCGTTTTTAGAAAATGTCCCCTGCAATGTCCCGTTTTTAGAAAGAGAGCGACCCACGGTAACGAATTCAATAAAGGCCGCTAAAAATTAAAAATCATCCAACGGCAGTGTCTAAAAAAAAAAAAAAAAAAAAAAAAACCCTAACCTTCCTCCCTACCCCTCGAGACGCAAAGAAAACGCCGGTGGGATGTATTTTTTTGTTCTTTTAGTGTTCTTATTTTGTCAACTATTTCAATTTATTTAATATTTATTTCTTTTTTTTTAAAGTAAAGTTCCTCTTTTGCTTATCCCCCCCCCCGATCTCCACTTTATTTTCCCTTTTCACTCTGGTTTTCTAAGTTTTTTTTTCCTTCCGAATGACAACTTCCTTTTTTCTGTGTGTCCTTTTGTATACATTTCTCACTTTCTACCTTCCTGCCTCTTGTCGGATGGGGTTTTTGAAGTCGAAAAAGGGCCTACCATTTGTACCACCCGAAACGTACGTCTTGCACTATTTTTTTATAGTATATGTGTGTTTCAGCAAAGGTTTTTTTTTCCATTTTATTTTGATATTAACATTAACACAAGCTTTTTCGCGCGTTTTCTTAATAACCTAAAGATACCCAGACCTGAAATTCAGTCTCCCTACACTATTACCTTAAAAACAGTAGACGTCCCGTTTTGAGAAAGAAAATAAATACACTACTATTACCAAAAAAGTAATAGATGTCCCGTTTTGAAGGAAAAAATAAATGGTCACGTTACTCATACCTGCTCTAAATTGTCCTCGTTGAGACACCAGTTGCAGCATCTGTTCCCTTATGCGCTTGTTGTATTGCGGTATACTTAATTTCGCGGAAGCTACTTCTTCTACAAAAAAAATCAACATCTTTAAAACTACGTTCCGTTTCAGTGAACGGTGTTTTTTTTTTTTCTTTCGGCCATTCTAACTATACAAACTGGTAAATTGTGATACTAGACAGCAGGAAAAAAAGAAAAATGTGTAATACTGTGCTTGAAAAATCTCAGTGCAATGACCAGGAGTGGGCAAAAAATAAGAAACCCGTTACTTAGGTGTAAAAGATAGCCACAAAACTCTCCCAATTGGCGAACATGGTTTGTCGCCAAGGATGGTAACCTTTCCTCTCCCGGAATAGAACCTTCCAAGGCCAGACGCCACGTTTTCAGAACTGTGTTTCTGTTTGTGCTCTGGTTTTGAAAGCCCGAGGTGCAGAGTCAAGCATTTTCAAATACGGGAAATTTTTGAGGATTTCTTATAAAAATGGTAAGTAATTTGCTAATTTAATGGAGTATTTTGTGAAACTCGATTTCCATGGGCGCCGGAAGAATATTTCCCAGGGGGGAGCAAAGACTACTCAAGGGCGGGAAAGACTACTTTAACGTATGGTTACCATGTTGGAAAGAGCAAAAAAGCGAGGGAAAGCACTGCATACAAAAATCCAGGGGGGGGGGGGACCCTTGCCCAATGCTGCTGGCGCCCATCCGATTTCTGAATTTAAAACGTTATGTGCGTTATTTTACTGTTTTAAAGTAAATTCGGATTAATTTTTATCGGTATATTTGATGATAGTTTTTAAATTATATACACACTCGCATAGGCCATCGATTAGATGGAAGACTGACCGACTTATCACAAAACTTTCTTTTAGTTTGTAATTTGTTTTTACTACAAAACGTTTGGTTAATTATGTGTAACGAGCTACTTTTGATAACTTCATTTACATATAGATGATAAAACATTAAAGGAATATATATGTATATATATATATATATATATTTAAGAATAATAAACTCAGTCGACCACATGGATTATTTATCAAAAAAATTAAAAAACGATCTTACTGGGGTCACTTTCAAATAACGTTACAAACTCGTGTGCCTTATTATTAATGAAATTTATATGCTTTTGCTTTTGAGACTGATACATTGATTAGCATTGTTGTACAGGGTGATTATAATTAAAGTTCCACTTTAAAACGATCAGAAAAGGAAAATTACTGGACCAAATGTTATCAAACTTGGTAATTGTGTGAAGGTAGTCATGGAATTTATTATCGGCGGAAAAAAAGGTTAAAAAATTCAACACCAAGGGCAAGGACGTATTTAAGGGGGGTGAAGAGGCCCGAACTCCCCCCCCCTCCTACCACCCGAAATTTGGATTTTTGTTACTAAAGTGAACACGATATAGTGTCCTTTTGAGAAAAAAATACTGCCTTTTAACCGTTTGGACCCTTTCCAAAATGTTTTTCAAGGGGGGGGGAGGGGCGGACCCCTGAACCCCCCCCCCGTCCCTTTAAATACGTCCTTGCCCATGGTGTTGAATTTTTGAACTTTTTTCCAGCGGATAATAAATTACATGACCACCTTTACACAACTACCAAATTTGATAACATTTAATCCAATAGTTTTCCTTTTCTGATCTTTTTAAAGTGGAACTGTAATTATAATCACCCTGAACATTCATAAAACTTTGTAGGCCCCACCATGGCTGAATCGATAAAGACGCTGAACATGGTAGATGGCTGAAGTGAGAAAGTCCGGGTCCCATCGATCTAACGGTCTGGAGTTTTGAGCTGTTTTCTCCAGATGTAACTTGAATACGCGTTCGAACCCCCTAAAAATTCCTTTGCCCAAGGTACCCTTCCTTAAGTAGATAGTAACTCAAGTAGCTTTGTCTTAATACACAACACAATATAATACAATAATAATACTTGTAAAATAATAGTCCCTGTCATTAATCAATGTTAAATGTCTGATAACAGAGTAGACATCTACTGATTAGTTCAAACATTGCACACCTCTAAATTTAGATATTATAGAGCATTTATTATTTTTTTACTAGGTAAATAATAACTGTAAAAACTGAAATGTTCATTTGACTAATCAATTGCCGTTTATGGTGTAAAAATTGTACGAGTTTTGTTAAGTTATGCCCACTAAAAAAATTTTCTAGCATAATTTAAAACTAGTATAATTAAGTTAAAAAAAAGCAATTCTTGTTCAGAATGAAAATTGTAATACGTTTATTACAATTATTAAAAGTTATATTAAGTATTTTCAGATTGAAGTTTCATAGTTTGAGTTTTTGAGACACCTACAGGAGGGATATTTGCTTACAGAGGGGAAGGGGTGCCTTGTTCAGAGGATATTTTGAGTGCTCTAACACGTATTCACGCTACACGTGGAGAAAACCGATCAAAATTCCAGACCGTTAGATGGACAGCCGAGCGAGTATCAAGTGTAACATTAAGTATAATGGTGTATATACATATTCGGAAGTTTTGAAACATTTCACATGCAGTGTTCATATTATGAAAAGAATCTGTATGAGAAAACTAACATCTAATTCGGAGGTTCTTGTTTAAAACGCAAATATGTGTATTCCGATAAATGATAATATTTTCATGAAATCCTAATACATAATTATGCTGATCCCTGGCTACTGACTCTGTAACGATTCCAGTTGAACCAATCCAAGATAAAACTTTTACCACCATTACACCAAAAATATTAAAAAGTTAAGCACATAAACGTAATGAAATCTACACAGTTTGTACGATCCGCTTGAAAATTTCCCAATTATGTGCAGAAATAAGAAAATAATCCACACTACTCTAAAATCTAAAGATCCACGCGTTTCGCAATTTTCAAGTGATTTTTCAGCTATATTTTATTTCCAAAAGTAAAAAAAAAACAGTTAATCATTTGCGTGACAAAGAAGGTTACCGCATACTTATGTCACAGTTATCAGGCTTTTAAGCTACATAAAGGAAAATTTTTTTGTTAAAACCGAATAAATATGATGAAAAGGTATGCAAATTTAGCAGATTTTTGTTCAGTGTCATTATTTAAGAAAATATATGTATAGTAAAAGTTTCTGATGCCTGAAAGTAGAGTATTTAGGGAGAAAAATGACTAATTTGAAAAATTTCTCTAATCCTGCATCTGAAAAGTTTAATTATACTCTTTTTAAGCTAATTAACGAGGAAATCATTCTCTTACCATTGACTAAAACAAGCTCCTGGAAGTCAATTTTATATAATAAATACATGGTCTTTTGATATTCATTTCAGAAGTTAAAAACTCAGAAAATTAAAATCATAGTTGCTTCGTATAAAGAAGAAAGATAAATTTTACCAAACTCATCGATTATAAACACTTTCTAACACAGTAGTATATTTATGTGCCAAATTAGGCGATATTTCGTATCAAACTGGGTGATATTTTGGAAATAATTTTAAAAAATCTACATATTCACTATTAATGTAATTTTTTAGACTCTGTATTAGAGCTTTAAATGTTATTTTCATTCTTTGAAAGAAGAATTAGGTGTTATTAAATGTTATGCAGATATAGTGGGTATTCGAAACTAAACGACCTTATTTTAAAGTTGTCTGCTGACGAAACTACTGTTGGGAAAGTTATGAAATTTTGTGTAAGACATAATAAAAGTATGGGAATTTGTTTGAGAGAATTAAAAAAAAAAAAAAGCTCAAATATTCGCCACCAGGGGCGTAATTAATGAATTATACCTTTTTTTGACGACAGCTGGCTCTGCTGTGCGGCACAGCCAGCTGTCGTCAAAAAAGGGTCTCTAGATCTGTGGCACGCGATGAACGTTTCGATCTTCCGCCATCTTGCTGGTAGTTAAGTCGAGCGATGGCAACGGCTGCCCTTTTTTCAGCATTGGGCAATCTATACAGTTGTTCTCGCATTCTTCCATTCTTCAGCAGATGTCAGTGCTGTTAAAAATAATCGTGACCATTTTTTTACGGGAAACGACGTGCTAAAAAGTAAAGGATTCTCGTGGAGCTATGTACCCGCAACTACTTTTTTAGAAATCAAATCTATTCTTCGTGACTGGCAACAGTCAAAATATCAGAGTTTGGTGTTCCCAGAGCGGGAACACTGCGCGTCAAAGGGTACAAAAAAGGATTATTGTGTTATAAAGTATTTTATAATCTGTGTTTTTGGTATGATTTATCCTTCTTGTTTTAATGTAGCTAAGCTTAAATGTGTTGTCTTTATTTTATGTAACCTTGCTAACTTTTTGTTTTCTCATTGCAGGCGGACTTACAATGTTGGTATGCTTGGACCCCCGATTGTCCTATGCCCAATATGTTCGGCAGTGAAACCAAGGGTGCAACCCAATCTTATCTGCAGCGCGAGGAAGTAGCAATGGCGATAATCAAGAGGAAACTGTTAATTGAAGAAGAATTCCGCAAGGCTCAACTGCACAAACTAGAAGTGGAGGAAAAGAAATTGAAAATGGAGCTGCTACGGCTTGAAATACAGAATAAAGAGAGCAAGACCTCGCCGAAATGAGCTTAACCATCACTACTTCAGTTCCTATTACATGGATCATGATTTTTTTATTGTCATTAATTAAATTTTACAGGAGAAATGTAACTAATTTAACCACTTTATGCATTGTTGAGTTCAGTTGTACTTTTAGCTGATTAAAGATTATTTTTTACAAATGAATTTAATGTTTCTTTCGTCTGTTAAAAATAGGATCACATGCTGGATAAATACAAGGACGTAAAAAAAAATCAGGAATTTAAAAATAAATAAATAAAACAATCAGATATTTTTAATCAGGTTTTTTAAAAATAAAAATAATTAGATAAGCTTTTAAAAGAAGAATTAGCAAGTTTAACTACTTTACTTTATATAAGAGTATAGACAACCGGTAAATATTTAGTTCTGGCTTTTACACATTCGAAATACAAATAAAATAATTAGTAGCCCAAGTGGTTGATTTTGGAAGCTTTGCAAAATTGACTGATTATATTCTGACTATTTAAATTAAAAAGCAAATATTTCAGAAATAAAATTTTACAGAAATGTTAATCACATGCAATAATAATAATAGTATTAGGCACAACCTCTTTCAGCTTGTGGGCCACAGACATTGCAGATGTACGATATCAAGGGCCGATCAAGTAGTGAATTCTTTTAAGTAATTTAGTCTTAAAAGCTATAAATTAATGACTAATTGATGGATGTAATGACACAGTTATAAATATGTATTTGTACGTTTCTTTGTAAATTAAAGTTCTTGAAAATATGATGGCACACATGGGAAAGGCTAATAGAAAATTCCACAGTATTGCGAGGGCTTACGTCATGTCAGCAACAAGCTCAGCTGATCATAACAAAAGAAAAATTGAGTTAGGTGAATAGTTTATTGTAAATAGTATGTGACATTGTTTGTCACATACAAAATGTGACATTTTGTATGTGACAAGGAAAAATAAAGAGTATTCACCTAACTAAATTTTTACTTTCCGAACATGTACCATCTAAGGAAAGTATTGTAATCATGAAAAAATTCGACTTCGAGATTTTGGTATATTGACACGTTTTGAGGCCTTCTGAATTCATTTATGCCATTTTGAAGAGATATGTAAATATGCGTGTGTGTGTGAGTGAACACGATAGCTCCTAAACGGGGCATTCGATTGAGCTCAAATTGGGTATATTTGTTGAAAACCACCGTCGCACAGTGGGGTGAAACACCCGATTTCGGGAAAAAAAACCTAATCGTGTAAATTATGACAAGTTTGAGATAGTTTCACTGTAGAAACCTACCTTCGTCCCAAAACTCGGTGAATTATTGCATTTATGCATTTTTCTCCCTCTTTTTTTTTTTTTTTTTTTTTTTGCTAAAAAGTGTTTTTCAGTTCTTGTCCTAAAAAAGTAACTCATACTTTTTTGAAGACAGAATTTGCTGAGTCTGAATTCTTGTTCTATAAGTAGTTTCATATTTGAAAATACTAGATTTACCTGGTGCATATCATCACTTTATTATTTTTTAGCACCTATCACTTTTTAAAAGAAACAGGTATAGATAAAATCTGATTGATTCAAAAAATAAATTTTTGGAGTGAAGAAGGCCTGCCTCCACTCGTATCAGAATGAATGAACAAAAAGAGAAATTCCAGAATAAATTTAAGATAAATGACTCAAGCTTTTCGGAATAAATCTCAGAATAAGTAATCAGTTCAAATTAATTTCAAAATAAATCTCTCCCCCCCCCCCCAAAAAAAAAACAACTCAGAATAGATAAAACATTTTAAAAAACTCAGGGAAAATATCAGAATAAATAAGTAGTTTAAATAAATTTGAGAATAAATAAGCAGTTTATATAAATTTCAGAATAAATCTAAAAAAAATTTGAAAATTCTTTAAAAAGTTGTTTTTCACTTTTTTCTTTTTCGATTGTTTCACTCATCAGTTTAAGGTACCTTCAAGAAATAACAATTCCTTTGCCCCATCACTTAGCGGAAGGATTTTCTTCTTCGGAAGCGGTCTTAAACTAGTGATTATTGGATCTGAAGATATCATCAAAATGTTGAAAATGTCTGTATTCGTCGCAGTACGAACGAAGACTTTTTACTATTGTCTACTCAGATGACATTATACACTTTCCTAGTTCAAACAGAAGCATGTTGAATTAATCACCTGCCCTTTTCCCCCCTCAAAACAAGTATGAAACAAAAACACAGAGTCGCGGGTACGCGGGGAACTGATTGTGTTCCTGCCAGAAAGAATGAGACGCGGGCGGGGCCTATTACTATATTCAAAAATTTACTGTGACCGAATAGGGGTGAGAAGGGGTCTGAAACTTTCAGAGATCCTTTATTAGGGTCAGAACTTCAAGAAAAAAAATATAACAAACCAAAGGAAGGTGAAGCTCGATTTGTACACATAACTAAATCCAAATTCCACCAAAAAATCTGAATTTTGACTGATTTGCATGTCGAAACTCATCTTCAAATTAACTTTTGTATTTTTTACAGATACTGTAGGACCTATACTCACAATGTATATCATTAAAAAAAAATTCGGAAAAGACCTATGAAAAAGAGATTTTTCAAAATTTTTCCTTGTAAAAGCTAAAAAATTAAATTGCTCACGTTTCGACTTTAATTTCATGCTAAACAAATACTGTAACCACAAAACTATTACTACAGGCTGATTCTGCAGGTAATTTACTGTAAAAGTAGTGGAGCTGATCAATGAAAAAGCGACTTTGAAAAATTGACTTTTTTCCACCTCTACCCCACTGTGCGTCGCAAGACCGGTATTGATTTTGATGTGTATAGGAATTAGTTTTTTTACAGGGCTACGACAAAGATTTCTTTTACATTATGGTCTATGGGGGGAAATTCTTGAAAGTGCGCTGGCGTTTAAACGGCATATTCGTTTGAGCTCAAATTGGGTATATATGTTATAAACCACCATCGTAAGACCGGTATTTATTTTGATGTGTAGAGGACTTAGTATAGTGCTACAGAAAAGATTTCTTTTACATTTTGGCGTATGAGGAGAAATTCTTGAAAGTGCGCTAGCGTTTAAACGGCGCATTCGATTGAGCTTCAATTTGGTATATATGTTTGAATTATTCATCGATTAAAATTTATTTAAATGCTTGGTAATGATCTTAATCGCAAGTGTTCGGAAAGTCGAGTGGAGTCACTCCAGATTTTTTGTCTAGTTATGACAAATAAAACTTATTGAGGACATGACATAAACGCTCACATTATCAACTTAGAAAAGATTTAAACAGCTTATTATCGGATATAAGGAAAAAAAATTAAATTATTTTTCTTTCGTTTTGTGTTTTATGCGATTGGGTAAAATAGGTAT
This sequence comes from Cheiracanthium punctorium, assembly GCA_038373885.1. Lineage (NCBI taxonomy): Eukaryota > Metazoa > Arthropoda > Arachnida > Araneae > Cheiracanthiidae > Cheiracanthium > Cheiracanthium punctorium. The sequence goes on along the minus strand of JAWZYV010011407.1, from coordinate 353,100 downwards.
ACAGTAGAGCTTGAAATAAGTCGCGGCAAATACCGTGAAATTGACAGTTCTCGTGGCAAATTCAGATGCGAGTATTTAAAACTTGAGTGTTTTTGTCGCAGAGGTATTATAAAATTACACTAGAAATTTCAGAATGCTTACAAGAAAATCGAAGCATATTTCAATTATTTTCTTTGATTGTTCTTCTCATTTCATTATGGATTTAATTTTTTAAAAATTGAGCGAAAAAACTGGAACTGTAGTTTTATTACGAAAATATAAGATTTTGCAGTGAGCTGAGTAGTTTTGGCTTCCAGCTTATAAAAGCAAAGCTCATATATTTTGCTGCAAGCTTCAAAACCTTATTTAGAGCCCTGGTATACAGTTAGGCTTGATTAAAATTATGCTTTCAAATGCTTCTAATAAACTTTTTTATGAGTATAAATGTTTGAAAATACAGGCCGAGAAAGAAATATCATTTAAAAACAAACTGTTTATGTTTTTAATCAGAAAGAAATTTCTACTCTTTTTAACCCACCTTATCCAGCAACATAGAGAAGGCGGAACACAATACTTATCTATAACATAAGTCTAGGCCTAGCCATATTATTTTAAAATTTGAATAATTTGTAAGTCAAAAGAAAAAGTAATTAGAAAAAATCTGTTATCCATTATTTCCCAGCCTTATTGGAAAAACAAACCTTATTAAAATTCATTTTTGCATTTAAGGCTAATATCGATGTATAAAATCTTTTCAGGTGAATACACTGCACAAACCAACACACATGCATTGCATAAAGCAAGACAAAAAGTTGCATGTTTCACCCTACCTTACCCTATGCCCAGTGGCGTAGCCAGAAATTTTTCATTGGGGGCGGTTACGACTACTGCAACAAATATAAGTGTATAGGTGTGTGTGTGTGATAAGGGAGTGAAAAATTTGTAACAATACAGTTATTTGTAACAATACAATATATACAATTTGTATGGTAAAAAATTGCTCAGGGGGGGGTGACCCCCCCTCCTTGGCTACGCTACTGCGCCATGCCTTATAAGAAATTTTAGATTTCAGCTACCCGAAACCGCAGTCACGGTTACGGGATGGTCAGCTTAGCTCTAGTCAGGGTTACTAGATGAGCCGTCTATTCTATGAAGTGTCGTAAGACTGCGGTTTTCAACCCCTTGGAGCTCAACCCCTTGGAGGCCGCAGAGCATTTGCATGGAGGGAGGGGGGAGAAAAATAAGAGAAGAGGAAGTATAAATGCATGTTTTAAAAATCATTTTATTTATTATATTTGTACTCCAAAACATATCAATTTTCGCTTAAAATGTTTATTCAAACTTTATGGATAACATTATTTTGTAGAAAAGACGACTGAATCCTCATTGTTGAAGAATTAAAAACTGGAATGTGAGAGGGGGAAGGGGTGCCATTCTAAGTTATTCATTGCTGGGGAAGGCACAATGTTAAAAGTTTGGGAATGGCTGGTCTAAGATACACACCAGGGCCGTACCCAGAAAAAAATTTCGGCGCTACCAAAAGGTGAAAAAGGCTAAATTTTTCACAGAAAGGCTTCATTATTATTATTTTGTTAACGAAAATTTAAATTTCGGCTTGGGGGGACCAGACCCCCTGGTCCCCCCCCTGGGTACGGTCTTGATACACACATAAAATCATTGCGATTCTGGCTAGACTTTCGTTGCCCGTAAGGGTACAGCCTTACAACATTTAAAACATTAATAAACAAGCTTGTACAAAACGTGTGTACATTTTTATCTCTTATTTTACAATTTCAAGTCTTTAAATTAATTACTGTTATTATTTTTAACTTTCGCGTCTTTATAAATACTATTCTCTTTTCAAGAAATTTAGAAGTTGGGGAAGTGTATGTGTGTGTGTGTGTGGGGGGGGTAGATATCCGAAATTTTACGTTTTCAGCGGAGTTTTTCGCATTAACTTAGATAGACCTAACCAAGAAGTAAATAAAGAATTGATTTTATTTCAATGGAAAGTTCTCTCTACCTACTGCTTTGTTTTACTCTCATTCTTAAATTCCATAATGAAGAAAGTTTTTTCAGTACATAAAACTAACCTCTTAAGGAGGAATAAGATTGCTTTTTCTCTCTTACGTTTTATGATTATTTGGGAAAAAGGCTTTATTTGCAACATTTTATCTTATTTCATATCGATTTCTCTCCCCTTTTAAGATGAATTTCACGTACTACATTTTTCTTTATAGAACTTGACGTACTTTATTGAAGAAAAGTTACTATTAGAGGTGGAGTTGCAGTTTTAGGATATATATGAAGAGTGTATATGTGCAAAAGCCACATTATCTACTTTTTTCTTTTTTCTAATGGCCGGGTCAATGGCCTACTGTAGGCTTGAATACTACGAGGTCCGCAGATGTTGGTCATTATGAGGACGCCTATTAGGCAGATCAACGTTGGTCCCTGTGAGTGGTCTCCTAATTTTGAGCCGATTCCAGATGAAAGACCTAGCATCAGAGGCCTAGAGGTATCGTTTGAACATGCAGGACATTGGAGCCACGGCAGATTTTATGTGTACCACTGTACCAGCTCCGTTTAGCGTACACGGTTCCACAGCAGCCCTGCCTAGAGAGGTTTTCACCGTCCCAAGCACTGGCCAAGCCGGTACTGCTTCACTTTCTGTATTCTAATGGGAACAGAAGTTGCATACTAGGCCACTGCGGGACGTGATCTACTTTTTAAGGTATTAAGTTATATGATCGTATTTTTGAGGTGAATCGGACTGTAATAGTGATTTGGACCATAATGAATATATTCAGGCTGAAAAAAATGCTGAAAATCTCGTTTTATTGCTCAACTAACTATATCAATCAACTTCTGTTGAAGCAGAACTTAACTCTTCAAATTCAACCAATGAGGGAGGCCTGGAAAAAAATCATGGGATTGTTTTCTTTACACCTGTCGATGTTTTTAAACAACCAAGAAACTTTTTTAATAAATGTTTTTAAGTGATGATTGTTGCTTATTATCTTACAAAATAATGTAATGAAAACTAATGTCCAAAAATTTTACTTATTTATTTTTGTTTTGTTTTATATTCATAACCATTTTGGTTTAAAACTAACAATACCCATAAAAGTTTCCTGCAAAATTCGCATTTTCTGTATTTAAATTTAAATTCTAGGTTTACGAGAATTATTACAGGTTCACGACGGTGTGCAAATAGTTGTTATGGCAACAAATATATCAATAAAAATACCATTGCATCATGTTAGTTAATAGTAATTAGTTCTTTGCATTTTTCTGAGAACTTGAAAAGTGGAGAGTGTGCGTTTTGCACCTACAATCTTTCAATTTTTTTTTTTTTTTTTTTTTTTTAAGCGCCGTTAAACTGAGAACCTGAGAACTACGTTTTAGTCAATGAATTTTTTTCAGTTGGTTTTTAATACTTTCCAACAAAGTTGAAGGCGCTTATAATTTTGGTTTGTCTGTCTGTCCGTCCGTACGTTCTTTCTCTACGATAAATGTGCATCAATTATACTGCGAAATATATATGTTATTCCATGTACTGTACCATGAGGTACAATACATAGGAATAACTACAATGCGGTAAAAAGTTGAACCGTAAAATTGAAATTAGTGAAAAATATATAGGTAAAATATCGAACCACTAAATGTCCTTGGCAACAACGGCAAAAAATCCAGACGCTACAGTATTAACACTCTGTAAGTTAGTCACTATACTGAAACTGAAACTGTTTCTGCCCAAAATCTCATGGAAATACTTTTAGAGTTGGTGCCATTGCCCCACTCTTTGCTGTAATTAGCTGTAGGATATTGCATAAAATTGCGATAAGTGAAACCATGAATGATCTTCCACCATTTACAGTAATTTTGAGAAATCTAATAAAAGAAATTAAATTTTTTGAATTTGTAAACCTCGGTTACAAAACAATATTTCAATATTCAGATTATGATTTGATTCAATGTTAGTGGTATAGTGGCTAAATATAGGGAGAATTATTGCTTTGCAATATTGCGCAAATAATAAGTTTTTAAAACATAAACCAATCATTAAAAAAAAAGAGTAGAAATATCTTGAATATGATCCCCATACTTGCCTATGTAGTAAAATAGGAAGCCTAAAAATTGGTGTTGCCACTTTGTTGTGTAAAAAACTGCTACGTTTCTTTTGATAAACACATTGGTACTGAAGAACTTATTTAGTTTCATTCGATAAAAAAATTATAGCATCCGTAACCTCCAAAAAATATAATTTAAATACTCTGTTAAAAGAAAGAACCATGATTTTAGTTGAAATGAGACTAATAATTTGATCAACATTTCATATTGCGATTAACATTATACTTCGAATTACTAAAATTTTTCTATTGACAGTTACTTTTTATGTCACACACTTTATAAAAGACCTTATTATGTAAAAGAAAATATTCTGTTACTAAAACGATGTCATATGTTTGAAAAGTCACATAGGAAATATTCAATTTTTATGCTCAATATTTAATGAGATATTAAAGAATCAAAAATGAAGTTTATGGCACAAAACACTAATTTATTAATATTTTTGCCGTAAAAAGGAAGGATATTAATATTTATTAATTAAATCCTTTTATGCATGAATTAATTATAAGTGTTTGACATCAAATGGAAAACTGACTTTTTTCATGGTAAATGGTATGGTAAATACATACAAAAATGGTATGGTATTGCTTTTTATATATTAATGTACGTTAAGCATTGGCTTAACTGGCATATAACAATGGCGGAGCAAAATGTTTTCTATCGTAGAAAATATTTTCAAATAGGTGATATCTGAATTTTCTTGAATCTTTTTGGAAAGAGGGTCCCTTACCCCTAGTAATTTACGTCTATGATGTCAAGGTTGATTGAATCTCATTTAAGTTTCATATGCTGGTATGGAACGTGATTCTATTAGGTAATGTAAACTAATAGAATTATTAGGTAATGTAAACTGTTGGGTAAACTATTAGGTAATGTAAACTGTTTAAGAGTTTAAAAAGAATCACCTCATATGAGATTGTCTTGGATAAGGAGGTTTGTAATAACAAAACTGCGGAAGTTTTAGCTTCTATTATAGTCATTATATTTGCATACCAGCCTTTAAATTCTTTATAAAGAAAACGCTGTAAATTTTTCTTTCGCGTTGGAAAATTAACCTGACACAAGGCGTGGTATATTTATACAGGCATTCAACAAAAGTATTCAATTTATTAGTAACGTCGATATTAATGGGAATGAACTGCCCGTAATTACCTACTCGCTGGAAACACTTGCCGAAGCAGGAAATGGCTTGTGCCGAAGCAAGAGCTTTGGGCTGGGTTCGGTACTTGGTAAAAATTATCGTTGCCATCCTACGCGAATAACTGTCGACCAAAAAAATAATTAATTTCGTCATCACTCTGAGATGCCGGAAGGATATAACATAATAAAGAGCAAGCTGGGAATACCCAACTGGGAATCTGCTTCTTGTTCCAGACTGCTGGAGACGTGAAGATCAGCTTGGGCAAAATGTTTCTGATCGTGGCATGGCAGCGGCTGCTCTTGTGTCGTGTTGTGCTGTGTTGTCGCTTCTCCTGCGCAGCCAGATCTTATTTATTAGAGCGCAGTGGCAGCATACTAATTCTTGACGTGAATGGTCGGGTTATGACGTTGGAGGACGTTGTTTTATGGAATTAGTTTCTTCTGGACTCTGTGACCTGGTAAAACTAATAAGACATTCCGATTGAACACGGACAAAAAGTGGAAAAATGAAACATGGCCATTAGAATTTCCAATGAAATGTTATCGAATCAGTATAATAATAGTATCAATATAAAGGGTTTATGATAAAGAAGTCTGCATAGTTTAGGTCAGCAGATGCATGAAGACAACTAAAAATGACCTTCACTGAAACTAATCAAAAACACTAAATCATCACTAAATAAATTAATCATCACTAATTAATCATCACTAAATAAATTAAATCATCACTAAATAAATGATCACTAAATAAATTCGCAAGGTTCCAATGGTCATGTTTTCGACTTTATTTTTAATGTCTATGCCCCTGGACCTATTAGATGATATAGATCATTACACCCTCTCCTCAACTAAAAATTCATATATGAACTTATCGAATCTTTTTCCTCAGATAGTTTAGTTACGCCTGCTTCTTCTTACTGCACTGATGACAAAAATCAAGGTTACAAACATAAAGAATGAAATTTTCCTTTTTTATTTGACAAAAAATGGATTTAATGCATGGAAATTTGGCATACTAATACCTCATACTGTAAAGGAGAAAACTATTCAAAAATCTTTCCACAGGAGTTTAGCCTGATATTCAGATGAGAGCAACGTGAGCAACATGGTGAAAATAGGATATATCATAATTCTTTATTGCTTCTAATAAAAGTGCGGCCACCTCGTACTATACAAGCGTCACATCGGATTCTCATACTGCTAAGGAGACTATTGATCCACAATTGTGACAGTCATTCCCAATTTTTCCGAAAGCGTCGACTTTAATGTCGGAAGGGTCCTTGGAGGGAAAATTGTCAGCATGCAGGGACTCATCCTAGGGAATTCTACAAATGCTCTGTGGGATTGAGGTCTAGAGACCTCGTTGGCCACACCAAACGGTGAATACACTCTTCTTCCATGTAATCGTCTGCTTTCCATCTTTAATATTGCACAACAGTGTATTTAGCAATAAAATTACAAAAAAAAAACAGTGAAATGATGAACATATTCCTGTTAAAGGTGAGAATGTTCTAAGAGTTTATAGTTTAGTAGGTACACACACACACACACCCACACACACAGTAACAGATATTAAAATTTAAGTTATTCTGTAAAAAAGGATTTGATTTGATTTTCCTTTCAAAAATTGTAAGTTTGAACTCGGTTATTGGTGATTCCATTTGCAACAACTTATTTGTCAAAATATTTTATACCATTCAGTCACTCGCCCATTGAGCAGAAATTTCCTTATAACGTCCCTTGGTTTTAGCCCTTGAGTGATGTTATAACACAGTTCAACTGTATAAGATTTGCTGTAAATCAAAAGGTATTTCTTCAGTGGTAAAAATTGTTCGAATTACAGCTCTTTGCAACCTCGACATTAAATAAACAGAGAAAGATCGTAAATTTATCAGACATGTTCCGTAGATTGGCTATTGCTAGTTGCTTTTTACTCTTATTGGAATGCTCTTAATATAAAGTGCCTCCATTCATCGATCCAAGATCTAAGTCCCAGTCCATCAATGGTTGCATTTTAAATTTAATTGCTATAGTGAAAGTCTCGGAGGTGAGTGACTGATTCCTTATTTTACCGAGAATGTTGTCCAGTCAATATCATTGATTTTTGAGCAATGTTTTCCCTATGGCGAGCCTGGATGGTGTGATTCCGTTGCAACTCCATACGGGTCATCCAGTTTGTAATGCACCTGTGATAGAGGACGCATATCATTGACCTAGGAGGAGAACTTAAAGACACATGGAACATCTCGACGAGTAAAAAGAGGCAGTTTTTACAAAAGTTTGAACATCATGTATTTTATTTAAAAATTGAGATGGAAATGGAATTTTTTGTCTACTGTATATACAAAGTCTATATATAAAATAAAACTAATTAATTTGATTAATAAATTGGTTTTTCGGAACTAATTGACTTTTTATATATCTATATGAAATTTTTTTGGACAGTATGTCAATTTGGTACACTTTTCTAAAAAACTACTGAGTTCATCACCTTAAAATTTGGTACGGTGTCAGAAAACATGCTGTCTGAGAAAAACAAGAAGCGATTATCATTTTGGATAAACAGAAATAAAATTAAAAATATTTTGCTGAAATAATTTAAAATCCTAAAAATTAAACAAACAAAAAAAAAGGTCATTATTTTCAAAAATTTCTTACTCAGATCTCCAATGTTGCGTATTTTTAAAGAAACAAGTACAATTTTGGAAAGTTTCAACTGTTTACCTGAAACAGATTTCTGAAAAGTGTACCAAAAAATAAAAAAAGCACATTTTGAGAAAAAGGCAAAAACTACAGCCTTTTTGCAGCCAAACCATGTTTGTTTACTTTTCAAAAGCCATATTTTGAGTATTCATATATTATAAATTGACATAAATTATGTATGTGTGGAATCGTCTCAGTCGGATCTATTTTTTTAGGCCGATAATAGAAAATTTGAAAATTTGACTCATCTCATGTTACACGTGTCCTTAAATGAAAATAACACAGATATATTCAAAAGAACATTTATTTGCATAGGAATGCTGGAAAATTTATCCACAATGTTCAAGTGTATGATTTTACCGCATTTAGAATTCTAAGACTTGAATTTTAGATTCTGCACACAGAAAAACAAAATTTAATTTTCAAAAAAAGCTCACTCAAGTACACCCACTTAAAAAAGTATTCAAGCTTAAAGAATTCTCCTTATTTATTCAAGATTCTATTTAATTTTGAAAACAAATTATTAATTTTTCCGGAAAATTCACAATTTGTAAGAAATATGTGAAATTTGAGGGTGTTTTTTTTAGCATTTATATGTATATAATGAATTTGAGACCATTTTGCATTATTGTAATACAGACACGGCCAGCCATAGTCATAGCCAAATATGGATATGAAAGAATGTGCTGTTATACGTTTATCAAATGACGTCATGTCGATATTCTCTACAGGAATTTGCATCGTGTCTTCCCCTCCTTCAGTAATTACTAGTAACGCTTATGAATTTTAATCACGCCACACAGTAAGCTCTGGAAAAAGAAAAATCACTTCGAGTTTGAGTTTTGTGCTGTAGCAAGTCAATACGAGGGGCATCTGCCTCCGGGGGATGCCTTGGTCCAGGGGCGTAGGCAAGGGGGGGATAAGGGGGTCACAATCCCCCCATGAGGAATTTTTTTGCCATACAAAATGTATATTCTTCACTCCCTTATCACACATACGTATACATATATGTTTGTTGCAGTAGTCGTAACTCCCCCCCCTCCCCGCCCATGAAAAATTTCTGGCTACGCCACTGCCTTGGTCGGAGGACTTTTTAAACCGTTCTAACGAGTATTTTCACGCTACATCTGGAGATAAGCGACCAAACTTCTAGACCGTTAGACCAACAGCCGAGCGATAGGTCCGAAAGCGGGACCTTCACAGTTTAGCGGTCTAGCGTGTTCAGTATCTTATCCACTCGTCCATGGTAAGGCTCAAAAATCAATTCGGAATATGTTTTTTAAAAATACTTTCATCATAACATTCACAGATGCAATATATATAAATGAGAATCCTCTGCATTAAAAAGAAATATTTGTATATGCATTTCCATGAAGAAAAGACAGCTGACATGTACAAACACATTTATATATTTGCATTTAAATGCAATCCCCCTCTTTAAGAATGACACAAGATTCAAAATATGAGCCTCCAAGAATGAAAAATCAAAATATTTTTTCCAGAAATACTCTTCTAATTGACCGGTAACTTTTTAAAGAAAATTATAAAGTGAATCATTAAAATTTCTTCAGTCAAAAGTATTATATGATATCAAAGGTAGAACTAGATACAACTCATTCTCGGAAAAATAACTCCCAAAATATTTCATGGAAACTTTTCCGAAATTTATTTTTCTTTAGAATTATGAATCATATCCAGATGTGAAATCATGACTAAACGAGAAATTTATCATTTTATGCTCTAAGGAAATCTTTTGTGTGCATGTTATTTCTTATTTTTGTTGACTGTTTCAGTTCGTAAACTTTAAAGGAGCTCGTGCATCGGCGAGCATTTTTCTTTAACCGACTGACTCGGAAAAAGGGAAAGTTTTTCGCAAACGTTCCTATGTATAACAATAACTTTTAAATCCTTCAAGGGCAAGAAGCAAGATGAATAACTCAACTCTGCCTCCGGGAAACTTAATTGTTGTCGGGGATATTCTTTTATAAATCTTTTGTATTGCATTTCTCCCGTGCTTACATCATACCGATGATGCGTTTTGGAATTTAAATGTAGGAATAAGAATTGAAATTGTATTGCGGCATGATCTTTAGAGGAAAGTAAAAGTAAATTACTAAGATAGTCGGAATTGTTCAGTTGCTTTTTATATGTGTATATCTCAAAAGTAATTGCTTAACTTTAAAAAAACATTTTCGCTCTTTAAATTAACGAAGGTTAAAGAAATTGTGGTATCAACGGCAAATTGCTGTGAGTCAGAACCACCTAATCTTTGTATTTATTAACTTTAAATTTTACTAATTTTTAAATTACCTATATATGTAATTCCCTATACTTGTATGAGATAAAGGAGTGAAGAATATACATTTTGTATGGCAAAAAATTCCCCATGGGGGGTGACCACCCATTCCCCTTGATTACGCCACTGCTGTTTATGTATAATATCAAATAAAAAAAAAACCGTTTAATTCGGCAATCCAAATATTTAATGAGAAATCGATCTTCAATTTTTGGTCCTTTAAGAAAAAAATGTGGATTTCTATGGCATATTTCATTTCAGCTGTAAAGAGGAATTATTGAAGATAATTATTCACTTCCTAGTTTTGTATGTTCAGACAATATTTGTGTTTGTGTGGGTACCTATGTATGGGGAATAATGGGTACATTTCAGTAACATTTTAAATTTCAGTAAAACATTTTTCAGTAAACTATTAAAGTAAAACGAATTTTTTTTTTTTTTTTTGCGGGGGGGGGGAGGGGGAATTCGGTTTCTTTTTTTTCTTAAATACAAAATTAATTGTGAAAATTTGTTAGTTACAACATTTTTCTTTATTAATCATTGTTGCGTTCATCTTTTTTTTCTTGTTAACCCTTTGAGGCGTTGCGCCTCAAAGGGTTAAAGTAGTCCTGTATAGTAGTCCCCTAACAGGAAAGGGTTGCCCTTTCCCAATGCTGAAAAAAGGGCAACCGTTGCCATCGCTTGACTTAACTACCAGCAAGACGGAGGACGATCGAAACGTTCATTGCGTGCCACAGATCTAGAGACCCTTTTTTGACGGCAGCTGGCTGTGCTCAAGCGATGGCAACGGCTGCCCTTTTTTCAGCATTGGGCAATCTATCCAGCTGTTCTCGCATTCTTCCGTTTTTCAGCAGGTGTCAGTGCTGTTAAAAATAATCGTGACCATTTTTTTTACGGGAAATGACGTGCTAAAAAGTAAAGGATGCTCGTGGAGCTATGTCACCCGCAACAATTTTTATAGAAATCAAATCTATTCTTCGTGACTGGCAGCAGTCATAATATCAGAGTTTGGTGTTCCCAGAGCGGGAACACTGCGCGTTAAAGGGTTAAATACACCATTTATGCAAAATCTCGAAGTACGCTAGCGTCTAAATGGTGCATTCGATTGAATTCAGATTAGGTACGCTTACTGTAGGTTAGTTTTATACAGGACTACAGAAAAGTATTGTTATACATTGCGACCAATGGACTCAAATTATTTGAAGTACACTTGAGTCTTAAAGCTACATCCGATTGAGTTGAATTAAATTTTATCTAAACGCTTGGTAAAGATCAAGTATTCGAAAAGTCGAGTGGGTCACCCCAGATTTTTGATCACTTCTCGCACCTCTACCAGTTTATCTTTTATAGTCTTTCTAGTCTTGTTTTTTTTAATTCATAATCTGGTCAAAATTTATTTCAAGATTTTTTAAAAATAAGAATTGCTTATAACAAATTGAAACTTGAAAACAAACATAACTTAAAAAGAAAAGTAAGAACATATGATACACTTTCAGATTTTAAATACGTATTTAAGTGCTATATATTATAAGTGTATCATAATCCATGCGTCTTCCCTATTTTTCCAACCGTATTCCATATTAAGTTGGAAAGTGTATCATTGTTCATGTGTGTGCCGTATTTTTCTCCTCTGTTCCTTAAAATCCATTTTTGGAATCGAAATCTATCTTAAAATCGCCTACCACAACTGTTTTACAATTTCCGCCAAGCATATTCCACCTGCACTTCCCCGTTTTAAATACGATTTTGGATGTGCATCATAATCCATGAGTATGCCGTGTTTGACTTTCTCGTGTTGATTTCTACTTTAACGCCCCGAGGGTGTCTCCCGCCAAGGTGGCAAATAATTAAGCATATGCAGTTACCTCGATGATTTTTTGTATTTATGTGGCAACCTTAATTTAGAATTAAAATGGTGATTTCTAACATTAAGTACAGCATTCCATTACTCTTTTTTTTATTTATTTTGGGTTGCCATTAAGAAGTTTTAGTAATTAAGCGTCTTCAAATTCCTTAACTGGTGCGTTTATTGCTAATTTGTTCACTTTAGTTTTCATCTAGTTCTTTTGGGACCATTGAAACTTGTGCATAACACCTAGAGACTCATGACTGCAAAGCTCGCCATTGTCCAGAGATTTTTTTTTTAGGTTGGTGAGAGTTGGGGGACGTTAAAATAGGAATCAGCTCTTTGTTGTTCCGTAGAACACATCTTCGGGATCGAAATCTATCTTAAAATATCCTACTTAAACTGTTTTACAATCTTCGCCAAGCTTATTGCAACTATACTTCACCATTTTAAATACTGTTTGGAACGGGCTTCATAATCCATGAGTGTGACGTGTTTCTTTTTCTTGTTTCATAAAACACATATTTGGAATCGAAATCTGTATTAAAATAGCCCACTAACACTATTTTACAATCTTTGCCAGGCATATTTTAACTATACTTTCCTAGTTTCTAGCCATATTTGGAAGATAGGTTGGAAGATAATCTTTTGCAAGATTAATAAATTTCGAGAAAACAAATCTTTACAAATGCTTTTAAAAACAAACAGTAACGGCCGTATTCGCCAAACACTTGACACGCGGATTAAACCAAACTCGAGTGTTAAAGTCATTGGTAAGATAGCTTACCGATGACTATAACACGCGTTTCAGGATTAATCCGCGTGTCAAGTAATTGGTGAATACGGCCGTAGAATTTTTAATCACTTTTTCTGAGATTTTTGGGGGATCGCCTTAAATATTCTTAAAATTCTAAGTCTTTTTGATAATCAGGTCCTGTTCGCCGTATGTGAAAAATTTTGTCCATCAAATAATACGACTATAAACAGTTTACGTGATCAGGGGCAAGATTCAATAACTCTTGAAGTTAGAACGTAGGCAATACTATTAGAGGGATCAAACAGATTAACGTTTCTCTTAAACACAATCAGAATGATTACCACCTATCATCATCTATATAATTCCTAGACGCAAACTATTTAGAATTCTTTTCTAATAGAATTTTCTCTTTAACAAATCGAGGCACGTTCCATTCAGAAAAAAATAATTTGGCACGTTAGAATAATTATGATGAGAAACACAAAAACTTCACTCTTATAATTTTTATTTCTTTGAGCTTGCAAAGAATGTTAGAAGAAATAAAAACTAAATGATTTCAAAGAAAAAGGAGGAACATTTATCGAAAGGTACTATATATTTTTCTTGTAAGAATTTCCTTTCAAAAGAAGTGCCTTAAGTCAGTGCTCCCCAACCTTTTTATCGCCGCGGACCAGTTAACGTTTGATATCTTACCATGTTTGATATCGGCTGTTCGAGCCTCGTCAGGGGGAGACCCTCCTGAGCCCCCCTAATTTTTTAGTTTCATTATTGCCATATTAAAACGATATTAATTGACTATGTCATTTTATCTCTCGGGTATTTCGCCCAGTAACCCTATGGTTGAAATTTTTATGATTGTATCCTATTTATAGAAAAATACATGGGATGACTATTCTACAGCTTACGAAATATTGCAACAATAGATTAAAGCTGTTGTGAACTAATAGTATTCAAATACTAGCTGAAGTACCCGTCGTTGACGGGTTAGTACTACTGAATGCAAATTTCCAAAAATCTGGAACTTTAGTCAGCATTGTAGGAGTACACAGAATGAGTGTAGTATACTGCCAAAAGTAAAGAAAAGGAAGTTATAATTTTTATGTATTGTTAAAATATTACAGGTTAGAGATTAACTAAGTAATATCATTTCATTCGCTTTAGTCGTAATTATGTGATGCGCGAACGAATATTTACGCATATTGAAATAATTTTCGCAAAATCTCAAAATCTAATCAACATTTTTGAAAAATTGGAAGCTTAGAATTTAAGTTAATTGGCAACCTATCCTGTCACCAAATTTCGTTTCATTCACTGCAGTCTTTATTTCGTGATGCTGGAACAAAAATTTCAGCATTTTAAAACGATCTTCGTAAAATCTCAAAATATAATCAAAATATTTTAAAAACTCAATACCTATAAATTAAGATTAGCAACTACCTACCACATCACCAAGTTTCGTATTAGTCGTTATTACGCGATGCTTGAAGAAATATAACAGCATTTTGAGAGAATTTTCACAAAATCTCAAAATCTAATAAAAATGTTTAAAAAATTGGACACCTATACTTTATGTTGAGCAACCACCTATCATGTGACAAAATTTCATATCACTCGCTTTAGTCGTAATTACGTAATGCGTGAACAAAAATTCACCTAGTTTGAAACGATTTTCGCAGAATCCCAAATCTGATCGATTTTTTTTTATGCTTATAGTTTAAGGTGAGTGACCACCTATCATTTCACCAAATACCATTTTTTCACCCTTGCAGTTATTACGTGATGGGTGAACACAAATTTACGTAGTTTGAAACACTTTTCGCAAAATCTCAAAATCTAATCAAAATTTTTAAAAAATTTGACGACAATGTTTGAAGTTGAGTGACCACCTATCGCACATGATACCAAATTTCATTTCAATCGCTTCAGTCGTTTTTACGGGATGCTCGAACACGAATTTACGCAGTTTGAAACGATTTTCGCAAAATCTCAAAATCTAATCAAGATTTTTTTTTAAATCGACGCCTATGTTTTAAGTTGAGTGACCACCTATCGTGACACCAAATTTCATATCATTTCGCTTCAGTCGTTTTTACGTGATGCTTAAACAAAAAAAGTGTCACGGACAGAATGACAGAACGATAGACAGACAAACTTTTTTTTGAGGGTTGTACCGGATTCTCAGGTGCTTGAAATGGATAGAAATCGCAAAAATTTTGAATTACAAGAAATGTACAGACAAAAGTCTCATTTTATTTATATAGATTAAACAATAGAATGTAAGAAAATCTACTTATATAATGCGCTAACGTATGCGGTACCAATATCGACGATATTTCCAAGCTGCGAACGCCAACAGCTAGATGTAAACATTAGTGCAATAACAAGAACGCATGTGCGAAAATCCAAATTAACAGTTCAATGACGTCCAATGGAGCAAGCATACGTCACGCAGTAGCTAGATTACAAAATAACAATAATAGAGACACAAAAATACAACATCTTTCGGACTTCTTTACAGCTTTAAAACATCAAATTTACAATACTTGGCGTATTCATCGTCCATCTAAAAAATGTCACCATGTATTGGGCTAAAGCACATCTTAGCCATTTGCTGTTTCAACATCGATTTTTAAGACGACATCTAAAATGTATAGCAACCGTAACCTAAATAAATTTAATGACAAATACTGTTAAAACAAAGAAACACGATTTTCATTGAAATGAGTCGAGGTATGTGTCGTCGAAGCTGGCAGCCCTGGCGGCTAGTATATTTTATTTTGCCAAATTTCATGTTTACATTCAAATTCTGGGAGAGGGAAGTATATCCAGTAGTTTTTTTAGTTCAGGCAGTTGATGTATATCCAATGGTCAATGCATACCTCACCATACTTTCAATCATTCTGATGTTATGATGATGTAAAATTGTTGAGCCTTACAAACGTAACATCAAAGCTGCAACTCAAACCTCAAAACCTCATGTCTAATAAGCGCTTTCCGATTTTCAAAAGAAATGGGTTTATTCTGTTTGAATCGCTTGAAAAAATATGGAAGTACCAAACCGATGTGAAAATTACCGTTTTCATTGTCGTAAAAGCAAGGTTAATATATTTTAGTAGGTTTTCTGTTATATAATGTCGCCATTTATTTTCAAAGACTAAAAATTATTTCCCTAATGGTTCTACATTTGTTTTAAATGCATATTTTAGATAAAACTACAAAAGTTTAATTTTATTTCGGAAAAAAATGAGAGTTTAGCCGATTGACTAAAGTATGCACTGTAAAGTTAAACCTAGTTGCCAACCCGATATTTTACACACTTCCAAAGTGGTTCAACTTCGATACGCCCAGAATTTTTCTACAGACACAGTCGACGACCTCCATTGATATAATTTCGAGAGCCAAACTATTTAGGATTCTTTCTTAATAGAAGTACTTCTTCTCCTTGATCAATTGGAGCACGTTCTTTTAATAGACAATCTTCTGGTACGTGTAAATAATCTTGATTAGTAAATTATAACGGTGTCGTACGAAAAGTAATCAAATGAAGTTTATTTTTTTCGAGTGGCTAAAAGGTACATAAAGTGAACAAAAATCGAGACATTTCGAGAAACATATTTTATTCGCTGTGTAAGAGTGTAACGGTAAAATAAACAATTACTTCTCCAAACAAAGGAAGGAAGGAAGTTCATGTCAATCGCATTGATTTTGAGACACTGTTCAACAGTGGTGTCATTTGTGTATGCATTATTGATTACAATGTAATTAATGTAGTGAATCCTGATAAATGTTTATCATAATTATATGCATCATGGAAGCACAGTCGTGTAATGAATTGCGCATTGTTCTGCCGTACCACAAGTCCGGGGTTCTATGAGCAAGGTTGACTCAGCCTTTCATTCTTTGAGTGAGTTGATAAATTTAGGATTAAGATTGAGTGGGGACTAAACACTGGGGCCTTTGCGTCAGACTGACCATCTAACCGGGCATGTGCTTACGCACCCCAGAGTCCTTACAGTCCTTGATTGCGAAGCTTGGATGGGCGGGCACCACTGGCCTTGGTCCCACGTGGGCTGTTGCGACAATGTTAATTTTAGTTATATGTATTATGTTTTCGCAAAGATATGTCTCCAGGCTTTATTTATTTATTCAGAAATCGATATTTACATCCAGATCTCCTCTCCTTAACATTAATTTCGGCTAAAATTATTGTTATGTGAGAAAATGTCAAAAATTAAATTTAGTTACATGTAATTTGGTCCATTGATTGCGTGTTATGAACCACTAAATTACCATTGATAACATTAGGAAAATGCTTTTTTTTTTTTTTTCAATACGCAAACCGAAGTTAGTTTGGGGAATTACTTTTGACGCCACATTTTACAGTATACGCAGGTAGTTCTAAAAGTAAAGTAACCAGAGCACTTATTCTCCAAGCGAATAAAATTTCATGTTTAAGTGCAACAGACGAAGCAATCAAATACCACTAGATGGAGTCGGGTTGGATTCGTAGTTGGCAACAGCACTTCCTATAGATCATGTTGGAACGTGCCGACCAACTTATATGGTGGATAAAGCACCTTACTAAGGTTTCGGGCTCAACTCCCAGCGGTCGAGGTTCGTAGATATCATTGTGTCCGTCCCTTCGTCGGCGGCAATGTTGGTCCATCTACTAGGTGCCCCATAATAAAGTGACCAACAACTCAAGCATAGTAGAGGCCAAGGCATTGTGAGGGCCCACCATTTGGAAAAAAAAAAATTTGGAACATCCTGCATAAAGCCCGGTTCTCGCACACGATGATTTTTATCTATTCGATGAATTGGAATAAAGATGGAACAGGTGTTTAGATGCCCATGGAGGCTATGTTGAACAATTATCTGTACCAAATACCTTGCTATGTCTTTGCATCACTTGGATTTTGTAAATAAACTTTTTAGGTAAAGGATTCGTTACCTTACTTTCTGAATCACCGTCATATAGCCAAAAGAATCACACTTGGTGATAATTTAGACAATTTTTGCAAAATACAAAAATAATTTCAGTATTTTAAGTTGAACAGATATGTATCGCGGAATCAAATCTCACTAAATTTGCTAATGCTGTTCATCGGATACGAAATTTTTCAGGATGAAAATCGATGGGAGCAAGATCGGGATAATAAAGCGGATGTTCAAACATTTCCCATTGGAACTAGTGCAACAAGATGCTTCCTGCAATGTTCTGTATGTTGGCGAACATTGGCGTGGATTAACACAACACCAAAACAGGCCATCCATCGTCTTTTGTTTTGTATGCCACTTTGGAATCTCTTAAGCATTTCACGGCAGTTGGCGGGAGAAGAAATTATTCGGCCGCCTCAACGACATGAACGCAAACGATTGGAAAGTGTCAGCTGGTGCATACAGCATCCACGCCCATAATCTACCTACGGTGCACACTTTTTTTTCTTCAGTTAATCCCCTGTCATCTCATGGCGGTGTAGAAAATTTACCTTCTCCTTACCTTCTGGACACACCTTGTATTTTGTTGAATTAACAAAGTAGTTTATTCATTTTTGTTCATTCAAAAATAAATTAATTGTTTTATTATTATTCCAGAAGAAAATTTAAATAACGCCAACAAAGTTTTACAGAGCAATAACAATAACAAAAAAATAAAAAATAAAATAAAATAGACAGTTTTTTTTACACTGAAGAGTTATTTTAAATAAACTTGACAAAAGTTTATTTCGAACTAGAAGGATAATTTTATTCGGATTGGAGATGGATCATGGTTCCTGACTGCCTTTGATAATGTCGAGCCCGACAAAAACTCCTCATGCTGTGGATCATGACCCTCAGGTACTTGTCTTTTCATCTGGAGAGCTTCAGAACACTTGAACTGGAAATAATACTTCACGGCGTTCCTTTCTCCCCTAATCCATCGCGAGATAACATATGAGTATAAAATCTTTCTAATGTGAGCATGGTTTTCGTAGATGTGGGATTCATACATGTTTCCTTTTCGTAAGAAGTAATAAAACAGACGAAACGTGTCTTCAAAGGAAGAAGTGATTTTGTAGAAAATTATCTTGATGCTCCAAGAGGTTGGCGAGTTAACCCTCTGAGGCGCCACCCTTTCCCAATGCTGTAAAAAGGGCAGCCTTCGCTATCGCTCGGCTTCACTACCAGCAAGATGGCGGACTATCGAAACGTTCATCACGTACCACAGATCTAGAGACCCTTTTCTGACGGCAGCTGGCTGCGCCCGGCACAGCCAGCTATCGTCAAAAAAGGATCTCTAGATCTGTGGCACGCGATGAACGTTTCGATCTTCCGCCATCTTGCTGGTAGTGAAGTCGAGCGATGGCAACGGCTGCCCTTTTTTCAGCATTGGGCAATCTAATCCAGCTGTTCTCGCATTCTTCCATTTTTCAGCAGATATCAGTGCTGTTAAAAATAATCGTGACCATCTTTTTACGAGAAATGACGTGCTAAAAAGTAAAGGATTCTCGTGGAGCTATGTCATCCGCAACTATTTTTATAGAAATCAAATCTATTCTTCGTGACTGGCAGCAGTCAAAACGTCAGAGTTTGGTGTTCCCAGAGCGGGAACACTGCGTGTTAAAGGGTTAACAGATTCTTATATCCGACCTTATTTGGAACATTTTTGCTATTTACACAGCCCATTTATCACTAATAGATAAAGAATTAAATCGCGTTATCACCTTTTTGGGACACTCTGTATATTAAAAGCGTATCATAAGCCATGCGTCGTTCCTATTTTTTTTCCTTATTCCATCAAGTTGAGATGTGTATCATTATTCATGAGTGGGCTGTATTTTTCTTCATTATTCCGTAAATCACTTCTTTGGAATCGAAATCTATCTTAAAATTGCCTATTAAAATTGTTTTACAATCTTCGCCAAGCATATTCCAACTATACTTCACCATATTACATACTGTTTAGAATGTGCATCACAATCCGTGAGTGTGCCGCGTTTGTATTTCTTGCTCCATAAAACATTTTTCAGAATTTAAAGTTATATTAAAATCACCTGTTAAAACTGCTTATTCTAATTATACTTCTCGTTTGTAACAAACTGTAGCGTTTGGCAGTTTCCCGGCAAATATCGCCAAGCTAGGTTCAGTTTTGTGGACTTTTTGGCTAGGGATGGACGCGAGACGACTTTTTGCGAGACGAGACAAGCATTTTTTACATTACGATATAGGGATTCTTGCGAGACGAGACAAAGCTTTTCGGCTGTTTAGCGAGACGCGAGACGCCAATTTTTCGTCTCGCGTCCATCCCTATTTTTGGCTTCAAACTAAACGATAAAACATCAAAAATTGACCTTGGCGATTTTCAACATTTTATTCTCTCCCCTGCGCTACCTAGCAACCCTGTTGAAAAAATGCCACGCAAATCTGTCCACAAAAATATGTAGACAGAAAAACCCGGTGAGAATGAAATACTGCTAAAAAGTTGTCTGTAAAATTCTTGCTCTAAAATGTAACAAATATGACTTCATTGTTTAGGCACAACTTGTTTGCCATTAAAAATTTCTTAATTATTTGTTTGAATTTATTGTAAAAAAAAGCAACCTTACTTTCCATTATACCTAGTGATAATTATAATTTGACTAATAAAACACATTAAATCTTTCTAATTACTCTCGAAGAAGATAGTTTGATTCTGCCCTGCTTCACCGAATGAATTCATGGAATGAAATTCTCGAATTAATATTTTCTCTTCTCGTTTCAGGATATAAATATCTTTTAATACAATTCTTCGCGGAAAAAAAAAGTGTAATTGTATACTTTTTCAGCAAAGTCTTTCCCCCCCCCCCCCGAATAGATATAATTATTTGAAGATTACATCTAGAGACTTTTATGCGATGCTACATCATGGCAATAGCCAAGCCATTTCTCTTTAATTAGGCATATAAAAGCCTACTAAGGATATGAAATTCAGTTTCATTCCATATTTATATCATTAACACGTCCGATCATAAACGAAGTCATTTTTTTTTTTCAGCAGAACATTTTTTTCTTGTTAGTTATAAAGACATTTATTATTTTCTTTTGCTACTTATTTATTTTACTTTTATTTTTTCAGTGGCGGGGGGCCTGCTATGTTGGTACTGGGCACTACAAATGGCAAAACGGTTGGCTTCTTCATTATTGCGGCACAGTATAGGTGAGACAACGTAGTCCGCCCCTTTTATCTGGTTTTGAACCAATTCCAGATGAGAGATTTTCACCTAGATTGGCACCCCTGAGGTATCGTTTAAACATGGAGGACTTTGCAGCCGCGACAGTTTTTACATGCCCTCTTTAACGTATACGGTCCAACCAGCGTCAGTAGTTCAGTCAATAGAGGTTATCGCCTTAGAGGAGAAATAGGGTAAAGAGAACTATGGCAACCTTAACTTGATGCACTTGCCTCATCACGTGACTTGTGACAAGATCTCATGCGCGTCATTCTTGTGCACCCCACTCTCCTTAGTTTTCTATGGAGCATTTGTGTTTTCATTGCTCTATTTTTAAGAAAAAATAGTACACAGCTGCTCTGCATACGGATGCAATTTATGATTTGTGAAAGGTTCTCCAATAACATTCCACAGAGGAGCGGTTTTTTCATATTTTTAAAACATACTTTTTATAAATGAAGAATATTTCAATGTATCCCCATCCACTGAGACTTGGGTGATATATTTTTTTTTTTATTTTTTTTTTTACACCAAAAAGGATTTGTAATGCATTTATTGACAGTAAATTTCGCATGTAGTTTACACTTACCATTCGCCAAATATTGCGATAAAGCACAAGGTCTAGCCTCTCTCCGCATTTGCAACGGGTTTTGAATGCTCTAGCACATTTCTACTCTCTGGTTATAACCCTTAAAGAGCTAACGCAGGTCGGGACTGCTTGACTTTTGGTGTTCTGATGGGAACCGAGCTTGAACCGGCAGGAACGCTGCGAGCACTTGCTTCTTCAATAAGAAAGATAATTCACATCGGACGCATTCATTGTAAAGCACTTTCCAGAAAAATCTTATCTGTCCTATCTGCTACTGCTGAACGAATGATTATTTCGTTGGTTTCTATCGCAGCAAAAACGCAAAAGCGATGTTTTTTCTTCGTTTTCTTCTGCCCATCGTTGCTTCCCTTCGCGAGTTTTGAATGCTCCCTTTGAGCTCAAGAGAAATCGTGCCTTTGCAACAATGCGATTGAACAAAGCTATGTCACTTGATTTAAACTGCTCTATTGTAAAACTTGTGTCACCACTGTATATATATATTGTTTCCGAAATACTCTGCATATTTCCTGGTATCGTCGTTCTAAAGACCAGTAAGTGTGGAAAGTTCTAGTAAAGGGTCCACTTGTCAGGATGGTACACGAACTTTATTGCTTCTAGAACTTCGTCGAACTTTCAGCTGTACAAAAATCACAAGCACAATCAGCCAATAATGTGCTTTTAACAGTCCGCTTAGTATAGAAGCTGTATTTCTCACACGAAATAAAACATATACACAGGTAAAAATTCAGTGGAAATATATGAGGGATAACACTAACAGTCCCTCAAGACTCAGCAACGAAGAATTTATACAGCATTTAAAAACAAATCTTCATGAACAAGCGAAAACACCGCTTCTATAGCGTTAATACAAAGCCTTAAGCTTTCACGGACATCTGTTTTTGACGGAAGCAGAAGCAAGATTGAGCGAGAACTGGGCAATCAGCTGTCCTTTTATAGGTTACGATGAGCACCGTAGAAGGTTCCAGAGAGAACCATCCGTGGAATGTACTAGAACAGACTCGATTATGATTGCGTAACAGAAGAGTAAAATTAGGCTATTATGCATGGTAATGCAGAAAAACTATACAAGCCCCATTGGGAAAATCGCGCCAAATGACCAAAATGTGGACAACCTTGGCGACTTTTAGCAAAATATCGCCAAATTTGGTGCCAAAAATAAGTTCCCAAAAGTGAGGTTAGCGAAGGCCTAGGACCAAAATTTCTCGAAATTTCTAGAAACGCCATACTAATGAATGGGGAAACCCCAAACCTCCGTATCTCCGGTTCTAGTGGACCGATTTTGATGCAACACAAAGCAAAATTTAACTATTTGAAGCTTAAAATACGAATTTTGAACTATTTTGAATCCCAGAACAGCCCCAAAAATTCGTAACAATACCTTGACAGATTATATCAAAGGAACACTTTCTCCTTTTGAAGAGTGTTTATGCGTTTAACACTTATTTTGACTTTACTTCCTTCCTCATAAAAGGTCATCATTGATTAATGCAACTTCTCCAATTTTTTCAAGAATTCTTACAATACGATATTTTTTCTTTTACAAAAAAGAGTGATTTCCAAAACATCTGTACACAGCAAGAGACTATTTTTATTGAATAAATAGAAATGATAACCGTATCACTCAATTTGTATCAGTCAGTTGTTTACTCATCGGGATAGCACTAATCACAAACAAAAATCGTACCTGCTCTAACAAAAGTTGTACGCGTAAGTGTCGAGAGAATAAAAAGTGGTTATAGTTCCCTCCCTGCCCCCAATTTAATGATTTTGTTGGGGGTAATTATGGGCACTCCCTCAAATTGTGAGCAAATAATCCTAGGGAATCAAAATTTGAACGAGAAGTTTTTAAAAGCATAAAATTACTCCTATTTTTCCTGTAATTCTTAATTTCCAGTAGTGAAAACAGTTCAAAATTCACAGAGTGGAAAAATGTACAAAGTGTTTACAATTTTTTAAAGTTATTAACAGTTTTAGCAATATTCTAAAATATATTGAACATAAATAAGCTTTTTCTCAAACATAAAAAAAAATCCCCTCCGATGGATAACAGCCATATTAAGCCTTTAACGCGCAGTGTTCCCGCTCTGGGAACGCCAATCTCTGACGTTTTGACTGTTGCTAGTCACGAAGAATAGATTTGATTTCTATAAAAATAGTTGCGGGTGACATAGCTCCACGAGAATCCTTTACTTTTTAGCACCTCATTTCCCGTAAAAAAAGTGTCACGATCATTTTTAACACCACTGACATCTGCTGAAAAATGAAAGAATGCGAGAACAGCTGGATCGATTGCCCAATGCTGAAAAAAGGGCAGCCGTTGCCATCGCTCGACTTAACTACCAGCAAGATGGCGGACGATCGAAACGTTCATCGCGTGCCACAGATCTAGAGACCCTTTTTTGACGACAGCTGGCTGTACCGCACAGCCAGCTGTCGTCAAAAAAGGGTCTCTAGATCTGTGGCACGCGATGAACGTTTCGATCGTCCGCCATCTTGCTGGTAGTTTTAGCCCTTTCTGCCAAATTTAGCCCAAATCACGATATCCAGAAGGAATATAATAAACACCCCAGAGGTTCTCTGTAGAAATAGGATCTTTGAGAGAAAATTTAAGTTTATTCGCAAGTTTAACGATGACTTTGGAACCGAAAGTTTTGAGAAATTTAGAAATGTTATCCCATAAACGTGAAAAGAAAGGCTGTAGAATTAATGGATTAAGATCATTAACATCAGTAGAGGTAGAATTAGACTTATTAAATTCAGAAAGAACCTTATCAATATTAGAGGGACTAAAACCATGAGAGACAACTACGGATTTTAAGCAATTAATCTTATTATTAACTGATAACGAGTCAGAACAAATTTTAATACCACGGAACACATAAGTGGAAAAAGCAAGTTTTTGCTGGTAAGGATGATCATAGACATATCATAAGAAAGTAAAGAGATTATTTAAAATTGGGTCTGCCTCTCGAATAAGAAATTTTCTATCATTTCTTGCTTGAGTTGAAGAAGGATGGATCCAGTAAAGATAAAAAAAGTTTACAAATTCACCAGATGTTTTAATAGATGAGTGAGCTGTTGAAAGAACATGTGCTGGAATTTGAATTAAGGTCGTGAGGGGATTCTAAAGATTGAATTATTATTATATAAAGGACCTGACTGGTGTTGGCCGCCTGTAAATGGCTGGCGTCTAAATCTATATATGTGTGTATAGTGTAATCTATGTGTATAGTGTAAATTCAATAGTATGTTCTCATTTTCAATATATATAGATCTTATAAATAAAAATGAAATTCTGTTAGTTTGTTTGTTTGTTTGTGGATTTGATTCGTATACAAATCCACAAAAATGGACCTATCGGCCTGAAATTTAGTACAGATATGTAAAATAATATAGAATAACTCATAGTCCACTTTAAAACTTTGAAAGTCCACCTGTTCCCGGAATTTAAGAGATTTTTTATGCTCTTCACGCAAAAATCTTTCCGTAATTGTAACCCCTGTAGTGAAAAAAGTGTGAAATAAGGATCGTGGTTGCCATGTGTGGCGATTTTGCCGAATAAAATGTCGTTCGTATACAAATCCACAAAAATGAACCTATCGGCCTGAAATTTAGCACAGATATGTAAAATAATATAGAATAAATCGTAGTCCACTTTAAAACTTTGAAAGTCCACCCGTTCCCGGAATTTAAGAGATTTTTTATGCTATTCACGCAAAAAGCTTTCTGTAATTGTAACCCCTGTAGTGAAAAAAGTGTGAAATAAGGATCGTGGTTGCCATGTGTGGCGATTTTGCCGAATAAAATGTTTTAAATTCTCAAAGTAAAAATAAAAGAATAATAATGATTTTTTTTTGTTAGTTTATATTCGTAAGGTTATTTTTTTTTAATTATAATATCGTGTGCATGGGAAATCAGAGCAGGAATGTAATGCTTTACACGCAAAACAATAAGAATTGAAGATTTCCGAGGCTAATAGGTAAATTATTTTAGTTTGGCGAAAAAATAAAATGGCTCAAATGCCGATTTTGTGAAAGTGAGTTCTAGCGGTTTGCACAGATTTCGGCTTGGCGCAATTTATTGAGAGCTTAAGGAAATAGATTTTTGAAAACAAGTGCAAAGGTTTTATTAGAATACAGCGTTAAATTTTAATGATCCGTGAAGAAATAATGCAGTAATTAAGGGATGTCAATTGATCTATCTCCAGAATTCTCGCCAAATGAGTACATTGATTTAAGTTGGGGGAATTTCGCCAAATTTCAGAAAATTGAAATCTTCTCATTTAGTACATCGGAGTAACGATGAATAAAACACGTTATAGTTGATAATTTAAAAAAATTCGGCTGTATTAAGGGATTCAACTTTTTCGCGGTCGAACCATTTCTCATATATTATTGCTGCTAAGTCAATGCTTCGAATGATTTCCTGAAAAAACGCTTGCAAAATGGCGTATGTTGGCACTTTGG
Organism: Cheiracanthium punctorium; assembly: GCA_038373885.1. Taxonomy (NCBI): domain Eukaryota; kingdom Metazoa; phylum Arthropoda; class Arachnida; order Araneae; family Cheiracanthiidae; genus Cheiracanthium; species Cheiracanthium punctorium. Next base: position 326,980 of record JAWZYV010011407.1, on the reverse strand, counting down.
CGAGGCTTAGATTTGAAACTGGATTTTATTTGAGACTGGGATATATAATGACACTGGTTATAGATAAAAATGAATGCTGGTATGAGTGTATGAGGTTGAAAAACTCCAGCACCGTTGAGCACCGATGCACCATGAAATTTGGTTCACCTAAGTCTTTTATCATGGAGAAGCTTTTTATGTTATCCGTTTTCCTCTAACTTGCCACCAGGTGGCGCAGCAGAACGTCGAATTCTATTCCGTTTAGCCGTTTGCTATGCGAATATCGTCCAACCAATTTCGATGAAATTTGGTACACGCGAATATTAGAACACGGAGAATATTTTTCACTATCCATTTTGCTGTAACTTGCCGCTAAATGGCGATGAAAAGCATCAACTTCTATACCGTTCGACCGATCGGCAAAATTTTTTTATACTTACACATTTGAGCACGAAGAATATATTCTAATTGCGTTCCTTTTGATGTTACTCACCACTAGATGACACTGCAATGCATTATTATTTTAAGTCGCCTCTAGATGACGCTGCAGCAGGCCAAATTCTTGACCATTCAAACGGTCGCTATGAAAATCAGTATACATAGCTATTAGAACAATGAGAATATTTTGGCGTTATCCATTTTGCTATAACTCGCCACTTGACGGCGCTGTAGCAAATCATTACTTTAATTAACTACTAGATGGCCCTGCAGTGTATCACTTCTTGACTGTGCAAATGATCGTTATGAAAATTGGTATACATAGATAGTTGAACACGGTCGCTATGAAAATCAGTATACATAGCTATTTGAACAATGAGAATATTTTGGCGTTATCCATTTTGCTATAACTCGCCACTTGACGGCGCTGTAGCAAATCATTACTTTATTGAACCACTGGATGGCCCTGCAGTGTATCACTTCTTGACTGTGCAAATGATCGCTATGAAAATAGGTATACATAGATATTTGAACACGGGGAAGAGTTTGGCGCTATCCATTTTCCTATAACTTGCCACTAGATGTCGCGTCAACACATGAACTTCAGGACTGTCCAGCCGATTGTCATGAAAATTCGTATACATCGATATCTGAATGCGAAAAATATTTTCGCCGTATCCGTTTTGCTAAAACTCGCCACTAGATTGCGCTACGCAGCATGGCCTTCTGCACCGTACAAACGATTGCCTTGCAATTCGGTATGCATGATTATTGGACACAATATAACGCGATATCCACTTTGCTATATCTGTTTATTACAATGAATAGTAATCACCACAAATCGTAATATCAAAAAGTCCATTCATTCCCGTGCGAAGAACGGGTACTTCAGCTAGTATGTGATAAAAACGAGTGTTTGGCAGCTGCGGTCATGCGGAAGCTTCGCTCCTGGGATGATGCATCCCCTTTTAATAACTTTTAAAGTCGTGTCACATGATCAAAACGCGTTGCAATTATTGGCCGATCCCAGAAACTGGGCTGTGGTTTTTCCAGGTTTGTTATGACTTTTAAGACGCCTGCTTGGCGGAAAGCAGGGACGGACTACAAAATTACAAAGGAATTGCAAGAGACCGTATAGTAATTGCAGTTTTTGAACGCGGATTTCTTTGTTCCAACTGAATTAAACTGCGTAGTTCTAGAAATATGGGATTTTCATGGGCTTTTGATTTGTAATGTTATATATATTTATATTTTTGTATGATATTTTAATAAAATTTGAAGATTAGCGAGAAACTTAACGTGGGGGATCTCTACTGATCCTTCCTACCACCCAAAACGATCCGTACTGCTTATTTCTGCTTATGTGCGCTAATTACAAAGTTCTTTATTATTTTTAAAATATAACACCAGTTTTATTTTTAGTGTTCTTATTACCTTTCCCGTTTGTTCGCAATATATACCACTAGCATTGCTAACAATCTTTTTGAATTCTCATTACATTTCTGTTTATTAAAGACATTCACTTTCTACTATGTCTATTTCAGTTTTACGAAGAAAATTCTTCTGGAATTCCTTTTACGGAGCGAAAAGAAAGAAAAATTAACAACCGCATGAAGTAGCTGTTCTGGGGAAACTACTGACAGCACCATCCCAAAATGAGATAGTAAAACACTTTCGTTATCAGTTGGCAGAGATGAATCGACGTTACATAACTACCTTTGAAGATGTTGAACCCGACCAAAGCTTCTCAAGCTGTGGATCACGACCCTCGGCAACTCGCCTTTTCATCTGGGGAACTTCGCATCTCTTCATCTGGAAGTAATACTCTCTGACTTGTCTTTCTCCCACAATGCATCGCAGAATAAAATATGAACACAAACTCTTTATATCTGGTTTAAGGAAACAATTATGATACTGCGCACTTAGGTAACCTTTTATGATACAAAGTTTTGTTGAACACTGTGTATTATGAGTAGACCGCGGATTATATGCTCTTAAAAAGGGACAAAATATGCATGCAAATATGCATCAAAAAATCTAAAAAATATGCACTAAAAGTCTAGAAATATTCACTAAAAATCTAAAAATATGCACCAAATAACTGAAAAAATATTCACATATTAACAGAAAATAAAAATGTATTTACTGGTAAAAGTATTTTCTATCACTTACCTTGCAATTATTTCCCCCTTTGAAACTTCAAAACATCATGAAAGACAGAATGAGAAATTTTTATTCACAATCTTAGTGATATGAACTATGAATTAAAACTGCTTTCGGTAATTTTTGTTGCAATATAAGCATTTTTCTAAATTTTCAATAGTAAGGCTTTGTCTTTATCATTTAAAATCATTTTATATGCTGAAAATGCTCTTTCAGCATCTACGAATGTCACTGGACAGTGCTTATAATATTTCGCTTTGGATGGGTCTACTTTTTCCGGTGATCCATTCCCCTCACCATTAATAAAATTATTTATTTTATTCACTGACAAAAATCCTGAATTTTTATTTAATAAAATTTAGTTTCTCACTGATTTCTTCTCCTAATGACTCCTAATGAAGCAGATTTTGATATTCTAATAAACCTTACCAACGCATTCCAGTACTTTACAACTTGACTCATTACATCACTCAGAAGCAGATTTTGATATTCTAATTTTGTGATGTCTTATGTTAAGAAGGAAAAATGTGTTTCGATTATCGATAGACCTTTTCGGATGGACATATCACTAAGCATTTCTACCGCAATGAAAAAAGAAGAAGAATTGACGCTGTCCAAAGCATTAACTACATCTTTTATGGAGTTAAGTCTTGTCCATTATCCGAAATCTAACGTCTTTATCAGGGTTAGTATGCTTGCTTTCATTCTAGCCATTCCTGAAATTTTAATATATAGGCTGACTTAATTCAAATTGTTCAAATACACACGAAAAAAATTGAAAGTGTATATGCTATTTTCTTGGGAACCTGAGGTTGTATAATTTTTTCAAAGCGTGGGACTTAAAAGAGTTGAAGAAAAAAAAAAATACTGAAAGGAAGGTAGAAAGTGTTACAAATTCAAAGCTAAAGAGATTGAAATATGCATCCAACAGAGAAAATGCGTCATTTTATGCAAAATCATTAAAAATACCTGGAATATGCAAATATGCGATTGCATATAATCCACGGTCTGATTATGAGAGTCAATTAGTAGCTTTTTAAACCCATTTGCATTGTAAAGGAATGTGAAGGAAAGGCCTTTATCACCAAATTTCATCGGTATCGGACCAGCAAAGCTGTAGCCCAGAAAAAAATTTCGGGGACGAAGAATATGCAGCTCTAAAATTAAATTTCTAGGTGGGATATGCAATGCAACAATTTTTTCCAACTTCAATTGATACACTGCAAAAAAAAAAAAAAAAAAAAAAAAAGTCCAAATTTACAGAAAAAACTGTCAGCCAGGACTCCAGTTTATTTCCGTTTTTTTTACAGAAGTCTTCCATAAATTTTACAGATTTTCAGTTTATTTTACAGAAATCTACCGTAAAGGAAAAAATACGGAAGACTTCTGTAAAATATATGGAAATAAACTGGCGTCCTGGCTGACAGTTTTTTTTTTCTGTCAGTTTAACAGATTGTTTTTTGCAGTGTATCTAGAATCAACGCAAATAAGAAACTACTAGTACATTTACTAAAATTTCAAGAGGGGGGGGGATTCTCCCCTTGGTTACGGCCTTGCGGACCAACAAAGTTGAGCGAATAAGCGAATGCATACGGATCTGGTGACAGTGACCAGGAAATTTGAGCGTATTACGATAATGATGTAAATTGATTAACCCTTTGAGGCACAACCCATTCCTAATGCTGAAAAAAGGGCAGCCAAAAGGGTGCCAAATTTGGGCTAAATTTAGGCTCAAAGAGGATGAGATACATGTTTCTAAGCATGAGCTTTCCAAATCTTCAGTTTCCTCTCATTGTTGGAATTCCAATCATCCTTTCAATTTTCTAAACCTAAGATCTTGCGCATTCCTCAATCTTTGTCCAATATTGATTTTCTGAAAGTTTTTTTCATTAACCAGTATTTGAAGGTCTTGTGAACGACGGTTCTTCCATTCCTTTTATTTATACTGCTCTTAAACAGTTGCTGTAAAGTTCTGTTTACTTTCTTTCGCTATCCCTCCTCCTCCTCCTCCACCTTTTATTTATTTATTTATTTATTGTTGTTGTTGTTTCTTATTTGTTTTTCTGAATTAACTTTAAGTGTACTGTATAAAATGAATAATTAAAAAAGCAAATAAGAAGTGTTGTCTTGTTTGTAATAATAAAAAATCTATGCGTTTTTTTATATATATTTTATTCTTTTTTCCCTTTTTTTATTGTTGTTGTTATTGCTGTTGCTGTTCTTTTATTGTTTTGCTTTCTATTGTTATTGTGTGTTTATATTCTATGCATTTTCTTATTTTTTAATTTATTTATTATCCATATTTTGCATAAATTTCATGAGGATCCATCCGCTTTTAAATAAATAAGAGCACGAAGAGACAGACAGACCAGGGGCGTAGCCAGGGGGGGATATCGGGATATATCCCCCACCCCCCCGAAATTTTTGGATTAGTGATGAAATTCCGTCTATTTATACATATATAAGTTCATATCCCCCCCCGAAAATTTTTTCTGGCTACGCGCCTGAGACACACAAACCAAAATAAACTCCATATTGATTTTTTGGAAGGTTTTTTTCATTACCCAGCATTTGAAGTGACTTGTGAATGACGATTCTTCAATTTCTTCTATTTATTCTGCTTTTAAATAATTGCTGTAAGGTTCTGTTTACGTTCTTGTTCTATACCTCTTCCCAAACCTTTTAATAATTTTTGTTGTTGTTGTTGTGAGTGTTTCCCTGTATTTACTTTATGTGCACAATATAAAAAAATTAATTAAAAAAAAAAACAAAAACAAATAGTAAGTGTTGTCTTGTTTGTAATAATAAAAAAATTGGGTTCTTATGTTGTTGCGGCTGCTTTTTAGTTGTTTTTTTCCTATTGTTATTGTATGTTTTTATTTTGTGTCTTTTTATTTATTTTTATCTATATTTCGCATAAATTTCATGGTGATCCATCCGTTTTTGCAGTAATTAAGATTACGGAACAACAGAGGGACAAACCGAAATAATAAGCAGGGCCATTGCTAAGACATTTTTTTAGGGGGCGAGATATCAATAAAATGCTATGTCAAATTTATTTATTTATTTTTTCAACTGTATAACTCACTTTTTACTTTTTCCAACTCAGTTTGTGTAATTTTGCCAAATGTACCAGAAATAGAAAGTAAATTATTGTTTTCGTTAATGTTTGTTTTTTTTTTACCAAGTTTACCAACTAGGTATCTAATTTTGCCAAGTTTAACGGAATTTGCTAGTGTTAGGGGGAGGGACTCCCCCCATTCCTCCTTAGTAAGGCCTCTAATAATAAGCACTTTTCTACTTCTTAGGGGTAAGACTGTAGGTCGAACCTATTCTGAATCGAAGTAATTGCATTAGGACATAAATTGTTTTACTATCTCTCTACTATGAACATATGAACATATTACATATCTCTCTTCTATGAACTTTAGCAGCAATTATGAAAAATTCGGGAAGTTTTTTCAAATATGCAATATTTTGCTCAAAGAGTTTCACGCCAAAATATTTTGCAGTGCAACTTAGTTTTATTAGGTTGTAACGAAAGTTTTCCGCCACTCCAAGTATTGCCTGCAGAAGCAGTTCGCGTTGGTGTCTTTGCCAATATTTTGTAAAACGATTTTTGTTATTTGAAAGAAAAGACTTGTTTCAGAGCACTGTGTTGTGAAATCTGTAAAACAATATCGTTATGATTAAGCATAAGGTGTCTAAAATGGAACTACCACGCTACCAGATTGATCCATCATTTACTCTCAGTTCTGTCGCAAAAAGTCAGCTACAGAATGCCACTGTATCATGTGTACAGCTTAAGGTACTACTGTTGTATCATATGACACTGTGAAGATTTGGCACCGAAAGTTCAAAAACGAGGACTAGGGTATTAAAGAAGCAGAGCGCTCTGGCCGGCCTACTGATGCTGATGAGACCCGCTTACGAGAATTTGTGGAAGAAGATAAAATAATCATCCACGAGAGCTAGCTAAAAGAGTTAGACTTTAGTGCCATGTCCATTAGTCGCGCTAAGTATCGCACAAACTTGACATATAAGGTCAATAGCTGGGTACCGCGTGAGCTGACTCAAAGCAAATCTGGCGGAAAACTTTCGTTACAACCTGATACGTTGCTTTCTTTCTTCAGTGGCGGGGTATTTTCCATCCAGAATTTGGCAGCTACTAAGATCGGGCGAATTGGGCTTTTTTATATTACGGGAGGAACCAAGTAGGCGACCCACGTTGCCCCTATAAGGGACTGACAATTTAACAACCAAACCCAAGCCTGGGGTTGAACCCTTGACCATGATTATAAAGTTTGTTTCTTTGCATTATTGCAAGCTCACACGAGGGGCATCTATCTGCCTACGAGGGGGGTTGCCTTTGGAGGAGGACTTTTAAGGGGGTTCTAACTCGTATTTACGTTACATCTTGGAAGACAGCTCAAAACTCCACACCGTTAGATCGACAGTCGCGCGTCAGGTCTGAACCCGGGACCTTCACACTTCGGCCTAGCTGTCATTAGCTTTAAATTCATTAAAACAGCGATTCTCAACCTTTTTAACGTCGCCCCCCCCAAAAAAAAGGCTAACTTACGGTGGCGCCCCCTCACATTTTTCAGCATACATTCAGTTTTTTAATCTTTAACAATGAACATTTAGTCGAATTTTCTACAAAATATTGTAATCAGTAAAGATTGAATGAACATTTTAAGCGAAAATGGATATATTTTTGAGTAAAAATGAGAATAAATAAGATAAAAAACATTTTTTTAAAAACATGCATTACTACTTGCAGTTTGTTTTTTCTCGCGCCCTCTTGCAAACGCTTTGCGCCCCCTTTGGGGGTCCCCACAGGTTGAGAAACGCCGTATTAAAATATACAGTACTTTCAAATAATTTTTTTTCAACTCCCTAACCCAGCCAGTTTATATAAATCTGTGCGTAGAAGATTTTTATAAATTTCGAACTACAGCCTTAATAGATGCGCGCAGGAAAAAGCTTCAGATGCGCAAGGGATGATTAATGTCTTTCTTACATAAATCTACCTCCGTAAAAGGTCTTCTCTTCAGGTACGGTTTTATTATTTCTTTTCAATTCTTGAACGAAACTCTCAACGATTAAAAGATACGAAAAGAATTATTTGAATGGCCTCCGTTGAGGGAAAGATCAAATACCGAGCATTGCCAATTACTTTAAAACATTTCTTGTATAATATATATATATATATATATATATATTGTACTTGAATTTCATTTAGGTTAACATTTTTCGGTAAACTTCATACGTTCGGTTATCTAGAAATGGACAAAAGCTTCGTAAATTTTACCACGTTTCATTGCATAAGTTGCTTCCAGATGCTCCAAGATAAGTCAGTAGTTTCTGAAAAAATAAAAGCGTTACGTAAAGATCGCGTGGATTTTTGAAACCGTAAAGGGGCCCTTTAAGCATGCAAGGGATACGTACTCTTGTAAACCCACAAACGCTTAGGCCAGGGATAGCCCAATCCTGGCGCGTGCGCCAAACTTCGCGCATTGCATGATTTCAAGTGGCGCATTGTATCATTGGCTTGCTTATTGTTTTGAGACAGACTGAAGACGTTATAAATAATTTGCTTCCCTTAAATACTTTATCTTACAAATAAAAATGAAATTCTGTTTGTTTGTTTGTTTGTGGATTTGATTCGTATACAAATCCACAAAAATGGACCTATCGGCCTGAAATTTTGCACAGATATGTAAAATAATATAGAATAAATCATAGTGCACTTTAAAACTTTGAAAGTCCACCCGTTCCCGGAATTTAAGAGATTTTTTATGTTCTCCACGCAAAAAGCTTTCTGTAATTGTAACCCCTGTAGTGAAAACAGTGTGAAATAACCATCGTGGTTGCCATGTGTGGCGATTTTGCCGAATAAAATGTTTTAAATTCTCAAAGTAAAAATAAAAGAATAATAATGATTTTTTTTGTTAGTTTATATTCGTAAGGTTATTTTTTTTTAATTATAATATCGTGTGCATGGGAAATCAGAGCAGGAATGTAATGCTTTACACGCAAAACAATAAGAATTGAAGATTTCCGAGGCTAATATGTTAAAATTTTTTAGTTTGGCGAAAAATAAAATGGCTCAAAATGCCGAGAAAGTGAGTTCTAGCGGTTTGCACAGTTTCCAGCTTGGTGCAATTTACTGAGAGCTTAAGGAAATGGATTTTTGAAAACAGGTGCAAAGGTTTTATTAGAATACAGCGTTAAATTTTAATGATCCGTGCGGAAATAATGCAGTTATTAAGGGATTTCAAGCGATCTATCTTCAGCATTCTCGCCAATTGAGTGCATTGATTTAAGTTGGGGGAATTCCACCAAATTTCAGATAATTGAAATCTTCGTATTTAGTACATCGGAGTAACGATGAATAAAACACGTTATATAGTTGATAATTTAAAAAATGCAGCTGTATCAAGGGATTCCACTTTTCAAATAAATGCGTGCTTTACTTATTGGCGGTTTAACCATTTCCCATTTTGATTGCTGCTAATTCAATGCTTCCAATGATTCCCTGAAAAATCTCTTGCAAAATGGCGTATGTTGGCACTTTGGCGAGGCTTAGATTCTAAACTGCATTTTATTTGAGACTGGTATATATAATAACACTATTTATAGATAAAAATGAATATTGGTATGTGTGTATGAGGTTGAAAAACTTCAGCTCCGTTTGACCGATCACCATGAAATTTGGTTCACCTAAGTCTTTTATATCATGGAGAAGGTTTTTATGCTATCCGTTTTCCTCTAACTTGCCTCTAGGTGGCGCAAAAGAACGTCGAATTCTATTCCGTTCAGCCTTTCGCTATGCGAATATCGTCCAACCGATTTCTACGAAATTTGGTACACGCGGATATTTGAACACGGAGACTATTTTTCACTATCCATTTCGCTGTAACTTGCCGATAAATGGCGCTGCAAAGCATCAACTTCTATAACGTTCGGCCGACTGGCATAAAAGTTTTTATACTTACACATTTGATCACGAAGAATATATTGAAATTGGTTCCTTTTAATGTTACTCACCACTAGATGGCACTGCAATGCATTATTATTTTAACTCGCCACTAGATGACGCTGCAGCAGGACAAATTCTTGACCATTCAAACGGTCGCTATGAAAATCAGTATAATGTTACGAATTTTCGGGGCAACCCGCTGCTCTGGGGCTTAAAATGGTTTAAAATTCGTATTCTACGCTTCAAATAGATAAATTTTGCTTTTTGTTGCATCAAAATCGGCCAATTAGAACCGGAGATACGGAGGTTTCGCTTTCCCATATGTTTTTCTATGGGCTTCTAGAAATCTCGAGAAATATTAGTCCTAGAGCTTAGATCTCTTCACTTTGAGGACTTATTTTTGGCGCCAAATTTGGCGATATTTCGCCAAAAGTCGCCAAGCTTGGCGACTTTTTGGTCATTTGGCGCGATTTTCCCAATGGGGCCTGGAAGTTGTTGTTCCTGCATTAAAAACGCATAATAACCTAACATTTCTCTTCTATGACGTAATCAAAATTCACGCTTATGTAGAACCCTCGAGAAATTGACTTTTCTGGAAACCTCTTGTACCTCCTGCGTCGGCTATTTATAGAAGCGGGCATCGCCCCGAAGTCAGTCAGTTGCGAGTTGAACATTCAATGTGTGAAGAGCTCTGAGTACGCTTGTTTTGTGTGAACTGATAGTGCTATAGAAGCTGTGTTTTAGTTTGCTTTGTGAAGTTGTTTTTAAAGTGCTGTGTGTAAATTCTTCATTGCTGTGTCTTAAGGGATAGTGTACTATATCCCTTGAATATTTCCACGGAATTTTTGCCTGTAAAAGTGACTTATTTTGTGTGAGAAATACAGCATTTGTGAGAGCTTCTGATCCAAGCGGATTGTTAAAAGCACGTTACTGCTAGATTGTGCTTGTGAATTGTGTGCAGCTGATTGTTCTACGAAGTTCTAGAAGAAATAAAGTTTGTGTTCCATACTGACAAGTGACTTTTTACACCACTGGACTTTAGAACGACGAACCCCAGGAGTAGCAGAGTAATTCCGCAACATTTCTCGAACATTATCAGGATAACTGCCATAGGCTTTGTCATCTAGCCTACATGGACCACCTTGATAATGTCCGAGAAGAAATGGCGGTGCGTCATTTTATTGAAGCCATCCGTGATCCAGAAACCCAAAAGTCACTTATGTTGGAAGATTATCAGGATTTGAAGTCTGCTCTGGTGTTCGCAATGAAGCTAGAGGCAGCCCAGCGGGCCGTGAGAAAAGATAGGCATGCTGTTAGAGCGGTCACGGTCCAAGAGGAAGCTGACAAAGACACAGAGGGCGTCGAGAACAGGTTGAAGAGAATTGAAGATCTCATAGAGCGAAAATTAAGATCCGATAGAACGAGAGATGCCCGAAAGAAAGTGAAATGCTGGAAGGTTGGCGTCGAAGGGCATGTACAAAAGCATTGTGGTCGAAAGTCTTATGACCAGCAAGAGAAATCTAAGAACATGAAAGAGGGAAACTAGGAGGTGGCCATCTCGCGGGGCGGAGGTTGCCATATAGTCAAAAGCCCCACCTAAAAGTCTTGCAGATTTCATCAGTGAATGGTGGCAGTAATGGACTCTTCGTACTGGGATATGTTAATGGTTCCCCATGCCACATGGTGATTGATACTGGAGCGAACGTAACCATCATAAGGACGGATCTGGCCAAGAAATTAAATTTGAAGATTATCTGGACTCCGCCCTCGCTGACCCTCCAGACTGTGACAGGTGACAAGATCGAAGTGGGCGGAAAAGCGCTAGTAGAAATCACGTTTGGGAATGCCAGATACGACCATGTGGTATATGTCGCCAATATTACAGACTCTTTTATTCTCGGACTCGACTTTTTAAAATCGCACAAATTTAACTTGGACGTTAAGAATAATGAGCTTCGTTCAGACTCAGAAGAAATAGCTGCGTTCGATATTAGAAATGAAACTGTTTTGCCTGTTCAGCAAATAATAGCCCAGACTGATATCACTCTACCTCCCAGAACTGATTCAATAATTTCTGGAACAGTAAAAGAAAGCAATAAATTCCGTTTTGGATTAATCGAACACCCAAGCAATACTGATTCCATCAGAGGAGTACTTGTGGGAGCAACACTTGTGGACTTGTCGAGAACAGAAATTCCAGTTAGAGTAGTAAATGTGACGGACAAGTCGAAGGTGATAAAGAAAAATGAAGTGTTGGCGACATGCACTCCTGTTACCTGCATTAATAAGAACATCAACCAAACGACAGCTAAATCTTCCGAGTGCCTGACGAAGGAATTATTACAAGACGTGGAGTTAACGGCAGAACAGAGAAGCGCTGCAGAGAAAGTAATAGCTGAATTTGAAGACCTCTTCTCTCGTACTTCCGGTGACTTTGGCCGTACGAGGTTAACGCAACATAGAATAGACACAAGCAGCCATTCTCCCATCAAACAACATCCTAGGCGGCTGCCGTTTGCTAAGCAAGAAGAGGTGAGCAGACTTTTAGAGGAGATGCAGCGTGATGGCGTCATCGAGCCATCGACTAGTCCGTGGGCCTCGCCGATTGTTTTGGTCCGAAAGAAAGATGGTTCCACCCGGTTCTGCGTTGACTATAGACGTCTGAATGACATTACCAAGAAAGACAGCTACCCTCTTCCCAGGATAGACGACACATTGGACACTTTATCGGGAAATGAATGGTTCTCCACTCTGGATCTCAAGAGTGGCTACTGGCAAGTAGAAATCCATCCCGATGACCGTGAAAAGACTGCGTTCACCACGGGACAAGGATTGTGGCAGTTCAAAGTTATGCCTTTTGGACTCTGCAACGCACCGGCTACATTCGAGCGTCTAATGGAGACAGTGTTGAGAGGACTTTCCTACGAAGCATGTCTCGTTTATTTGGACGATATCATCATCGTCGGAAGGACTTTCGAAGAGCATCTCGAGAACATTCGAAAGGTACTGCAGAAATTAAAAGAGGCAAACCTGAAACTAAGTCCGTCGAAGTGCAACTTGTTCCGTCGGGAAGTACGTTACCTCGGGCACATAATATCCGCCCACGGAGTCCGAACCGATCCCGAAAAGACGTTCGCAGTCCAGAACTGGAGTCGTCCCGAGAATATCCACGACTTAAGAAGTTTTCTCGGTCTGTGTACTTACTATCGAAAATTCGTGAAGGGCTTTTCTCAAATTGCAAGACCTCTTCACAAATTGACCGAGACTGGAGAGAAATTTCTATAGACTGAGGAATGTGAGGACGCATTCAACGAACTGAAGATGGCTTTAACATCTTCGCCGATCCTGTCGTATCCTCACCCTGACAAGCCATTTATCCTGGACACAGACGCAAGTAAGGAGAGTGTTGGAGCAGTTTTGTCCCAGGAGATAGATGGCCAAGAACACGTCATTGCTTACTGGAGCAAATGCCTTTCAAAGGCAGAACGTAACTATTGTGTTACGAGAAAGGAACTTCTTGCTATCATTAAAGCCGCGGAGCACTTCCATCATTACCTGTACGGCCGAAAGTTCCTGCTCCGAACGGACCATGCCTCTTTAACCTGGCTTCTAAATTTCAAGAATCCAGAGGGCCAAATAGCCAGGTGGATACAGCGATTACAAGAATATGACATCGAGATACGTCATCGGAGAGGGGCATCTCATGGAAATGCAGATGCTTTGTCGAGAAGGCCCTGCATAGACAGTTGTCGCTATTGCTCCAGGGCAGAGAAAAATTACCATCTGAAACATCCCGTTGTCCGCCAAGTTACATCACCGGCACCATCTCAAGATCCCTGGAGTGACGAAACCGTTCGGGTGGACCAATTAGCAGACAGCGACATCAAACCTATTGTGGAATTTATGGAAAAATCCAGCGCTAAGCCCAGTTGGCAAGAAATATCATCTTACAGTCCGGCAACAAAACAGTACTGGGCTTTATGGGATTCGCTTCGCCTGAGGAATGGAGTCCTGTATCGTAAATGGGAGTCGGACGACGGCAAGATGCTCCGATGGCAGTTAGTACTCCCTCGCTCGAGGATTCCGAAGGTTCTAGAAGAGCTGCATAATGGCTTAACTGGAGGCCATCCATTTTACTATAACTCGCAACTTGACGGCTCTGTAGCAAATCTTTACTTTAATTAACCACTGGATTGCGCTGCAGTGTATCACTTCTTGACTGTACAACTGATCGCCATGAAAATAGGTATACATAGATATTTGAACACGGGGAAGAGTTTGGCGCTATCCATTTTCCTATAACTTGCCAATAGGTCTCGCGTCAAAACATGAACTTCAGGACTGTCCAGATGATCGTCATGAAAATTCGTATACATCGATATCTGAATGCGAAGAATATTTACGCCGTATCCGTTTTACTAAAACTCGCCACTAGATTGCGCTACGCCGCATCGCCTTCTGCACCGTACAAATGATTGCCTTGAAATTCGGTATGCATGATTATTGAACACAATATAACGCGATATCAATTTTGCTATATCTCTTTATTACAATGAATAGTTATCACAACAAATCGTAATATCAAAAAGTCCATTCATTCCCGTGCGAAGAACGGGTACTTCAGCTAGTTTCTTATAATTTAGAAGGCTAAGTCAAAAGGGGAAGCATTCGTACAATCCACGGAGATTTATTATACGAGTGGACACTCTCAATAGCTGCTATGCTAGATTTTTGGTACCCTAAATAAGTTTCAATTATGTAAACATTGGAAATCTAGTGACGTGCAGCTATCCTAGCGGCAAAAGAATAAGGCATTTCGTGTGCTTATTGATAACTAATTTTATTTGTTTTTAATTTTCCTACCTAGCATGTGAACGAGATTATTAACGCGAGCACTAAATTTAAATTATTTTTTTCCCTTTTGCTTACATGGTTGCCTTAGTAACAAATGAATAAAAAAAAGGGGGAAAATGTTCTATCTTAAGATCATTAAAATATTGAGTTTATATTTGTTAACGAGTGCGTATATCGTGGCTCACAGAAAAGAAGTTTTCGTCTGCCACGGTATATATTTACATTAGAAAATATCTTCGAATTCATTACTGAGTTCTTTCTGTAACATGAATTTAATATTTTAATATGAGTTTATTTGTGGATATTTAAAGCTATGTTAAAATTTGGCACAGCATGAAATAAATGTAAATATTCCATGTTTGAGTGTAAGCGTCATTATAAATAAACACTTTTTAAATATTGCATTCACACATACTACATTCTTCTAAATTTACTACTATTTCTTAAAATACAACTTTTGGGCAAAATAATAACACGACATTACATACATAATATTACTTCGAAATTATTGCCTATATTAATCACGAAATAGTATTCTAAGACAATTATGTAATTAAAACACACCTGAAGCCAGAAATTATTATATCCGACGTTCATAAGTCTATATATTTAATTTTTTAAAGTTATGCTAATTCGACGATCTCCATTTACTTCGCCTCGATGGAAATATAAACAACCTGAGATGCGCAGAAGCTGGAGATGCGCAGTTACCCAGTGTGCGTAGCGCCATCTGTTTGCAACAACGGCGTTATTCAACTTTCTAAGAGAAGTGTCTACTCCTATAAATTTACCTTCGTGGTACAATCTAAATGTGGACAATCTGATGTGGACACCACATGACTTCCTTGCACGTCTATTAAATCAAAAATATTTTCGGCGCACTTCATCTAAACTTATTTTGTTTGAAAGAGATAAAATACTGCAGTCATAGGCGTAGAGTTATATGGGCCCGTGGGGCTCGAGCCCCCCCAATAAATTGTGAATAGGGGCTGAGCCCACCCAATAATTGACCACTCAATAGAGAAAACTAATTTATACTAACATAAAAAGAATTTCACGCCATTTACAAACGTTTAAAAAAACCTTTACTCGTACTTTTAAAAATTTTCTTCTTTTGATTTCAATCATGATTTAGTATTCATTGTGACGCCACGTAACACACAGTGTTACAATAAGCTGCCCTCGCCAGGCTCTGGTTCATTAAAATCAGATTATGCAATGTAAAGTATGAAATGAAGAAAAGGTCAGATGTGTCTAAAATGCACTATCTCATCCAAAATGTTTTTTTCCCCTCCTTTGGATTTTTTACTTTGCTTTTTTTTTTAACTTATAACATGGTAGGAAGATACTAGCATGGATACTTACCTTACACAGGTGTAGAATTCTATGGATCCATAGAGCTCGAGCGCCTCCAATAATTCACACTTAAGTCATAGCTGCCAACTACTACGGAATATAGTTAACCACTTTTTGTAAACAGTATATATTTTAAGCCGAAAAATCATGTAGAAAAAGTGGTTAATTATATTCTGTAGTAGTTGGCAGCTATGAGTAAGTTATAGGTACGTGAATCCGTGGCGTAGCCTGAAATTTTTCATGGAAGGGTGGGGGGATTACGACTTCTGCAACTCACATGTATGTATACGGGTGTATGATAAGGGAGTGAAGAATATACATTTTGTATGACAAAAAATTCCTCATGGGCAGTTATAACCCCCCTTGGCTACGCCACTGACGTGAATATATGTGGTTGTGGGGCCCGGCCCCCCAAATAATTTTGAAAACTTTACGCTTATGACTGCAGTAATACTAAGGTTTAGTGATTTCCAGCTAAATATTTCCGATATCTCCAAGCTGGGTTCAATTTGAAAGATTTGTTTTTGACACTTAATTTGGCGACATTTCTCCAAAAGCCGACAAACGTGAGATAGTGTGAGAGATTTGGGGGATAGCCAAAGTAGTCATCCACCACAGATGTTCAATGAATTGAATGTATCCATACACCTTAATGCATTTAAAGTCATTTGGATGACCCTGTAAATAAATGACCCAGTCGACTGCAATAAAAAAAAGATGCACAGTTAGATGTTACAATAGTTCTAAATACAAAATTTCAACATTCTACGTTTTAGAGTTAGGAAAATACAAAATTATTTTTGGTGCCAAATTTGGCGATATTTCGGCCAAGGTCGATGACAAATGGTGAGATTTTTGGCATGGACCAAACAATGACTGACTACAGACGTAATATACTGAAGATGTCCGTAAACATTAATGTATGGAAATTCTTTCGGGTGATTCTGTAAATAAACTCTCCAGTAGATTGGAAATCGAAATGCACAACTAGATGTTACAACAATCTTACTTATGAAATTTCAACAGTCTACGACTAATAGTTTTTGAGATTTGAAAGTTAAATACATACACACGTACACCAAAAGTCACCAAGATTCGCGACTTTTGGCGTAATTTTTGAGGGAGGCATGTGACCGTAGTCGGACCACTACTTAACTATATGGGGATGGTATTGTGCTCGAAATGGATGAATGTCTCTAAACCTGCCATTGACCGCAATGTGTTGAAATGATTTTGAGTGTTCCTGCAGAAGAAATCTAGCTACCGAAATTTTTCACGATCACATTACTTCCTTATACTTCGTGCCAGGCAGTAATACGCTGTCATCAAAAATAGAATTATATCTGATCTCCTACCAAATTTCTGACAAAACTTAATTCTAGAAATCTCGTCCTCAGAACAATAATTTCAATCTCATGTTCACACGTTATTACTTTTTCTTACCCAGAACTAAAAACTATCCGTATTCATATTTTCCAGCTCTTCCCGTGAACGTAAAGAGGTAAAAAAGGTGCTTGAGTTGGCGCATCTGAATATGTCAGAGTAAAAGATTGGCGCATGATATACAAACGGTTGACCATCCCTGAGATAGCCTATGGAAATGGAGGGGAAGAGGGGGGGAGATCGTTCACAGCATGTGACAACAGTACATTCTGCCTCCTCATCAATTAAAGAAGATGCAGGGAGCACATTGCGTTTAATTAAAACATAAATTTCGTTTACAACTTTATACTTTGATAGCTAAAAAATTATAAACGGCAGCCAAAGCGGTTTTCAGTATGTAGCAATTTCTGGATTAAAAAAAAAAAAAGAATTCAAATAAGGGGATGGCAGAAATGATCAGATTCGTTGGACTGTCTCAGTCTTGCCACGCCCTGAAAAACATTTTTTTGCTGTCATTTATAGTTTTTTTGTTACTAGCCCTTTCAGTCTTAGTGATACGAACTGGAATCATATTATTCATGGGTGTTTTTAAGATTTCGTTAGTAATGTAAATATATTTATATTTGTATATTCCTTACAGAAAGCAGCATTTTGCTCTATATATGTCACCCTGAGCCTGAAAGACTGAAATCTGTAGAACTTGACAGATATCAACATTCGCATTGTCGCTTTGTGTATGGGTGAAATATTTGCTAAGAACCCTTATTTCTCATTTACATCGGCACACGTCGACATTCACCATGCACTAATTGTAAATGTTGAATTGAATATGTCAGAAATTTGCGTTTTCATCTCCGCATTTCAAGCGCGATGAAACGTAATAAGGTTGAAGTAAACGTTTTCACCTTTCTTATTGAGAGAGTGTGAATCATCCCGGTGAGAAGAGGGGAGTTTGTCAATCTTTAGAGGAGTTTTCACTGCCGGACCACCCCACGAGAATTTAAATTCAGTGGTAGATCAAAAGAGATGCCCGGGATAGGTGTTTTTTTGGACGAGTGGCTTCAGATTCTAGCGTGAGAAGGGATGCTCAATATTATTTTCCTTCTTAACCCTTTGAGGCGCAACCCTTTCCCAATGCTGAAAAAGCTGAAAAAGGGCAGCCGTTGCCATCGCTCGACTTAACTACCAGCAAGATGGCGGACGATCGAAACGTTCATCGCGTGCCACAGATCTAGAGACCCTTTTTTGACGACAGCTGGCTGTGCCGCACAGTTAGCTGTCGTCCAAAAAGGGTCTCTAGATCTGTGGCACGCGATTAACGTTTCGATCGTCCGCCATCTTGCTGATAGTTAATTTGAGCGATGGCAACGGCTGCCCTTTTTTTCAGCATTGGACAATCAATCCAGCTGTTCTGGCATTCATACATTTTTTCAGCAAGATAGCAGCGCTGTTAAAAATAATCGTGACCATTTTTGTTACGGGAAATGACGTGCTAAAAAGTAAATGATTCTCGTTGAGCTAGGTCACCCGCAATTATTTTTATAGAAATCAAATCTATTCTTCGTGACTGGCAACAGCCAGAACGTCAGAGTTCGGTGTCCCCAGAGCGGGAACACTGCGCGTGAAAGGGTTAATACAGATAGCAGTTGTACTTGGTATATGATTTTAGTTTCACGTTTAGTTGATAAAGAACTTGCCATCTATACCTTAGTAGACTTTTCTTCTATACCATGGGGAACCATGGGTTCAGGGGGAAATAACCTTCCCCAACAGAATAAAAATACTTTTGCGACGTTTTTGCCTTTGTGTTGACCTCAGATTCACTTTTCGGCCTCCGCCAGAGCAAATTTTTGCTTGTTGATCTACAACAGGGATAATCCAAATGTACTAGAATATAATAAAATATTCCATCTTTCACCAATGTATTTCTTATGTGTTGACATTCACCGATCAAAGTCGACATTCTCTAATTTCAGTCCAGTAACACACACACACAAACATATATATAACTCAGCTGTTCAAGCCACGTCAGGGCGAGACCTCCTGAACCCCAATGATTTTTTAGTTTCATTATTGCCATATTAAAACGATATTAATTGACTATGTCATTTTATCTCGCATCTTTCGTGTATTTCGCCTGGTAACCCTATGTTGAAATTTTTATGATTGCAACCTCTTTATGGAAATATACATGGGATGCATATTCTACAGCTTACGAAATATTGTAACAATAGATTAAAGCTTTTGTGAACTAATAGTATTTAAATATATGTAAAATGTACATGTGGTGCATATTCGACAGCTTACGAAATATTGTAACAATAGATTAAAGCTGTTGTGAACTAATAGTATTTAAATATATGTAAAATAATGTCGCATACTTTTATGTCGCATTTTTGGGACACATTTTTTGGACAATTTTCAATAAAGGGGGTGAGAGCTAAAATGACATAGTCATTAATATATACAATCACAAATATCTCAAATTCAAAAGAAATCTGAGAAACACTGGTGACTGTCATAATTTTTGATGATTCCAACTATTTCACTGTGACTGAAAGGGTTAAATTCTAAAGTTATAAAGATAATTTATGAACACCCTATTTTGACTTAAAAATCAGAGCAATATTTTAAAATTTTGATAAAACAGCGAAAATTTCTTTTTTTTTCCTTTCTTTCTTTTGTTTGTTTGTTTGTTTGTTGCTGTGAAATAAATCATAGAAACATTTACCAGAGTATTATGACAGAGTTTAAGAAGTTTGGCATTCGGTGTTGTAACTGGTATTGGATATAGTAGTTGTAAAACAGCACTTTTTACAGTGCGTTAAATAATTTTACGGGCTCTCTAAAATAAAACTGGGAAAATCTCTAGTAACAACAAATTGACTCTTAAGTTCACAAGTGCAGTTTTGTCGTCCATAGAAATATTTACCTTGCTATTATCAAAAGTTTGGACTGTATGAGGGTGCAGAAAGTTCAAAAACTCAAAGCTATTTTGCCCGATTGCAGTCTAGAAAATTGCAATAGCTTTCCAAATGGTACTTTGAGAACATGATATTCCCAGTCTGCACATGTTACTTCATTCCCTGACTGAAAAAAAGTCTTAACATGTGCTCAATGCTCCACAACATTACATAACACTTTGCCTTTTTACCTTCTCACCAGAATGACATGTTCGACAGAAATTTAGAAAAAAAAAAAAATCAGAGGTTATAGCAAATATTTTTATAGGTCTTCGAATGGCAGCACGAAATTTCTGAAAACTTCTGCGGCAAAGAATAAATCAGGGCAATAAACGTCTAAATTTATCCCGGGCTTTTAGCGTTATTGTTGAAAAGTTCCATTACGCTTCCGCCATTTGCAATCCGAGCTGGGTGTGCAACTCTGGATTAAAAGCAGTAATAAAGAAAAATAAAGAGAAATGAACCGTAGCGGCGGAATATAAAGCAATAAAAAACTGAAAAGAGACAAGTTCGATGTTTCCGAAGAGTTACGAAATTTCCACCTCTGCTGTGATTTCTTTCAACGAGAAATTTTTCGTGACTATTTTTGGAATCGTTAGGAATCACCTCTCGGGTAGGTTTTCGGAAAATGTGAACGTGTGAAAAATTTTAAGCGTCTGGGCAGTCGATGTTAAGTGTACAACCGTGCGCAAAAGTTGAATTTTCTTCATTATTTCTAACCCTACCAGTTTCTTAGAAGAAGGGCAAAAACGTGAAATTTTTTTCTACTCGACAAGTTCAGGCAGTTGCATTAGGATAGCGTCGGGTCTAGGGTGGGACACGTGCCATCTACATTATTTAGAAAACCATTTATTTTAAATATATAATTTTCTTTTTTTTTGTTTAGAAATCAGGGAGGCATTCTCAGCAAATCAGAATCAGATATCGGAAATATACGTCATTTTGATGCAACAAGTTTTAAACTGTATTGAGTTTCTAATGGAGTCTATTTCAACTCATGGCATCAAAATGACGTTGATTCCATGTGCGATTTTCGAACAATGTGTTGGGAATATCTCCCCTAAAGAAACTTTCACTTTTGAATATGTTATGCGTCTCCTTTCTGTTTGAAAAATTTCGGTTACACTATGTTTATGGACAGTTGCATAAGTAAGAGAGCACGGGGTTGGGTATTGTTCAGGTGTTCAATCCAACATTGAACTGAGGTTTAACTTGTTCGCTCTCATCTTGGAAAAGACCGAATAGTGAAGTTTTATCTACTATGACCAATTAGACTAGCAATCATCAGTCGGTCTCAGCATTACGCAAAACTGAAGTTCAAGACTTAAGACAAAAGTGTCAGTTTGATGAAGATGCTATGAACCTATAACAGAGGCGAACACATTTAAAATAAGTAATTTTGCACTCCTGTTCCAGTAGAATATTCAAAGTCTGGGAGAAGAAGTTGGTTAAAGATGGCAAATCTCCGTTTTTTCTTCTTTTTTTTTTTTTCCTTTTTCACACAACGGTGGGCTCCGCAGATCTTTCAAAGACCATTGCTAAGCAGCAAGCAATACTGAGCATAAAGATAAAATCTTTACCAATGCGTTTTTTCTTTTTTTACGAAAATAGGAAGGAATAGCTTAAATATGGCTTTAAGATTGAAAACGGAAAAAGAAATGATCCATTAAAGTCATCGGAATTTTTTTTTCATGTTCTGGCAATTTTTAGCAACATAAAGAAGCAAATATTTACTCTTTCCAAAATAATATGGTTCAACTTATTCCAAGACAAAATTTTTCCCAATTAATATCGTTTAAAATATTTCAAAATAACTTCTTTCCAAAATAATATTTAAAAGAGTGACTTTTACACTTTTAGGGATTGTAAATATTACACTTATATTTTGTTTTCCATTTTGTACACATATATAAAAAAATTATATCTATACACACATAAAATTATATCTCTACACAAATAAAATTAGCTATGCGTGTATGCACAGAGATGCACATGACAGACATAGAGGAAGCATGCCTATATGTATGATTTGAACGTTAGCGAAGATAAAGATCTGCTCCTCCGGAATTTTTATCCCTTTCCCTTATAAAAATGATAGCATAGATTTTTTATGCAAAATAAACCATGGAATGATATAGTAAATAAAAAAAATATATATTTAATTCATGCTCATAAAATACAAAACTATGACACACCTTTATCATGTAAAAACATTTTCTCATTCCAGAAAATTTCGAAGGGAGAAAAAACAAAGATCTAGTTTAATTCAGAACACATCTCTTAAAGAAGCCATACTGAATAATGTTAATAAAACATTCCTTAAAAACACTTTATTTGCATATGTTAATTTTTGTTGGCAAGGAATCGCGTCTCGATACATTCTCACAGAAAAAAAAAAATATTGTTTGCCTCCCCATGACAAATTGACATCCCATACACAGTGGAATGCCAGAAAAAAAAAAATTCAGGGAGGAAAAAAAAAATAAATAGGGTAACGAGGAATGTTCAAAGAACATCGTTTGCTCTCCAGCAAAATCATCGTAATTGATTAAGTGAATATGCATGATCTAAAACGACACTTTTACGACTATAACTCATGTTCGGAAGTAAAATGTATGCACAGTAGCTTGACTGGATGAGATATGTATTAGCATTTAAATTTACTCAAAGAAGCTTGTATACACGACGTACGTCGATGCATATTAATTCATTTTGTGTAAATGTTGCGTTTTCGCAACACCATGAAAATGTTTTTAAGCATGGATCTTTCCTTCGCGCAGCCATATATTTTATAAGTTACTAAAAATTTTCTGTCAAAATGTTTATAGTGTTTGCAATATGTTAATGTTGAGATTAAACTGGAAAAAATTGTTGAACAATTGAAGGAATTGTTGAGATTAAACTGGAGAGAATTGTTGAACAAGTGGAAGAATTTTTGGAAATGAAATTGAAAAAATTTTCTAAAAACAATTTGCTTATTACTCCTGTAGACAAAAGTGTAATCTCTAAAACTGAGGATTTAATTGCATTACATCTTAGGAGTGAACATTTTTTAATCTGAAAAAAACTTCTGCTGTTTGGAACGTACATTTACCAAATTTGGTGTCAATATTAGCAACAGGCGGTGCATAATCGTACACCAAATTTTATCATGTCACGCCGCCTTTAACCCTTTAACGCGCAGTGTTCCCGCTCGAGGAACACCAAACTCTGACGTTTTGACTGTTGCCAGTCACGAAGAATAGATTTGATTTCTATAAAAATAGTTGCGGGTGACATAGCTCCACGAGAAACCTTTACTTTTTAGCACGTCATTTCCCGTAAAAAAATTCTCACGATTATTTTTAACAGCACTGACATCTGCTGAAAAATGTAAGAATGCGAGAACAGCTGGATAGATCGCCCAATGCTGAAAAAAAGGCAGCCGTTGCCATCGCTCGACTTAACTACCAGCAAGATGGCGGATGATCAAACGTTCATCGCGTGCCACAGACGTAGAGACCCTTTTTTGACGCAGCTGGCTGTGCCGCACTGCCAGCTGCACGTTTCGATCGTCCACCATCTTGCTGGTAGTTAAGTCGAGCGATGGCAACGGCTGCCCTTTTTTCAGCATTGGGAATGGGTTGCGCCTCAAAGGGTCAACGCGCGGTGTCCTCGTCATGACAACACATGACTCTGACGTTTTGACTGTCGTCAGTCACGAAAAATAAATTTGATTTTTATAAAAATATTGAAGGTGACATAATTACACGAGAATCCTTTACTTTTTAGCACGCCATTTCCCGTAAAAAATTGTCGATTATTTGTAAAATTGTCGGGATTACTTTTCACAGCACTGGCATCTGCTGAAAACCGTAGAATACGATGGAAAATCATTGATATTGAAAAATAACTGGATAGAGACTGCCCAATGCTGAAGAAAAGGGCAGCCGTTGGCATCGTTCGATTTAACTGCCAGCAATATATGGCGGTCGATCGAATCGTTCATAGTGTGCCACAGATGTAGAGACTACTTTTTAACACAGCTGGCTGTGTCAAAAAATGGTCTCTAGATCGATGCCAAAAAAGAGACAAAAAATTATCTCTTTTTCGACATTGGGAAATGGTTACGCTTCAAAGGATTAAATATCCTTACAAAAACAATATTTCCGAGGCAGCCAGAAGAATTTTTGTTTCCCTTTCATGACATTTATTTCATTGGCTATTAAAATCGAATTAGTAAAATACGTTTCTGTTATGACAATGCCACATCGGATAATACATATATTTCACCGGTAAAATAAGCGAGTCCATATTACATTGACAAACATTTTATCCAAACACACTATCACAAATTGAATTGCATGTTCATAAAACGCATGGTTTGAGGCTGTGCGTAATTCATTTATATGCCAGCTAATTATGGAATCCATAAAGTATTTCCATCTATTCAGAGGACGTGGAAGATATTAAATTATATGATGAAAGGGAAATATATGTCTTATTTTGAAAGAGGAAACGTAAACTTGGGAAGTGGAAGGAAACGTTTCGTGAATAAATTTTATTAGTATTTTATCACTTGCTATGCTCATGCTCCAGACAGCGAGTTTAAACTGCAAAGACAGAAAAAGTTTATATACCCAGACAATTGTTTTGAAGAAGAATTCTTATCTCTCCCACAGGGAAAAATGGAAAATTCGTAATTTTCTAAAGTATAGTCAGATATACAAGGTGTCTCAAAACGGTTGTAACGGGCTTTTATTTTTTATCTATTAGAGATAAGTGGGTAATGTAAATTGAAAAAAAAATGTTCAAAATAAGGTCGGAGAAATATTACACTCCCAAAGAAATTCCTCTTATAAATTTTCAAAAAGTTACATTTTTTAAATTTGCTGATGACCCTCCGTACAAAACAATTCTCAGTAAAATGTGCCCCATACACTCATGAGATAACATACGAAATTTGAGAATTATATCCTTAAAAGTATCAGAAATATGAAGATAAATATAACTAAGATAATATATATATGACTTAAACCACTTTTCAATGGTTCTGGAAGGGAAAAAATCCCGTCGAATGTGATCTCATTTCAGGGATCGCATAGAAATTACGACAGAAAATCTTTTTTTTTTTTTTCCCACTCAAGCCATAAACGTTTACATTCAAAATCATGTATAGCCCCGATCATATTTCTTTAAAGATCTGAAAATATAAATCGTTAGAGAAACAAACTGAAGTTCTTTTTAAATTTAACTATGTTGATGTCAAGTTACTAGTGGAGCCATTTGGTAGTTCTGCTCCTACTCAGTAAAGTTAAATTACTTTGCGTTAGAAAAGTACCTGCTTTCTCCCGTACGAAGAACGGGTACTCAGCTATACCACACAAAAAATGCATATCGGCCAATTCTGAGTTAGAAAACCGATTCATTCATCTCCGGCAATGTTCCAGTCGAAAATGATTCCGCTTCCATAACCTTGCAAACATCGCCCTCTAGTGGTCGCCTTTTGCATTTCCGGACACAAGTTCCTTTGTAAATCTTGTACGTCATGGTGTGACAGACCAGCAATTTAAGTTTGGCAACGACCTTTTGTGACAATGTATATTTTAAACTAAATGGTTCTTAGACAATATTTGAAAAGGTAGAAAACGAAGTCGGTATTTTTCTCCGAGAGTTAAATGCTGAACCCGAATTACGCTCGGGCTTATATCTCTAAGTGTTCACCCAATTTTGGACAACGTACATTAGTGATAGGCATGAATCAATGAAATTAATCGATTATTCGATTATTAAATCCATTCGAATCAATCGATTTCGTAAAATTCATTCGAACACTCAGCACATAGCACTCGAATAGCATGTGAAACGATTAATCGCGATTAATCCTGAATATAATTCGAATAGTGAAACGATTCATCGCGAATACAGTTCGAATTGTGAAACGATTAATCGTGATTAATCGTGAATACAATTCGAATAGGGAAACGATTAATCGCAAATCATCGTGAATACAATTCGAATTGTAAAATTGCGATTAATCGCAAATACTATTCGAATAGTGAAATCTCGAATATTCACTTCGATTAATCGATTATTGGCACGATTCTAAATGGATTAATCGATTATGGAAATCATTCGAATGGCACATCACTAATGTACATTACTATTAGGACAGATAACTGATTTTCTTAAAAACTGGTATAAAATGTGGTCGAATATGTAAAAATAGAGCCATGGCTGGTGTAAAGATGTTATCAACAAAGATCTTTTTTTCATAAAAAAAAGTCGACCTGATTGTCTTAGATAAATTTAGTTATATCAAAATGAACGTCAAAATATTGCATGAATATTTTTACAGAAAAGACAGTATTTTTAAAACAACTTCTCAAGTTTGCGTCTTCTCTTCCCCTAAATCCGATTAGCAGTCAAAATCGAATCAA
Organism: Cheiracanthium punctorium; assembly: GCA_038373885.1. Classification (NCBI taxonomy): domain Eukaryota; kingdom Metazoa; phylum Arthropoda; class Arachnida; order Araneae; family Cheiracanthiidae; genus Cheiracanthium; species Cheiracanthium punctorium. Next base: position 300,440 of record JAWZYV010011407.1, on the reverse strand, counting down.
TATGAGATGCCTCCTTCTGGACCAGCTCATGAAAATATATTGCAGTGAACAGCAGGGGAGAGAGAGATCGATAAAATAAACACATATATTTTGTCTAAGCGGATTATCGCAAATTGAATATATTAATAAAAATATGTGATTTAATATTGTGCAACAATTCACTTGAATTATGCGGACGGCTTTCAGGGTTTGCAAAATATCCAGAGGACAATGCCCATGGAGTATATATGTATTAAATTATGCGAAATAAAGAGAAATATAACTGATTACGAAAACCGGGAATTTCCTAGTCGAGAGAAAAGCGGAAGGAAATGGGCTTGAAGAAACTTTTATTTATCCGGGTTTTAGAATAACTTATCACTTCCCATTTCGCTTTCCAAGACATTCAGTTGAATTATATAGACATGGGAAATTAAATTTGGGGAGTAAGTTTTCTGGAAAGATCTTGTTTTTTCATCATTTCCTTTTAACAGAAATGAGAAAATATTCCCTGAAGACATTACTTACTATCGTATACTATCGTATTAAGGCAACTGCTGACCTCCTTTCGGTTTCTTGATTTTAAATTTTCTAAAAAACTGAGAAATGTTTAAAATTTCTATTTATTTATCTATGTGTAAGAGTGACCCGTGTTTTGATGTTTTGTTTCGTATTTTCATCCCTGTGGTCATGCACCCCCCCCTCAAAAAAAGTTCTCTGTTAATAATCACCAGACAGTAGCGTAGCCAGAAATTTTTTATTGGGGGGGGGGGGAGTTACGACTACTGCAGCTCATATATATGTACACGTGTGATAAGAGAGTGAAGAATATACATTTTGTATGACAAAAAATTCATGGGTGAGTTGTGACCCCCCCGTGACTACGCCACTGTCACCAGATATAAATTTTTTGAACTAAACTTAATAAATACTGAGCAAAAATGAGTTTTGCAGTTTTTAAAATAAATCTTTATTCGTACATTTTTCGGAAGTTAAGAAAGAAATTTTAAAATAAACAACTTTTGAGTTTTAGGTTGTCCTTTTCAGGTATTACATTTGGAACAAACTTAATCCTACGATATAGTTATGCTGATACCTGACTCACTCTAACAATTCCAGGCTACCACTCGAAGATAAATTTTTTACCGCCGTCATTCTAAGAAGATTAAAAAGTTCAAAAAGATTGAAAAGCACAAAAAGCCTAATAACATCTACTACACCGTTGATATTTTTCATAATTAGGGATGGACGCGAGACGAAAAATAAGCGTCTAGCGTGTCGCAAAATAGCCTAAAACCTTTGTCTCGTCTCGCAAAAATCCCTATATCGTAATGTTAAAAATGTGTGTCTCGTCTCGCAAAAAAGCTGTAAATCTCTGTCGTCTCGCGTCCATACATATCCACAATTATATATATGAAAATATAGAAAACAATCTGCGCTATTTTAAAAATCTGAAAATCCACCCATTTCCTCATGTTTAAACGATTTTTCGCTCTTTTCAGCTCCATTTTATTTCAGAGAGTAAAAAAGTAAATAATTTGCGTGACAAAATAAGCTCTTCCAAGTGAAAATGGCGTCATACAATTGGGATTCCAATTCGTTTGAAATAGTGTTTTCAGATTACATAGCTTTTTTTGTTTCATTAAAATGATTGTCTGCTTGAATTAAAGCATTGATAGGAGGGTCTGTTCACGCAAAATGAAATCGTTGAATACGATATCTTTCCGCACGTTTCCAGAAGAGCACGAAATTCGATTTTGAGCATATAATGAAAACTTAATATGAAGTTATTTAATTTAGGTGGACGAAAATGAAATGCGTTGAGGGTAGACATATTTTCGTCAAATGTTTTTGACGTTGTAAATGCCCCCCACAACGGGCTTTTACTTCTTGTATTAAATGTTTTCTATCAAAATTGTTCGCTTAAGCATAGTTTTACAAATAAGCATAAGTAAAAACAAAGGTAATGAATATACGTTTTCTATTAAATTTATACACTTAAACACATTTTTACCCATAATCATACAAAAAATAAAAATAAAGATAGTTTTATCGTTTTCTATAATCTTATGAGCTTAAACATAACTTAACACATAAGCAGTGAAAGAAAATTAAAGGTAGTTTTATGTATTTTTCTATCAAATTTACACGCTTAAGCACAGTTTCACCCATAAGCATTCAAAAAACTAAAAAAAGGTAGTTATATATATATATACTAGAGGTCAAAGACCGTTGTGGAGGCAATGAATACTGGCGCTAGAAAAAGCATTTGAAGAAAATTTGTCTACATTCAAAATATTTAATCACGAAAGTAAATGTATAGGAGGGGACACTTCTCTTAGAAAGTTGGATAACGCTGTTGTTGCAAACAGATGGCGCTACGCACACTGGGTAATTGCGCATCTCCTGCTTTGCGCATACAGGTTGTTTATTTTTCCATCGAGGCGAAGTAAATGGAGATCGTTGAATTAGCGGAACTTAAAAAAAAATGAAATACATAGACATATGAACGTGATATATAATGATTTCTGGCTTCATGTGTGTTTTAATTACTTAATTGTCTTAGAATACTATTTCGTAATTAATATAGGCAATAATTTCGAAGCGAAGTAATATTATGTATCTAATGTCGTGTTATTATTTTGACCAAAAACTGTATTTTAAGAAATAGTAGTAAATTTAGAAAAATGTTGTATGTGTGAATGCAATATTTAAAAAATGTTTATTTATAATGACGATCACACTCAAACAAGCAGTATTTACATTTATTTCATGCTGTGACAAATTTTAACACAGCTTTAAATTGCCGCTAAAAAACTCATGTTAAAATGTTAAATTCATGTTACATTAAGAACTGGCACCATTTTCTAATCTTAAGATAGAACATTTTTTATCTTTTTTTATTCATTTGTTACTAAGGCAACCATGTAAGCAAAAGCGAAAGAAATATTTTAAATTTAGTGCTCGTGTTAATAATCTCGTTCACATGCTAGGTCGGAAAATTAAAAACAAGTAAAATTAGTTATCAATCAGCACGGGAAATGCTTTATTCTTTTGCCGCTAGGATCGCTGCACGTCACTAGATTTCCAATGTTTACATAATTGAAACTTATTTGGGGTACCAAAGTTTAACATTACAGCTATGGAGAGTGTCCACTCCTATAGTATTTTTGTAACTTCTAGTTGTGCATCTCGATTTTTGGTTCCAATCAACTGGAGAGTTTATTTACTGGACCACCGAAAAGAATTTCAATACTTTAATATCTATGGACATCTTCAATATAATACAACTATAGACAGTCCTTGTTTGGTCCATGCCCAAAATCTCGCCGTCTGTCGTCGACATTGGCGAGTTTTTCCAAAATATCGCCAAATTTGGCGATAGTCAGTCATTTGATCCGTGTATTTAATTTTCATCCACCTAAAATAAATAAGTTCATATTCATTTTTATTATATACCCAAATTAAATTTCATGCTGTTCTGGAAACTCGCGGAATCTTTTCGCAATCGAAAGATTTCGTTTTGTGTACACAGCTATTCTCATGTCCATGCAAACGATTTATTTGTGAAAAAAAAAAAAAATGATAATATACTGTGTAATCTGGAAAAGCTTTTTTAAACGAATTTGATTCCCAATTCCCTACTAGCAATTTTGCTCGGGCCTTCACCGGCCACGTAGCCTTGAGCCGATGAGAAGAAATCGGGCCGTTCACTGTGAAACTGCTCGGATACACGCAGTTCATGTCCCCTCGGACGTGGAAACGTCCAAAGTAGTCTAACCGATGAGTTTTCATCGGGTTGGACACGGAATTAGGGAGCCGGCCCATTCACTTTATGCGTGAGGTTGGCCAAACATCAATGTGAGTATCACTTTTCGATAAGTTCTTATGTGGTGTTGACATGCATTTAACCGTTTCTGTCCCTACGATGCAATTCGAATGATAACATTCACAAGTGTTTTACAGATTTCTTTTATATTTGAAATGTATTTGTACTCGCATATGATAATACAGTGCAGAAACAATACAGTAGAGAAGAAATACACTTTTACTACGCGACGCCATGTGCATGTATGTAGGTATGTCGTATACTCCATCTATTTACGTATATAGTCGTACTATATACGTAACTATACTATATGTTAACGTACTATAGTCGTATACTCCATCTACGTATTAAAGTGGATACGTATGTTACATGTTCGATTTGTTTTAACTAGTCCGATCGCATAGCGCTCTGAACTGGAAGACGGAAGGTGCTTGGTTCAAAAACAGGCCGCGCCTGCCGACCTAACCGTTCGGAATTTGCAGTGGTTTCTTCTGAAACTTAGCGTAAATACTGGTTAGGACCCCTTAGAAAGACCACCACGGACGGCACCCCACCCACAGGCCTAGATACCTCGTGTAAATAATTAGCCTTAATCCCAGAACTCACTTTAACTAGTATTTTGTTAATGTCTGTACGTACGCATGCTTCATTTTCGATCTTGTTTGACTAAATTTGAGGGACATCTGCTCGTATGCATGCACTTATGTACGCAGTTTGATTAACTAAAAGAGGAATAGCCGAAGACATTGGAAATTTCGGACTGCTTTAAAACATAGTTGTACATTTCCCTTTTTGATTCCAATTGACTGAGTAGTTTATTTACAGGATTATATGAAAGACTTTCAGTGCATTAAAGTTTATGGACATGCTTTTCACATTAAAAATCCCTGAACTATGTTCATACATAAGATTTTTGTAACTTCTAGTTGTGCATCTCGATTTTTGGTTCCAATCAACTGGAGAGTTTATTTACAGGACCACCGAAAAGAATTTCAATACTTTAATATCTATGGACATCTTCAATATAATACAACTATAGACAGTCCTTGTTTGGTCCATGCCCAAAATCTCGCCGTCTGTCGTCGACCTTGGCGAGTTTTTCCAAAATATCGCCAAATTTGGCGATAGTCAGTCATTTGGTCCAAGCCCGAAATATCGCCATTTGTCATCGACGTAGGCGAGTTTTGGCGCAATATCACAAAATTTGGCGATAGTCTGTCACTGTTTGGTCCATGCCCAAAATCTCGCCATTTGTCGTCGGCGAGTTTCGCCCAAATATCGCCTAAAGTTATTTCGTATTTTGTATAACTCTAAAACTTTAACCCGTAGAATTTTTAACTTTTGTATTTAGAATATTGTAATATGTAACTGTTTTCAATATCTTTTTTTACTGCAATCGACTGGGTAATTTATTTACAGGTCAGCCCAATGACTTAGACTACATTAAGGTGTATGGATGCATTCATTTTATTGAAAGTCTGTGGTCAATTATTACTTTTGCTATTCGCAAAATCTCGCAAACCATCTCAAGCTTGTCGGCTTTTTTTGAAATATCGCCAAATAACGTGTCAGAAGGAAATTTTTCAAACTGAACTCAGCTTGGCGATATCGAAATATTTGGCTAGAAAGCGCTCAATCTTTCTATTACTACAGTATTTTATCTCTTTAAAACAAAATTAGTTTAGATGAAGTGCGCCAAAAATATTTTTGATTTAATAGACGCGCAAGGAAGACATGTGTGTCCACATCAGATTCTTTTATAATAGGAAATCGACTTTCCGAACTTTCTTGAATTAGCTTACAATTTGAAAAAGATTTAGACCAGTGGAACTTTATAGAACTAGCTTATAATTTTGAAAAATAGATTTTTTAAAGAGCATAGACTATAAGACATAAGATCGCTATAATAATTTTTAAAATAAAGTAAATTCCAAAAATTTTTATTAAAATTATTCTACACAAAATATATGATACACATAATTTACAAAAGAAGTATTTTCTTTGAGTTTTGCAGCAGCATCTTCAAACATCTTATTTTATGAGCAGCTTCTAGGGGAAAAAAGAAAATTTTTAGAACTTAATTTACACAAAGAATAGCAAATGCAGAATAAGTCTGCTCATTTTGTTCTTTTCCATAATTTCTATATCAAGGATTTCCAACCTTAGGGATTTCCAACTCCCTAGAAAATGTTTTTTTCTCCATAGACCTCTACTTTTTTCCCCAACATATCGGTATCTTGAAAGATTTTCCAAATGCAATCGCACAGACAGCAAAACATTAGGTGAAAGAAATTTTTCATGTGTCCGGCAGTAGAGCAGTTGGTTAAACTCGGTTCCCACTGGAACACCGAAAGGGAAGCAGTACTTGCTTGGCCAGTGCCTAGAAGAGTAAACTCCTTTCTCGACTGAGACTGGTGTAAACCGTGTACGTTGTAGGGAACATAATGCACGAGAAATGTGTTATGACTTCAATGTTTTCCATGTTCAATCCATATCTCTTTTGGGTACCAATCCAGCTCTTAGGTCATTCAGCTCTCATCTGAAATTGGTTCAAAATTTAGGAGGGAGACCCGGGATAAGTCGGTCTTCCCCTCACTGGGGATCAATAAAAAGGAAGCTGTCAAATTAAGGCCATTTTCGTTTTATATAAAGGATCTGATCCCGCTCTGCAGTTGGCCAGAGGGTTTCGAAGCAACAATAACAATTTTCATGTTCTGCGTTTGCAGAATTTACCATGATTCAGACTGCGGGATGCAGAAAATGACCCCAAAGACGGATTTTTACAAATCCCTTCTTTTTTCAACTTTTGAACCCTCTGAAGTCTTATTTCATGTCAGTTTGTTTGTTTGTGTTGTGATGGCAACGCTAAGGGTGGGTGATCATCTTAGGATGAGGGGTTATCTTAAAATGTAATTTTTAAAAATATAATTCCCAAATTTTATACATCACCTCATTAGTGAAAGGAAATGCTTTTGTACGAGGGTATTATAAAAATGTAGAAAGTGTAACTTTTTGAAAATTAACGAGAGGAATTTTTTTAACGGGGTCTTAGTTCCGACCTCATTTTGAACACTTTTCTCAATTTACGCTGTCCACTTATCTCTAATAGATAAAGAATTAAAGCCCGTTACCACCTTTTTGGGGGACCCTGTATCAGTCTGGTTTATAGTATCCACAGGTTCTGAAATCATCATTAACCAGTGTTCTGCTTAAAAAAAAAAAAAAAAAAAAAAAAAAAAAGTGGTCTGCTTTAAAAAAGAAAAAAAAATCACTGCTCACTCAATCAATGCTGTACAGCTTCTCATTTTGATAACCCTAAGAATCTGCGCTTTATGCCTTTGGAAACTATCTTGGCGAGTAATCGCATCGTTTGGATTTTTTTCTCTTTTTTTTTTATGGCCAACGGATGCAAATAATCGGTACTTATTTTACCGTCGATAATTCACGCCAACAAGTTTTTTCGCCAAAGGATTGCAATGCACTACATTGTAAATGAATCTGACGTATTCCACACGCACACGAAATCGCTCTTTTTGGCTGACTGACTGTAAAATACATAAGTACCAAATAAGCTTGTTTTGGTCGGAAGTATGATTTTTTTATTAGATTCAATGAAGAATTTACCCGTATATTTTAAAACTAAAAAGCGATTAACTGTATGAACTAGTGTAATTACACACTGTACGCCGTGTAAAGATAGGAAATAGATACTAATAAAAAATAGTGTTATTCCATTAGTGTTATGCAACAGTATCAAGAGAGAAAAAAATAATTACAGAGATTTGAACTTATAATTTTCTTATATTAGACTAATACTATATTAAAAATGTCAAAAATTTGTTACAAATGATAGTTATGCGTACCAATATAGACTAATCACCATCAAAACACTTCTTCAGTTTTTTTCGTCTCCTATTCTTCTGAAAACAAACATGGCGCCTGCCGGTAGATACTCGGATGTTGCCATCGCTCGACTGTTGCATGAACAGAGCGCATGCGCCAGTTTTCATCAGTTGAATGCCACTCGGCCGTTATGCGGGCCGAAATTTCTTTTCAGTTCAGCGTATTTTGATCAAATTTAGGCATATGGCCCGATAACTCAGGCCGGATATCGTTCCGAGCATCGTTTTATGGGTACCGGACCGATCAGTGTCTGCCGCACACATAACAATCATCGTTTTTAGATGGAATTCCGTGTCTGGGCCGAGTGCCGAATTTCAGTGAGCGATGAGTTGCGATGAATGCCGGTGGTTGGCCGAGCAGAAACTAGGAATTGTTGCTTGTAGGGTTGTATGACGTCATATTCACTTGAAAAGGGTAATTTTGTCACGCAAATAATTTACTTTTTTGACTCTCGGAAATAAACTGGTGCTGAAAATAGCGAAAAATCGCTTAAAAATGAGGGAACGGGTGGATTTTCAGATTTTTAAAGTAGCGCAGATTGTTTTCTATATTTTTATACATGATCATAAAAAATTTCAAGCGGATCGTACAAACGTAGGCTTTTTGTGTTAACTTTGTAATCTTTTTGCAGTAATGGCGGAAAAAGTTTAATCTTGAAGTCAGGGATCAGTGTAACTGTATTGTAGAATGATACGCTTGAAAGAATAACTTCCCATAGACCGCAATATATTGGGAATATTTTGAGTGCTCCTGTAGAAAAACTATAAATGCTATATATACCATTTTCAATAGGTTACATGCACATGGTATAGTACAGGGATGGGCAAACTACGGCCCGCCGGAAGGTTTTATAAGGCCCGCGGGTGGAATTTTAATTAGCCGGTCCGACGGAAATTGAAAGAATATATATATTTATATATTACTAGCTGACCCGGCAAACGTTGTTTTGCCATATAAATTAGTCCTAGGATTATTTTAGTAGAAAGAAATGACTAACTTATTGTAAGTTTGTGAGGATGTGGTATATGAGTGGAAGAGGCATGGAGCGCTGTGAACGATGCTGGAATGTAAAAATAACACAATACCAAACATTTATATTTTTAATTCATTGTAATTTATTCTTTAAATTTATATATATCGCTAATTGCTATAATTTTACTAAAAAAAAAATATCAATCCCTTAACGCAATAGAGTATACAATATTTTTTGTTATACCATCTTTAGATAACACAAACTGGATGCCCACTGTTTGGTTTGCCCACTCGAGAGCATGCCACGTATAACTGTCCGTGTGAAAAACATGGTGTGCTCAAATCTAATCCACAAACAGACATAGTTTGGCCTTGAGACTTATTGATAGTCATTCCATAAAAAATTTTGCCCCCCCCCAAAAAAAAAGGATGAAAATCTGAAACACTTTCAGATTTTAAATACGCACTATAGTACTATATATTAAAATCGTATCATAGCTTATGCGTCGTCTCTATTTTTCGTCCTTATTCCATTAAGTTGGAAAGTGTTATCATTATTCATGACTGTGCTGTATTTTTCTTTCTTATTTCATAAAACCCATCTTTGGAATCGAAATCTATCTTAAAATCGCCTACTAAAACTATTTTACAATCTTCGCCAAGTATATCACAACTATACTTCACCGATTTATATATTGTTTCCTACTTTAACGCCTCGACTCTCGCCAAGGAGGCGATGATTAAACATATGCAGTTACCATGACGTTTTTTGCATTTATGTAGAAATCGTAATTTAGAATTAAAATGGCGATTTGGAACAACATGTAAGTACAGCATGCCATTACATTTTTTTTATTTTGGATTACCAATTAATGTTGTTTTAATAATTAAATGTCTTCAAATTCCTTAACTGGCGCGTTTATTGCTAGTTTGTTTACTTTAGTTATCACCTAGTTCTTTTGGGTGCGTTGAAACGGTACTTACGTATTATCCCGGCGGTCACTTCCGCCAAACTACTTTTTCGTAGATTTTAAATACGTTGCCAATCGTATTCCAAACCATCAACAATTTCATGTGCCCGGCATTTATCTTGGTGAAAAATTGCTTGTACTGGCGGACCGCCGGTATAATACGTAAGTACCGTTAAAACTTGTGCATAACTCCCAGAGACCATGACTGCAAAGCTCGCCAAAGTACGGGGATTTTTTAGGTTGGCGAGAGTGGGGGCGTTAAAATAGGAATCAACTCTTTCTTGTACCATAAAACACATCTTTGGAATCGAAATCTATCTTAAAATCGCCTACTGAAACTGTTTTACAATCTTCGCCAGGCATATTCTTCCTGTAGGCATATTCCAACTATACCGCAAAGACATTTTAAATGCTGTTTGGAATGGGCATCATAATCCATGAGTGTACTGTGTTTTCCTTTCTTGTTCCACAGAGCACTTCTTCCGAATAGAAATCTATATTAAAATCGCCTAATAAAACTGTTTTACAATATACACCAGGCGTTTTCTAACTATACGCGAAATATATTTATAATAAATTGTCACGTTTTGGCACCACATTTAGCGATCAATAATCAAAAATTGCAAACCATGTGCGACTTTCAACATTTTATTAACGCCCCCCCCCTTTCCACATTATCTGGCAAACACATTTGAAAAGTGACTCGACACGATAATGTCTACACAGAAATCCTGATTGAAATTAATAGCACTCTGGGGCTAAACATTTTGGGGTGGACCGCCCTTATGACTTAGGGGTATGAGACATAGTTAAAAATCTATTCTCAGACCTAACGAATATACATAGAAAATTTCATTAAAATTGGTCGAGTGGTTTCGGAGGAGTTAGGTGACTAACACTGTGACAGGAGAATTTTATATATTAGATATTTTTAATCAAATTTTTAGCTTAAGCATAATTTTTTATCATTGATTCTAAAATACGTATCTAGGGATCCTTAACCATACACAGAGGTTTCACTTCGATATCGTAACGTAAACATGGAATCATGCAGAATTGTAGGAGAAAATATTTCTTCTAATTTTGGAGAAAATATTTCTACAAACCTACGTATTACTGATTCCAATAAAATAATACAAACATTAAAGAAAGAAAGAAAAAAGATATTTCTGCGGAAACCTTTCGAACATTAAATGTCGACCACGTTTTTATAAAACTCCTTTAGGAATTCCTCCACGTCAGGTACCGCTTTCTTATTTGGTATTCCTGGAGTGGCATCAAATGTTACTTTTAGTACCGCTTTTACGTCACGAAAGAATTTATAGTGTCCGGGAAGTTCTTATTTAGTTTCAAAACGATACTATGTAACTATTTTTTTTTTCTTCTGTCGAAGTTCTATCCACTATCTCGTGCATGGGTTAGTTTTATCGAAGCAAATATAGTTTAAAAATGTAGGAGTAGGTGAAAATGTTTTTTCTAAGTCGTGGTTTGGTTCATAAGATACAGTCAAGTGAGGTACTGGGCTGCACCACTGACGTGAAATTTGTAGAGACCGGATTGGCTCCTTTGGGGGCCCTAGGCCTAGGCTAGAGATTGTAAAGGGGTCCCATACTGAGGAATTTAGAGGGAATAGAATATTGGAATATGTAATAGTTGAAAATTAGGCTTAAGTGCCTGAAAACCACATTTAACTATTTTAAAGCTTCTGAGGCCCCTGACATTTTCGGGGGCCCCAAAAGCTTTAACCCTTTAACGCGCAGTGTTCCCGCTCTGGGAAAACCAAACTCTGACGTTTTGACTGTTGCCAGTCACGAAGAATAGAATTGATTTCTATAAAAATAGTTGCGGGTGACATAGCTCCACGAGAATCCTTTACTTTTTAGCACGTCATTTCCCGTGAAAAAATGGTCACGATTATTTTTAACAGCACTGGCATCTGCTGAAAAATGGAAGAATGCTTGAACAGTTGGATAGATTGCCCAATGCTGAAAAAAGGGCAGCCGTTGCCATCGCTCGACTTAACTACCAGCAAGATGGCGGACGATCGAAACGTTCATCGCGTGACACAGATCTGCGTCAAAAAAGGGTCTCTAGATCTGTGGCACGCGATGAACGTTTCGATCGTCCGCCATCCTGCTGGTAGTTAAATCGAGCGATGGCAGCGGCTGCCCTTTTTTCAGCATTGGGAAAGGGTTGCGCCTAAGGGTTAAGCAGCGTTCAGCACAAATAAATCACAGAAGCAATAACTTAGTTCCAAATTATATCTAATTATTTTGAAGCATGTCACTGGATGCAAAATAATCATGTCAAATGACAAAATATAAAAATTTAACCCACTCAACATATTTTGCACCCTTCCTTTACGTATTGAAGAAACGATAACTTCAATGTCTCACACATAAGTTGTTTCGACCGTTATCAGCATAAAAAAACCCCCACAGGTATTTTAATTTTTCTCACGTTTTAAATTAATCACCGCAAATTCGATAAACATGTAGTGGACGTTACGATCGTGTAATGCACTTTTTTAGTTCTGATAAGGTTTCACATTTAATACAGACCATTTAGTGTTTGGAACAAGAAAAGGCTTGCAATGGGAAGCAATTAATCTTCCAGGCAGGCCGTTAACAAATATGACATTTCTTTTAGGGTTTTTCAGTTTTATAACAGAAAAATTCAATAACTGCACATCGGAAACATATTTGCAATGGATTACAGGACAAAATTTCCTATTGGTTTTCATTTTTATTATTTTGGAAGAACTTTATTACAGAATCAATTGTATTAATGCTTATATTATCTTAGCAAACGATTAATTATAAATATCACAAAAATAATAAAACGGAAATAAAGGTCCATTTTGGTCTGTTATAAATACCAAATGCATATGTAATTTTTGTATGTTTCTATTTTGGGCATTTTTTCTTTATTTCTTTTTTATATATTTTATTTTTTTATCTATATTTTATTTATCTACCTTACTGTTTTTGCAAAGTTCTTCCTTACTCCCCCTTCTTTTGTTCTCCCTGGTTTCTCACTTTTTTCTTCCGATTGGCAACTCGCTCTTCGCTTTTCTTTTTGTTTACTTTTTCAGTCCCCACTCTTCTGTGTTTACTGTGTGTGAACTTCAGCTGAAGAAGAAAGAAACATTTTCAAAGTATTGAATAATTAAAAATTTGCTGCTAATTTTAAAAAATGCAGGCAACAGGTTGCGATCGACGTTTCTAGTCACTTCAAATGAGAAAGTTTGGACCAGTTTCTATCAGTTATAATGAGCAGGCCCAGTAGAAGATTCATGATGTCTCTGTTCAGAGAAGAATCGATTTTTGGAGTGTACAAATGCCAGTGGCGGCTCGTGGGATACAGCAAGCACAGCCGGGCTGCACTTGAAATTATCAGCACATACTTTAAAATAATTTATTCTACTAATTTTCCTAAATTCAGATTAGAATTATGGAATTCCTACGGTAAATTAAAAAAATCTAAAAAAAAAAAAAAAAAAAAACCAAACAAAAAAACCGTATTGAGGCCGGATCGCTCATTCAGAAAAAAGCACTTTAATCTTCCCGCAATTCAATTGGGAAAATCTTTGGTTCAGCCCAGAGCGCTGATAAGAAAATTGGCAGCACCGTTGCCATGACAACGGTTACGTAAGCATTTCCTCCGGCATAGGCTATAATGGGGGTACGCAGCTACGACTCAGCTCATGAAAGATTTTGAAACGTCGGCAACACTCCTGAATTCGACTCACTGACTGGCTCGAGAAGTGAGGGAGGGGGTAAGGAGAATGTATGTTCGGCAAACTCTCGACTTTACATTGCTGAATTTTTCAAGAAGGTAAGTCTGAATAGACGCTTATGAATGGACAATGACCCACCAAAGCAGTATTGTTTTTAAGTAAGCAAGAACTGGCATTTAGAGGACATGGCGAGCGAGAAAATTCTTTAAACATAGGAAATTTTAAAGAGCTTTTAAAATTATTGATATCTGAATTAAAACAACGCCTTTTTATGAGGGCATCACTGACCGATTCGCAAGTTTAAAAGAAAGGAGGATTGATTTGACTTATAAAAAATAAGTACGTTTTCTTTTTTTTTTTTTTTCTTCTTCTCAAGTTATCGTTACAAAAGAAAATTCTAAGGAAACTTCGAATCAGACACGGATTAATGCAATTTTGAGGATAAGAGCGGCTGGTTGAAATTTATGTCCATTTTATGGAAGTAAAATAGGATCTCTTACATTTTTAATGTAATTTCTTTTTTTTTTTTTCTCGGTGAGGGCTTAATCCGCCAGCTTTCGAATTCAATAACAAAGATTTTCCATTTCTGTCCGGAGGAAGGAGGGGGGGGGGGTCACATGCTTTCGGCTGCACTAACAGTTTTGACCACGGGCCGCCACAGACTGATGCATCGTAAATTATAAGAAATCAAATATTTTTGTGCGCGAAATTATTTCAAAAATCTTTTGATCTGTCTGAGAACAATATGTAGGCAGAAGGATGCAATGCGCTAAGTTTGGCGCACAATTTGGCTACCCCTAGCTTACACTGTTTAACTCTATCAGATATTTGCTTAGATATAATTTAAGCCATTTGTTTAGATGTTAAGAATGGCTTTGTCTTGGGCACACGTGATCTAAAACCTGATCTGTGAAGCCATAGTAATGTAGATTTAGAGCCATTTACACCCATTTCTTTCCATTTTCTCTGCAAATATCTCACACATCGAAAGTGGTGCTTCTCTTCACAATCTTTCTATAAATTTTCTTTCATCCCTTTGCTGAAGTTACTGCCTTTCGTCTTCTTTTATAAAGCGTTTATTTTGAAAAAATTTATTGGTAGAATATTCTCTCAAAACTCTTGCTTGACAACATTTCATTTCCTTTGCTATGAACAGTTATGTTATTTCTTTTTTGTGCAAGTGCACAAAACGAAATTTGGCAGCCTTGGATAAGTTGTTTTTTCGTCCAGTATTACCCCTTAAAAATGTTTTTACCCAAGGCACGCCATCCTAGGCAGATGCAACTCGTGCAGATTTGCCATAACCAGGGCTGTACCAAGAAAAAAATTTCGGGGGGTCCAAAAATTTCGGAGGGGGACCAAACTGTGAAAAAGGCTGAATTTTTAACAAAAAATCTTCATCATTATTATTTTGTTAATTTTTATTTTTCAGGAGCTAACCGAACCCCTGGTCCACCCCCTGGGTATAGCCTTGTCCATAACATGCAAACACACACACACACACATTCGTCTCATATTTAGCAAATACTGAACTAAAATCAAATGCCAAAAGACTTTTCACTGTCTGCGGAACACATTTTATAGTCCCGCACATGTTAGTTACGCAGCTGTTATCTATAAACCAATAGGAAAATAGCTGCATATTCTAAATTTTTGAGCCATGTTGCCCAGATATTATAATTTTTGAAAATTATTCTAATATTTTTTTATATACTTTATTATAGCAAATAAAAATAAATATTTATGTTACATTTGCAACTGAAGATATTTCGATATTTTAATATTTTTTTTCGCAACACAGTATGCAAATTGGCACGTTAGCAACATTAAAACCTGTATTTTTTACATTATTCTATTTTTTTTAAATCGAAGGTACATAAGCAAAACATTAAATACAGCCCTTTTAAGTTAAGCATTATACAAAAATAAATAAATAAATAAAGCAAATAAATAAATAAGCAAGTCGACTTGTTATATCTTTTTCTAATTTTCTTCGAATGTCGATTAATCGTGATTTCGCCGTAATTCAAAATCAGTGAGCTTTGCCTGACTTATCTTTTTTTAATTGGCTGAGAATCTCCTGCAGCAATTTATCTTAAGTGCACCCAACGTGGCTCCCGTCCTACCTCACAAACGTTTTGAAGTAAAAAGTTATTAATTTGTCCGCTTTCTACCCGTCAAGACGTCAAATGATATTTCAGATACGTCAGGATGAAGTGTGATGCAGTTATACGCCTGTCATGTCTCTGGTAGCCACCTCTCCAATGAATGACGGCAATTTCGTATCTTAAACGTATTAGGATGGTAGTGCATTGGAGATATCCTATCTGCAGAAAATTATTTTCCATTCATTCGATGAGAAATAGCTAACAGATATGCAGAAAAGAATCAGGAGTAGACGGATTTTATTTTTTGGGCAGAGCATTTCGGGGGTGACGTTTCTTCCCGAGTGACGAACGACTGCGCATTTTCGTGCGCAGATTTCGCCGTTGTATTCCTATTGTATCCCCTACGAACACCATTTCAGTAAAAAATCGTGCTGAAAATATTATTTGAAGTTACTGTAACCCTTTGAGGCGCAACCCTTTCCCAATTCTGAAAAAAGGGCAGCCGTTGCCATCGCTCGACTCAACTACCAGCAATATGGCGGACGATCGAAACGTTCATCGCGTGCCACAGGTCTAGAGACCCCTTTTTTGACGCAGCTGGCTGTGCCCAGCTGTCGTCAAAAAAAGGGTCTAGATCGATCGTCCGCCATCTTGCTGGTAGTTAAGTCGAGCGATGGCAACAGCTGCCCTTTTTTAGCATTGGGCAATCTATCCAGCTGTTCTCGCATTCTTCCATTTTTTAGCAGATTTCAGTGCTGTTAAAAATAATTGTGACCATTTTTTACGGGAAATGACGTGCTAAAAAGTAAAGGATTCTCGTGGAGCTATGTCACCCGCAACTATTTTTATAGAAATCAAATCTATTCCTCGTGACTGGCAACAGTCGAAACGTCAGAGTTTGGTGTTCCCAGAGCAGGAACACTGCGCGTTAAAGGGTTGAGGGGCTGTCCCATAGATGATGTCACACTTTCTATCAATATTTTTGATCTCCCTCCCCCATTCATCACCAAGTGTCACACTTTATTGTACATCCCACCCACCCCTTGTCGCATGTCGCACTATATTACATAAACATATACTTGCAATTCAGAAACATAGCCCTTTGTTATAGATAATATTTTAAACTTTTAACTAAGTGTTCTAATGACGTTATTGAGCATAATTTTCTTTTAAGTGAAGAATTTCAGTTACCATATTCTCAGAATAAATCTTGAATATCAAAAAGTATCTCATAAAAATTATTTTAATCCCTTTTAAAAATTATAGTCAAATATTTCAAATTCAAAGTTTTCAATTTTTCAATATATCAATATTTCAAAATAACTTCAAAATTTTATCTACTGATTTTAAATATGTTTATTTTAACCAAAATCTATAATGCCGCACTTCCGGCTCCACATCCGGCCCTTCATATAAAAATGGTACGATAATAATCAGCACAATATAAATGGAACTTCGCATATCCGGCTCGGCTGCCCGGTTTGTGTGGCGGCTAGGGAGCCAAACCACCAACACCACAGTTCCAAATCTGATTCACCTCGCCTCCACAATGAAGTGACCAGTAATTCGGACCTTAACCCTTTAAGGCGCAGTGATCCCGCTCTGGGAACACCAAACTCTGACGTCTTGACTGTTGCCAGTCGAGAAGAAGAGTTTTGATTTCTATAAAAATAGTTGCGAGTGACATAGCTCCACGAGAATCCTTTACTTTTTAGCACGTTCATTTCCTGTGAAAAAATTGTCACGATTATTTTTAACAGCACTGACATCTGCTGAAAAATGGAAGAACGCCAGAACAGCTGGAAAGATGGCCCAATGCTTAAAAAAGGGCAGCCGTTGCCATCGCTCGACTTAAGTACCAGCAAGATGGCGGACGATCGAGACGTTCATCGCGTGCCACAGATCTAGAGACCCTTTTTTGACGACAGCTGGCTGTCGTGATGAACGGCACGCGATGACCGTTTCGATCGTCCGCCATCTTGCTGGTACTTAAGTCGAGCGATAGCAACGGCTGCCCTTTTTTCAGCATTGGGAAAGGGTTGCGCCTCAAAGGCTTAATAGTGTTCAACGCCTATAGACAGCTAGTGTTCCACCAAAAGGGGAAAAAATATCGCAGTTTTGATATGAATGTTATAGCTTAATTTCTACTTTTGGTGCAAACTGCATGTAGTAGCCAGAGAACGAGCCCCAAGTACTTGTCAGGGACTGTCTGAAACCACACACACACAGTAAAAAAATTCAGAAACGTTACATACTTACAGCGGAAAGGTTTCCGAAAGTATAGCGTAACCTACCGATGCTCTACTCGAACTCACGATTTCGGAAACATAACCCATATTTCGGGGTAAAGTATTTACGGACGAAAGGAAATCTTTATTTGGGACTTCGCGCGCATGCGCCAAGTGCCAAGAGACAGAGGGATAACAGTGAACGCATCTTCCCTAATAGCACAGATGGTCACAAAAGAGTCGCTGTGACGTCACAGAGGGTCACAATTGTCACAGGACTGTCACATTGTAACTTCTTGCACAGCCCGATTATGACCAACAGGGGCCCGGGCATTGATGAATTTGGGGGTCCCCATCTATAAAATTTGTTTTCTTTTTCATAATATTTTGACATATAAAAGAATATTTCAGAACAACATTTGAAACTGGGGGCCCTGGGCAAAGTCCTGATTTGCCCATGCGATAATAAGGGTCTGGTAACTTGTGAGTGATGTAACTTCACTGTGTGGTCACTGTGAAGTTTATTTGTGACCAGTCACCAGGTGACGTCGCCGGATGAATACTTAAATAAAACAGCACATTATCTCCTGAAAATAATTTATGTGGAAGAAAAAAGATAAGATTTTTAATTTATATTTATTAATTATGGTATTTTCTCTCCATTTACAAAATACTTCAAGAAAATTTTAAGTTTCCAAAACAAGCCGTACCACAAATAACTTTTGCAGCAGTCAGTTTACTTTTAAAGCAAAATTCGGCAAGAAAACCGCAGCGTCGTGGTACCGTGCTTTCTTCCGAATGCGTAGGTCCAGCGTTCGATTCTGGTCGCTAGTCCTCACCGCTCCTTCCGACAGAGTTTGGTGCTGCCATCTAGTTTAAGATACTTGAAACGCTTCATCTAGTGCATGTTACTTTTTCTGAAAAACTCGGAAAGGTTACTCGTTAATTCGGAAACCTTTCCGAAATACACGGAGAGGTTACTCAATATTTTACCAAAATATACAGAAACGTTACCCATCTTTTCCAGAAACCTTACCTAAAATGCAGGAAAATAGGTAAATATGTTTCCGACATATGCAGAAACGTTTCTAAATACTTTACCCGCATGGTTCGGAAACGTTTCCGCAATTTTAAACTACAAGAGCTGCCCCATTTTTTGGGGTAACGTTCACGAATTTTTTTTACCGTGCAGTCATTTATTTTACATAACATTTAAAAGTAATTGAAGGTAAAGCAAATGAGCGTGGAAGCTCAGGATTTCTGTATTGTTTATCTTTTACTTAGTGTCAGTTATTAGAGAAATGCATTGAATCTTAAAATGTCTTAAAAACCATGGCGGGAAAACTAATTTTAACAAGCGTCACTATTATATGTAATATTTTACAAATCTGCATCACGATATTTTTGGAACAATACATCGATATTCAATACTAATGAATTATTATTAATTAGGCGCAAGTTTTTGTTCTTTACTACGCTTACGAGGTGAAATTTCGATTATAGAAAGCAGAATGTTTTTAAAAATTCTCTAATCGGAGATTGTCATTTGTTAAATTAAAATACAGGTGTGTCACAATTCCCTCCCGGGTTTGGAAGGCTTATAAAAATATATATAATACCAATACAGAAACAAAGATGACTTTATTGGAGAAAGAAATGTTACAAGTTTTATTTCACAAAAGTCCAATATGTGAACCTTTCGTGACAGCGACGGATTAATGCAATTTTGTCGGGGTGGGGGGGAGGGCAGTTAGTTTGTCGGGGCGTTAGTTAGAAGATTGACATATACATCCATTTTATGGAAGTAAAATAGGATCTTTTACATTAATTTTTTTTCTCAATTGGGGCGGTAGCCCCTCCACCCCCCCCTATAATCGTCCTTGTTTCGTGATGCGGCAGATATCAAGTCTAAAGTCAAATTCTTCCCACACTCACACACTCGTTTTAACATGGTAACAAATGCAGTTGTGATCCTTTGGCGTAAATTTCGTCTTTGGCACGAACACACGATCTTTTATGTAACCCCATAAAAAAAATCGCCTGCAATTAGGTCCGGAGAGCGAGGTGGCCACGGAAGAAGGCGATTGTCGTCGGCAGAACCTCGTCCAATCCAACGACGAGGAAGCCTGTTATTTGTGAAACAAAACTTGCAATGTTTCTTTCTTGGAGAAGATTTTACTGGAGAAAGAAACATTGCAAGTTTTGTCTTTTTTAGAGAACAAACTAACTGCCCTCCCCCCACCCCCGATAAAATTGCATTAATCGTCGCTGTCACGAAAGGTTCACATTGGACTTTTGTGAAATAAAACTTGTAACATTTCTTTCTCCAATAAAGTCAACTTTGTTGCTGTATTGGTAATGTATATTTTTTAAAAGCCTTCCAAACCCGGGAGGTAATTGTGATACACCCGGTATAGTTATGCAAAGTTTGTTAAAGAATCAGGAAAAATCATAAAACCTTAAAATACATTTAGTGTGAATTTATTGAATAGGCATTCTAAATGTAACTGAAACTGGGAGAAAAAAATATTGCGTAAATATTTCAATTCCAATTATTAATGTGTTACAGATAATAAATGTAACAAGTAATGAAAGCAACTCCAATAATAAATTTCTTAGTAATCAGTATAGAATGATTTATCTTCCTTTTATTTAGATAACTTTTGATGAATTGTTTTTCTCACGATACCTGCCACAAAGAAAAGAGAACAATACAGATATCACCAGAGACACCGCTGAAAAGAAGACTTATACCAAGCCAAAAGCACCGTGATTTACGCCGGTGTTAAAAATTTTACGGGCAATTACAGAAATGGCCCCAACATTTCGCGCAAAAAGGATCACCAACTGAGAGATGTCTGGTTGGAGATTATCTGAAGATGTTATGACTATCGAAGTTCGTAATCTCCTTTAAAATCGCATTTATCTCGAGAGGGGGACGAGGTGGGCTTGATAAAACTCAAGATTTTTATCAGAAGTCACTCGTAAATCACTAGGATAAACGGGAAGAAGATACACTGCTCTGCCATCGTAGTGTTTCGAGTTTAGTTGTACGTGATATGCCAGGTGAAATATATTTCATAGGCAAAATGTTCGAAAAATAAACACAAATAAGTGATAGTGAGTTGGGAAGTTGCAATTTTGCTGCAGATAAATTATCTATATCTTTAACAACCTAAAGTTTGTAAAATTTTGCAGAAAAATTTTCACTGATACCATAAAATCTGTACCTTTTTTTAAGGATAAATTTGTACACATAAATTTTTATTTAAGATAAATTTAGATAAATTTATTTTATACTAGAAGGCATTGTGGAGGCAATTACTTTGGCCGTTAGAAAAAAATATGTCTACACTCAATATATTGAATCTTCGTGGAGGCAATTGTGGAGGCAATTACTTTGGCCGTACCACAATCCATTGTGGAGGCAATTACTTTGGCCGTTAGAAAAAAATATGTCTACACTCAATATATTGAATCTTCGTCCACTCAAAAAGAGTAACTTAATATTCAATTTTTATTGTGCACCGAAATGGATTTTTATGCTCTTCTGGAAGCAGGCGGAAACTTTTCGCAATCGAACAATTTCATTTTGTGTAAACAGCCCCTCTTATATTAATGCTTCATGCAGACGATATCCTTTAAATGGGAAAAAAATGAGCTGTCGCAATTGACATGACGTCATATTTCGTTTGAAATAGTTTTTCCAGATAACATATCGCACTGGCCGAATGTAACGCGTCCCCAAGCTTTTCATCAAGTTAATTAGAAAAATCCTATATTTCGGCCTCGAATTTAGCGTGAGTGAGTTTTTTTTTTTTTACTGGCAATGATCAGTCAAAAAACACCGCGTGATATTCGGGCCAATACAGTATGTTATCTGGAAAAACTATTTCAAACGATGACGTCATGTTAATTGTGACAGCTCATTTTGTCAAGCAAATAAGTCCATATTTTTACTATCGGAAATGGTACTGAAAATAGCGAAAAATCGCTTAAAAATTAGGGATCGGGGGAATTTTCATTTTTAACACTTTCCAACAAGGTTGAAAAGTGCTTACGATAGCTCCTAAACGGGGCATTCGATTGAGCTCAAATTGGGTATATATGTTATAAACCACCGTCGTAAGACCGGTATTGATTTCGGTGTGCATAGGACTTGAAATTTTTCTACAGAGTTACGACAAATATTTATTTTACATTATGGAATACGGGGAGAAATTCTTAAAAGTGCGCTAGCGTTTAAACGGTGCATTCGATTGAGCTTCAATTTGATATATTTGTTTGAATTATTCATCGATTAAAATTTATTTAAATGCTTAGCAATGATCTTAATCGTAAGTGTTCGGAAAGTCGAGTGGAGTCACTCCAGATTTTTTACTATCAATATTTAAGGAACAAAAGCCGAAGTAAATGTTTCTTGTATTTCGTAGCAATCGATGTCTATACACAGGGTTTAAAGCACGGGCAGATACGAACAAACCGGGGCGTACCGAATCTATGCACAATTTCCATCTTCGTTGGGAAGTGTTAAAGAGAGTGTTTGCCATGTACAGTTTCATGAAACTCGAAAGTCAAAATGAGCTTCCGAAATAAAATTCATGCGACATGTTTCCTCGAAATTAAATTAGGGTGCTTAAATCTTTAACGCGCAGTGTTGCCACTCTGGGAACACCAAAGTCTGACGTTTTGACTGTTGCCAGTCACGAAAAATAGATTTGATTTCTATAAAAATAGTTGCGGGTGACATAGCTCCATCTTTTACTTTTTAGCACGTCATTCCCGTAAAAAAATGGTCACGATTATTTTTAACAGCACTGACATCTGCTGTAAAATGGAAGAATGCGAGAACAGCTGAATAGATTACCCTATGCTGAAAAAAGGGCAGCCGTTGCCGTCGCTCGACTTAACTACCAGCAAGATCAGGGGCGGCCCTAGGGCCGGACAAACCGGACCCCTGTCCGGGGCGGCAAATTTTAGGGGCGGCATTTTGGCTCGAATTTGAAATTTTTCGTATTAGTAAAAGAATTGTTAAAAAATATTCCGAAGAATATCCTTCTATATTACTTTACTAGCTGATGTACCCATCCGTCATTGATGGGTTTTTACTAACCGCGCGAAATTTCGTTTGCATTGTACGAGTACAAAAAATGGAATTGACATACTGGCAGAAATATAGAAGCTAAGTTATAACTCTTGTGTATTGTTCAAAAATTACAGGTTAGAGAGTAACAAATTACTGAGATAAACTGTCAATAGAGAAAATATTTTGCATTCAAAATTAACGTTTTCTTTTAGTGGATGAGCTTCCTACATCAAAAAGTCATTTAAAGTTGCAAAAGAAGATGCTGGTAACGAATATTAAACTGAGAAGAGAATATTTGGAAAATTCTTTGTAATAGCAAGTAGCCGATATTTAACACTGAAACGTCCGATTGAATAATATTTTGATGATTTTACTTGATGCGCGAAAAGCTTTATCAAAGTTTACATCATACCTCAAAAATCATTCAAATTTGTAGAAAATTAAAAACCCGAAATTTTAATTTACTAACCGCCTACTATTTAACATAATTTCATTTCATTCCCTTTTGCCTGACCACTAGTTGTTTTCTCGAAGTGGTCACACAAAATTTTCTCAAAATAATATATATATATATATATATATCAATGTTATTTAACTCAATCTCATCAATAGTAACTGAAATTTGTTCTATTAACTTTAGAAATTTTAATATTATGCCTGTAAAATTTTTGCACAATTTTCTCAAAATTAAAAAATAATTGTATTACCTCCAGACGCCTTAAAGTGACGCCCTCCCCTCTCTCCCCGCCCCCTAAAATAGAAAAGAAAAAATACTATGCAACTTTTGCAAACCCTTTCAATTTATTCAAATCTTTTAAAAATTTCGATGATGCTTTGTTACCCATCATATGGCCTAATTCCATTCTGTTCTCTTAATCCGTGTTTGATGGATGCCAGAACAAACTTTAAAAGGATTTTTACAAAATCTCAAAGTCTATGAATTATTTAAAACAATTTTGGTAGCTATTGTTTCAATTAACTTACCATTCAATATAATTCCAAATTTCATTCTATTCCCTTGAGCCATTTTTTAACAATGGGCGAACATACATTTACACACAGTTTTCAAACAACAGTTTTAAATCTCACTTTTAAGGAATTAGAAGTATTTCAGCAACTGCAGTTTAAATTAAGTTGCCACTTTTGGTGTTGCTATAAATTTCATTTCATTTGCTTCAGTTGCATGGGCGTAGCCATCGGGGGGCAGGGGGCTGATGCCCCCCTAAAATGAGCTAGTCATAGGGTCTGATTATGACAAACCGGGGGCAGGAGCAGTTGGACTCCATGTCTCTTTGTTTTGCCCCCCCCCCTATGAAAATCCTGGCTACACGCCCTTGTTTAGTTGTTTATATGTGATGTGCAAACAAATATTTACATATTTTGCATAGATTTTTCACAAGATTTCCAGTTGGATTCAAATTACAGTTTGTTAATGAAATTCAACAAGCCAAATATTATCCCATATTTCTGGATTGCATTCCTGATGCCAAAAAAATTGAACAGATCGCATTCTTGGTAAGGTAAAAAGGTGTTGACAAATCTAATTCCAATGAGGCTAGGATTATTTAACTCTCTCAAACAGTTCATGTTCCTATGCTCTATTATTATTTGGTACAAAATCTTCAATTGGATGAATCCATTAGGAAAGGTATTGCAGTCAAAAGACAACGATTGACCACCTACTCTAGAACTCTTAAGAAACTGTGAAGATTTTTTGAAAGGATCTTCGATTTGATGCGATTTTAAATGAAATGTTCTGTTATACAAGAGAACTGACCGACGAAATAGTATTCTGGTTAACACTGAGTTTAAGCAGCCACGTAACATATTAATTTTGATTGCGAATCACGAGATGATCTGGTGAAAGATCCTAAATTAAAATTTAAGATAGATTTATTTTTTTACAGTAAACAAAGCGATTAATATCTTAGAATGCAGATTATAATTTAATAAGTACCCAATGTAATTATTTTAAATTTTTGCACGGCATAACTGAGTTAAGACACTCCTAAAAAGTGCTAATTAAACATTGTAACACAGTGTAACCGTGCTAACAATTGGAGTTAATACTGACCGATGGGGAATCGGGGATTATAAACGCGCTTGATCTAGTAAATGAAATAGTGTCAGTTACGGCCTTATTAGTTAAAAAGGAAAGCCCAGTTGAAAATTTAAAGCTAATTTTAACTATAGATTTTACACCACATCTTGCTGTTGCTTCGAGAATTTCGCTTTCTTTGCAGATAATTGTGGCAAGTGCAGAGAAGAGTTTCTCAAAATTAAAGTTAACTAAAAATTTCTTATGTTCCACAACTCTTCCAGGTAGGTTAAATAATTTAACTACATTGGCTATCGAACATGAATTAGTACAAAAATTCATAAGAGAAAAAGTCAGGAATTTTTCGGAATTAAAAGTCAGAAAAAAAAACTTTATTTTTCTCTCTTTCTTTTGGTTTTTAGCTTAATGTGTGGTTTTTAATAAATATAGTTTTTCTTATGCTGTGTTATGTTTAAAGAGCTATTCCAATTTTATAGGCATGAAAACAGTATCTGTGAACAATTTATTTCTTTTACTAGTAATTTTACTGTGGGGGGCGGCATTTTATATTTTTGTCCGGGGCGGCAAAACTGTTAGGGCCGGCCCTGGCAAGATGGCGGACGATCGAAACGTTCATCGCGTGCCACAGAGGCACAGCCAGCTGCCGCCAATAAAGGGTCTCTAGATCTGTACCACTAGATCTGTACCACTAGACCCGTGCCACTAGATCTGTGCGGCACGCGCAACTACCAGCAAGAGCGCGGCCATCTTGCTGGTAGTTAAGTTGAGCGATGGCAACGGCTGCCCTTTTTTCAGCATTGGGAAAGGGTTAAAAAGATTCATTGTCATGTACAGTTTCATGCAATTCGAAAGTCAAAATGAGCTTCCGAAATAAAATTCATGCGACACGTTCCTTCGAAATTAAATTAGAGTGCTTAAATTTCAGCTCAACATAAAGTAGCAATTCTCGAAGATGTTTTCCCGCAGTTGCTCAGCGGCTTGCGGGAATAGAATCTCTGTGGAGTTGGTGCTTCGCGGAAATCGATAAAGTGCTTTTTAGTGAGCAAGCATTACGTGCGACGAATGAATTCACCGAATCAGAATTTTCGATACACTGCAGTCAAATCTCACTATGTAGTCACGCTGATTCCCCGACTCTCTAACAGTTCCGGGCAAGCACTTCAAAATAAAACTTTTACGCCACTATTCCAAGAAGATTGAAAAGATCAAAAAGATTAAAAATCACAAAAAGCGCAATAATATCTACACTGTTTGTAGAATCCGCTTGAAATTTTTCATAATCACGTATAAAAAAATATAGAAAACAATCTGCGCTACTTTAAAAATCTGAAATTCCACCCGTTCCCTCATTTTTAAGTGATTTTTTACTATTTTCGGCTAAATTTTATGTCCGAATGTAAAAAAGTGAATCATTTGAGCGACAAAATTAGAGCTTTCAAATGAGAATAACGTCATATTGGAAGGCACGGTATCAGGCTTCGAAGGGAAGTCATTTCGTTTGAAACAGTTTTTCCTGATAACATAGTTTATTATTTTTTTCATTAACCCTTTGAGGCGCAACCCTTTCCCAATGCTGAAAAAAGGGCAGCCGTTGCCATCGCTCGACTTAACTACTAGCAAGATGAACGTTTCGATCGTCCACCATCTTGCTGGTAGTTAAGTCGAGCGATGGCAATGGCTGCCCTTTTTTCAGCATTGGGCAATCTATCCAGCTGTTCTCGCGTTCTTCCATTTTTCAGCAGATTTCAGTACTGTTAAAAATATTCGTGACAATTTTTTTACGGGAAATGAACGTGCTAAAAAGTAAAGGGTTCTCGTGAAGCTATGTCACTTGTAACTATTTTTATAGCAATCAAATCTATTCTTCTTGACTGGCAATAGTCAAAACTTCAGAGTTTGGTGTCCTCACGGCGAGGACACCGCGCGTTAAAGGGTTAAAATAATCGTCTGCTTGAAGCATTGATATAAGAAGGGCTACACGAAACGAAATCGTTCTAATGCGAAAAGCTTCCCCGCTTTTCCAGAAGAGCAAGAAATTAGATTTGGGTATGCAATAAAAATTGTATATAAACTTATTTATTTTAGGTGGATGATTAAATATATTGAGTGTAGACATGCTTTCGTCAAATGTTTTTTCTAGCGCCCTTTGTAAATGCCTCCACGACGGCCTTTGATTTCTAGTGTTCGTTTAATATTACGAAAATATATTATCTGACGGAACTAAAGCTCTCAAAACGGTTCCGATTTCTCAGAAAATACTAGACAGCTCTTTTTTGCTTTGTTCTGTGATACGACAAGTCTACACGAGGAGCATCTGCTCGTGTAGACTTGCCGTACGGTAGGGGTAGAAGCGGTGCCTTGATCGGGGGACATTTTAAGGGATTCTAACGCTTATTCACGTTACATCTGGAGAAAACTGACCAAAACTCCAGACCGTTAGATCGGCAGCCGCGCAGTAGACCCGAACGCGGGGCCTTCACACTTCAGCCGTCTACCGTGTTCAGTAAGTTATCCACTCAGTCATGATGGGGCCAACGGTTCTGCCGCTCCGCAAGTGCGAATGCCGGTCATTTTGAAAGGTTTGTTGCCACACATGCAAAGGAAATAAAAGCAAAGGAAAAGCACATTAAAAATCCGAGCATTTTTAAAGCGCCAGTGAGCTATTTCTCTGTTTGTTTCAAATTTATGCATCTTTATTTTACAAGCATAACGCTTGTATAACAAACACACATTTATAACAAATGACTTTAGTTTTCGCTTGATTGTTAAATTTAACAACTCAAGTTGCAACAGTGGATTCTGTTGCTATTTCAGGGACCGTTCATGGAAGCAAAGGGGACAGAAGTGGAGTCTTCCCCGCTACATCTTTTTAATGGCGAGTAAGGAACATGTTAAACCTGGATTCACGATTAAAAATTAATCTAAAAGAATATCTATAATGAATCCGTAAACACACCCCCCCCCATTCCCACCCCACATATTTTAAATGTTTTGGAATCCGACTCTAGGTCAGATGCCAGAAAAGCATTTGTAAAGGAAGTCTAAATTGCCTTGTGCATCTCCAAAATATTACAGTAATACTTTTTTTAATAATTTCGGTTAATTATGATTCTGGGTATCGAATTATAAGTTCGTTATAGATTCATTTAAGAAATTTAAATTACAAGTCACCTTGATTGATTATAAAAATTATGATGAATGGGTATTTATTGACCATGATTTATTTTTCTCAAGTACTTACTGTTGCCTATTGCAAAAAAAAAAATAGAAAGAAAGGCGATGGTAAAGGCAAAATTTCTTTAACAAACAAACAAAAAATAAATAAATAAATAAAACGCTAATTTGATATTTTTTGTTAAATGGAATGCAAATTTTGACAATTTGCCTTATCTTTTGAATTACAGCATAAAAAAAAATGTGGAAATTATTCTATAAGTACATGGAAAGCATCTTATAATTAAAGCGTTCAGTAATGAATTACAAGACGTTTTAGAATTAACTTGGTACAGCTGTTGTATTTGAAAACTAACATAACGAACCCGTCACAGAAGTTCTTCATTTGCTAAAAGAAACCTGATGAATTGCCGACTGCCATGTAATAGAGTTGGAAGTAATTAAATGCTACCCAAAAGGGGCAAATATGCTAAATACGTGCTTCAGGATGTAGTTTTCGCTTTTTCAATTGTCTACAGGGATATGCATCTCATTTGTCATTAACTGTTTGAACAAGTGACTGATTTCCCTAATTTGTATTCGAAGTACACCGAAAAAAACTTCATCACTCTTTCTCACTGAAATCTACTTACTGAAACTTTCACTTTTCTGTAGTACAGCTGAATCGATTATTGCAAAAACAACGTAAATCATGTAAACAGAATTTTTCAGAAATCACAGCATCCAACGATGGTGATTTCCAAGGATTTTTTTTTTATGGCTTGTTACGTTGGTTAGGTTTTGAAGTAGGTAATTTGTTTGTAATATTTCTATTTGTTAACTGTCGATTGAAAAAAAGTATAAAAAAACTGTTCTTGATTTTAATAGCTTCTTCATTCTCTTTGGACAAAATCAAATTTAAGGTTTTAGAACGAACTATAGAATAATTTTCAACCATTCTTTTTTTCCTTATTCTGAAAACATTCATCAAATTTCATTACGATACAAAATTTTTCTAATACAGTTAGATGAGTAATTAATAATAATGGAATAATGTTCTTCAGACTGTTCCGCAGTAGCTTAGTCGCTAAGCTCTGTTCCCATAAGAACACAGTGAAGTGAAGCAGTGCAGGCTTGGCAAGTGCTTGTTAGGGTGAACACCTCTCTCGGCTGGACTGCTGTGGAACTGTGTACTTAATGGGAGCAGGTGCACGTATAATCTGTTCGTGGCTCTAATGCCCCCTATGTTTAAACGACACCTCTAGGGCTGCTGATTTCGGTGCTAGGTCTCTCATCTGAAATTTGTTCAAAATTAGGGCAATGAGAAACTTTGTATCGCATTTTCAGCAATCTTTGTGTTAGTATTTTTTTTATTCAACTAAATAAATTTATCCAAAATGATTAATGGAATATTTAAAATCTCCGAAAAAATATTTCACTGATATTTCTAATGTTATAGTTTAATTGTTATAAAATAAAAAGAAACAAAATTTTTGATACATTGAAGTCTTTGTGCATGTAGTTGAATCTGTCTTTATTCAAAAACCTCATATATATAATGATTTTTCGGAAAAACACTTTTTTCCACCGGATTTTTACTCAAAATTTGAGTAAAAGTCATTTAAGAAATTAACGAGATAAACGTGGTAAGAAACGAGACAGTGCAGCCGCTGTTGAACAATGACAACCAAGAACATGATAGTGAACAGGATTACATTTCTAAATAATGCAAATAAATAAAATCTTTATTTTACAGATGTATTTTAGTTACTTTTTGATAAATATAGAGTGTTCACAGTTAAAGTTTCCCTATTTGGAACGGTGTATAGCGAGAACTAGTGGTCAGAGTACTAACTTTGCAGAAAACTTTAAACAGAACATGGAAAAGAGTGATTTGTGTAGTAAAAAAATGAGAAGTTCAAAAAATTATCACCCTGATGATGTTTTAGAATATTTGAATTTGAGCGAAACAGACAAATACAGAAAACATTGCAAATTTGAAAGAATTTTGTAGGGCAAAGCGTGTTCAGTTTCTATATCCAAGGTGTGTTAGTCTCTATCCAAGGGGTGGCCCAATCGTGGTGCATACAGCAAACTTGGGCGATGGATGATTTCACGAAGCGCATCTCATTCTTGTGGCTACTTATCGTTTTGTGACTGATAGAAGACTTTTGAAATAATTTCGTGTCCTGAAATATTTCATGTAATATATGATGCTAGGTCGAAAGGACGAATTTACAGATTCCAAAAAACACTGTCACCAAATATAGAACGATATCTGATTCTCTACTGAATATCCGAAAAGTTAATTCTCGATTTCTATTCCTCAGAACAACATCTTCAGCCGCTCAGGTGCTGTAAAGAACCATTCTGTCACATATTGGGTCCAGGTTCGATTCCCGGCTAGGGCTTGGGTGTCGTCCGTCCATTCATAAGGGAATATTTCCCGGGGGTGGGGGCTGGGAAATATTCTGCCAAGCCCATGGTTAAAGGGTTAACGTCTGATATCGATGAAGCTAAGCCGCAAGTTCCCAATCGCCGTTTTTGTAACGGAATTTCAGGAGTAACTCACGATCTTGTTAAATGAGAGCCATTCTCGAGGAAAAGAACAACGGAAAGGCTGTGATGCATTTTATAGCTCTGCGAAGTGATAGAATTTGCATAATAGCAACTATAGCATTGAGAAACGCCATCTTGTGATTATTTTAGTTACATTTTCCCACGGAAATCTCTCTTCCACGGTTCGGAAATTTTGGTTAAATAGAGAAACTTTAACTAATTATTAGTAACACTGCTTTTATGTTCAATTTTATTAAAGCACTATACTCTTTCTTACTAATAAAACAATTTAAGTGAAGCACAGTTTTTTAATGCATTCGTAAACTTAACGTTATTGATAATAATAAAAAAAATAAAAATGGTTTAATAAATGGATTATTTAATTTTCAGAGATGCAAAAAATATTATCCATAATCATATCGTAACAGACCTTCGCCCGGTAACAGAATAGTGTTTAATCAAATTATTTGCTAATAATAAATTTGCCATAGGTGTCTATCTTTGAAAAAAGTTTCTGTATTCTGTCAATAATCTTTCATACATGTTTCATCATTGGATGCCAATACTAAACATATTCTTTTAATTACCCTATTATCCCTCTGCATCTAATGAACACACAAGAAAACACTCCTCTCGGAATTATTTCTGTTTCATTGAACAACATCACCTACACGTAGTTAACTACAGTAGCTTCTTAACTTTTGATATCAAAACAGGGCTAAATTATTCGAGATGAGAGGGGAAAGATTAAGAACTCCACTTTCACACGAATAGTTCCGTAGGCAAAGTAACTTTGCCTTCAGTACTTGTCCTTGGCTGTGCGCACGGTTATTCACACCAATTACTTTCACTCGAAGGAGGTTCGAGCATTAATTAAACGCTCCATAACTCAATAATTGTCACGCGCCGGGATTAGAATGCGTCGAAGGAGAAATTAGTTTTCCCGCTCTGGGGGATAAAACTTACTACCATCGTCAGATTATGTATGGTAATTCTCGATCAAGTCAGCTTTGAAACTGTGGTCGTAATTGTCTACCCCATTTGAAGTGAAAAAGGGTTAAATGCAATGTGTTTTGTATTCAAAGTGTAAGTGTCAAAGTTCCCATTGTTCGGAATTGCTTCTGTATTTCGCTGTGTCGGAATTGCTTTTGTATTAAGAAGAAGAAAACCGTTATTCGAAGGTGAAACGAAAAAATAAATGTAAATGTGTTCGAATCCATACTTATTTTGACCGACAGATACAGATATTTGCACATTTTGCGACTATGGCATGCCTATGACTAGAGAGCATCTCAGCATTTACCTTTTTGTATGTTATTAACAAAACCTTTTTTTCGTTCATTTTTGTATTGGGCTGCTTGTCAACTTATGACTTTGAGGTCGCAGATGAGTATAGGAAATAAAAAAAAAGTTCATTTAGACTGCTAACTTTCAATATTCCTCAACTCCTCCGTCCCAAAATCACAGTAATAGCAACAAAATCCAACCAGTAAATGAATATTCACGTATAATAATTACCGTACTCTCCGAAAAAAATCTTTAGTATGCTGTCATAGCAAGATAAATAATCAATCAAACTTGTTTCTATATTATAGGTCAACAATATTGTTTTTTTTTTTTAAATCTTAGTATTCCTGGATGCTTTGCAACTAATAAACAAACAAGCAAAACCTTCTGTTTCATAGAACATCATTGCCTACTCGTAGTTAACTACAGTAGCTAAGAAGGTATGGAACTTTATAACTTTGATATGAAAACACGGCTAAATTATCAGAGATGGCGGGAGGAGGGGGAGAAATTTAGAACTCCACTTTCGCAAGAATAATTCCGTAGGCAAAGTAACTTTGCCTTCAGCACTCGTCCTTGGCTGTGCAAACGGTTATTCACACCAATTACTTTCACTCGAAGGAGTTCGAGCATTAATTAAACGCTCCATAACTCAATAATTGTCACGCGCCGGGATTAGAATGCGTTGGAGGAGAAGAAATTAGTTTTCCCTCTCTGGGGATAAAACTAACTACAATCGTCAGATTATATACGGTAACTCTGGATGAACTCAGATTTGAAACCGTGGTCGTAACTCTCTACCGCATTTGAAGTGAAAAGGGTTAAATGTGAAGTGTCTTGCAGTTTCCATTGTTCAGAGTTGCTACTGTATTTCGAGAAAAGAAGAAAACCATTATTCGAAGGTGAAACGAAAAAAAATGGTGCTCGAATCCATACTTATTTTGAGTGTCAACTAAAATTATCACCCACCCAGGCAGCACATAAGCTTAAATCAAGCTTGACATTTCTTTGAATTTGACGTATTAATACAAGCTAGACAGTTCAATTCATTTTAAGCTTGCAGCAAGCTTGGATAAGTCATTTGAACTGTCAAGCTTAAATACAACTTGATTACTGCTTGATTTGGAAAGCCATATCCACATAATAAATAATTTATCATCAGTCATAAATGTACTTGACCATAGAATTAAAAAAAAAGATTCTATATTTCCAAATATTGAAATTCTTCAAAATAAAATACAATAATACTACGAAATTGATTTCAAAACCAGTCGTTTGTCTCGATTTTGGCCAGTATTGCCCAACATTAGTGTCGCGATATTGAAAGTTTTAAAACGTGTGCTGCTTTTAAGTTTATACACTCATGTCCATAAATTAAGGATAATGAAGTTCAGGCGAAAAAAGAGAAAGAAGCAAAACAAATTTGACTTATTTGTAAAGTCTATTTATTAAACAAAAAGTAAAGAGCAAAAAAGATGCAATATGTTTGACAAAATTAATAAAAATTGCAAGTTTTACTCCCTTGACCAAATTTCAAAAAATAACCTATTTACAAAAAACAGTATAACATGGTTAGTAGGATGGTTAATAAGGAGTATGTCTTCCGGACGATGCAATACAGGCCTGACAACGCCTAGGCATGCTGAGTATCAAATGATCAATCTGATCTTGGGGAATATTACACCACTCATCAAGCAATGCACTCCGAAGTTCCGGTAGACAGGTGGGAGGGGGTTGACGGGCTGCAATTCGTCGGCCAAGCATATCCCACACATGCTCTATTGGATTCAAGTCCGGTGAGTATGCTGGCCAATGCATACGGGTGATATCCTCCGATTGAAGACATTCGTCTATAATGTTTGCACGGGGAGGACGGGCGTTGTCATCCATAAACACAAATTCAGCACCCATGGCGCCCCGAAACAAACGTACATGTTCTTCCAGAATGACATCCCGATAGATGTGGCCTGTCATCGTTACACTCTGAACATGCAGGTCAGTTCTGGAAAAGAATAATTCCTCCCCAAACGAGCCATCCTGCACCACCGTAACGGTGTCTTTCAATGGTGTTCTCTTGGTGGTAACGGGTACCTGGCGCTCTCCAGATGAATGTCCGGCGAGAATCAGACTCCAAACTAAACCTGGACTCGTCGGAAAACATCACACAAGACCACTGTTGCGGTGTCCACAATGCATGCTCTCTACTCCAGGTTAATCGCAGGCGACAGTGAGTTGCGGTAAGTGGAACACATCTGACAGGCCTACGAGCATATAGACCAATGTGCCCTAAGCGTCTGTACACGGTCTGCCTTGAAACTGTCGTACCGGTAGCTGAAGAGAGCTGACGAGACAGGTCTGATGCTGTACTCCGTCTGTTTCTTTTGGCAGTAACTGCCAAATAGCGGTCCTCATTCGGCGTTGTAACTCGGGGGCGACTTGTGCTGTAACTTCTACTCACATTACCATCATCTTGGAATCGTTGCCAAAGCCTGGAGATGACACTCTGGGCGATTCCAAGTTCCTCGGATACTTCCAGCTGGGTACGTCCACATTCCAGTCGTCCGATAATTCTGCCACGTAAAACATCATCCAAATGCCTCCTTTGTGCCATAACTATGCGGTTTTTGCACTGAAAGGCTTTCACAGCGCTTGTGAACAATTTTACTTCTTTGCCACCATTCCTTATAAACCCCTCTCTTACACTCTCGTCATTGTGACGTACCATCCACGCCATCTGGTGGTTTCCTGTAATTTGCATGTTCTTCTTCAAGATGTGTGTGATCATTCCACAGGTGAAATTTTTATTTTAGAGATCAATTTCTGTGTGATTCTGAATTATCCTTAATTTATGGACATGAGTGTATTATGCTTATTTCCCTATTAGTAGAGTCTATAAATCACACATAACATTATTTTAATTTTGATTTATCCCATGGAAAAATAAAAGAAACAGATCAGCATCGGCCACTTCTCAATCTCGCCAGAAAACGGCGTGACAACCATAACAGTCACTTCAAACTTTAGTCATACCAGCGCGAGGCAGATTGGCTAAATTGTTAGGACGCTGGCTTCCCAACCCTTAGGTCCCGAGTTCGATTCCAGCCGCGGACGCTTGATGGAAGCAGATTAAAGTAACTTGAAATTTCAGCATAGATGGTAAAATGCATGGAAAAATAAAATATGTGGGACGAGTTCGCCGACTAGCGCCCCGTGTATTTAGGAATTTTTTTTTTTTTTTTGAAAAATTTTTAAGCTTGAAATTGAGCTTGCTATGTCAAGCTTAATGCAAGCTGGGCAAGTGTAAACTTGAACACTTGATTCAAGCTTGCATTAAGCTTACATGCTTGAAATTTTCAAGCTTAATTCAAGTTTATTGACTTGATAAATCAAGCTTGCTGCAAGTTTGATGCAAGTTTGCTGTGCTGTCTGGGCATAATCATCTTGCAACATTTCTCAACTCCTCTGCCCCCACATCATAATAATGGTTTAACCGAAAAAAAAAAATTAATTTTAATCAGGTTTAAAATTGAATCAGCAAATAAATATTCACTAATAATAAATTACAATGTTAAAAAAAGAAAATTAAAAGAAACGTATGTTAAAAGATGAGATAATTAAAACTGTGCATAAATGTGTGTTACTATACAAAGCTTTATTTATCTCAAACAACAGCGTTTTTCGAAAAGTCTTTTGTATGTTCTCCTAGCAAGATAAACAATCAATCAAACTTGTTTCTATATTATAGGCCAACAATATTCTTTTCACCCTATTATTCCTAGATGCTTTGCAACTAATAAACAAAGAAACAAAAGCTTCCGTTTCGCAGAACATCATTACCTACTCGTAGTTGACTACAGTAGCTAAGAATGGATGAACTTCCTAACTTTGATATCAAAACGCGGCTAAATTATCCGAGATGAGATGAGAGGGGGGAAATTTAGAACGAATAATTTTGTAGGCAAAATAACTTTGTCAGTCCTTGGCTGTACGCACGGTTATTCTCACCAATTACCCTCACTCGAAGGAGGTTCGAACATTAATTAAACGCTCCACAACTCAATAATTGTCAGGCGTTTGGATTAGAATGCGTCGGAGTAGGAGAAATTAGTTTTCCCGCAGAGGGAATAAAACTTACCATATCGTCTAGATTACGCATGATAATTCGAAGCCTGGATCAACTTGGCACTACTAAACTGTTGTCGTAATTGTCTACTGTCGCATTCGAATGAAACGGATCAAAATGCAAAGCGTCTGGTAATTCCAACTGTTCAGAATTTGCTGCTGTATTTCACTTGCGAGATACTGAGCTGTTGATCATTAATATCGTCTGCAAGCAGTGCGATGCCAGTTTGTGTTCTAACAAAATAACTCCTAGCTCGTCATGCTGTTGTGATGAGATAGAGGTATGCAACTAGATATAAAATTTACATTTTAAAAATGTAGCTTAGTGTAGTAATTATTCCTAATAATGCTTTCTATCGAAGTTGGGAAGTGTTTATAATTTCTAATTGTCTGTCTGTCCGAGCTCTAGCTGTCGTAACTAGGCATCGATTTCAACGAAAATTATGTATGCAGTTGCTACGGACAATAAGTGTTCTACTTAAAACAGTAACTAAAGCAATTCTACATATTTTTTTTGTTCAAGGTGATCCAAAAATCTTTTCATACATTAAGTTTCACGATCCATTATTGTTTAAAGACAAAGATAAAGACATTCCTCTATAGAAAGAAAATGTAATCTGAACACTGTACGTCTGTTAAATTATATGCATCTTTAATGTACTTGACTAACTTCATTTGCAATTGAGATACGGTGCTTCAAAATAGCTAAGATTGGCTTTTGGAAACTTTTTTTTTTTTGGCTACACTTGGCGAGATTTTGAGCATGGCCCAATCAATGATTAACCACAGATTTTTAATGTATTAATGCTATCTAATGCCCGTAACGTATTGAAAGTCTTTTGGTCGACCCTGTTAATAAATTACTTACTCGATTGCAATCCAAAAGGGAGATTCCACACCTGGATGTAACAAGGTATAAAACTGTTACGCAAATAGCGGCGGAACCATGATATTGCATGTAGGAACGGATGTGAAACGAGCCGAGACAGCGATTCGCAGTTCTTATCCGAGACGAGACAGAGGTTTCTGTCATGACTGTGTAGGGATTTTGCCAGACAAGACAAAGCTTTGCACGTCTACAACAACAGGCCTATTTTCAGTCCCGCTTCCATCTCTGTATGTATGTAAACCTCTATATTGTAAAATGTAAATTTAGCATGCCTATTATTATTATTATTATTATTATACTATAATATTATTATTATAATACCTATAATATTATTATTATCTTATAATATCCTATAATATATACCTATAATATTATTATCATCCTATAATATTATTATTATACTAGCCGCCTCCGGCGACCAGTTGGTTCGCCATCTTAATATATCATGTTCGGAGAGAATCCTTGAAATCTCTCAGATTCTGAATGGAATTTAAAATTAAGATGGTAAAAACAGGAGCGACCCTACGGTAAGTGGCGCCCCCTGCTAATATAAAAAAGTTGCCTCCTTTTATGCTCTACTCAGTTTTTGTGCTCGAAATGACGCCCCTTCGAAGCTGGCTCCCAGATGCGATGCTTACTGTTTCGGGCAGTCCCTGGTTGCAAAAATAAGATGGTTAAATGGTAAAAACCTACAAAAGGAACACATTATTTTCGTCCTATATTAATTCTGAAGAGCTTCTGGATATATTGGCCTTCATCAAAAAACGGGAAGGAAAAAAAAAGTAAGAAAATCTGAAACACTTTCAGATTTTAAAATACGCACTAAAGTGCTATATATTAAAAGCGTATTATTATCAATGGGTCTTCCCTATTTTCGTTCCTTCTTTCATTAAGTTGGAAAGTATATCGTTATTCATGAGTGTGATTAAACAAAATTAAAATTGATATTTCTAACATCCTTTTTCTGGATGTAATACATTAGAAATAGATGGAGAAAAGCTGCGCAGAAAAATGCACAATTCCAACTGAAAAAATTTCAAAAACTTATTCTCAGGTGTATTCAGCAGACGATAAAATTACGATAACTTGCGCCAAGCGTTAAAATCATCTCCTCAAAATCGCACATCAACCATTTTATTTTTCGCCAAATTAAAAAGTTGCACATTTAAGTCTCGGAAAATTTCGAAATCCTATTTTTCTTTTGAGTATAAAACATTTCATTCCTGCTCTGATTTCACATGCACACGATATTTTAATTAAAAAACAACCTTACAAATAATCTAAACAAAGAAAATCGTTATTCTTTTATTTTTACTTCAAGAGTCTGAATCATTTAATAAACCTGCCAAATATGGCAATCTAGGTATGCTTAAATTCTCACTCATTCCACTGCGGGGTTACAATTGTGAAATGGCGAAGCGAAAAAATAAGCCTTTTGGGACACGTTTTTTATCGATATCTCTTAAAATATTTCGCGAGGTATGTCGGGACCCGTCCTGGAGAATTTCCACACAAAATTTGGTATGTCTACGATTTCCTGTTTTGGAGCTATGCGAGACACAGACAAACAATCAAATTAACTAACCAACGGACAGTTCACACATTGTTTTATTTATATAGATTAAAGTTAAATAGGTAAACATATTTTTAATAACACGTTATTTTATTTAATAAATCATCAGCAAGAAAATTGTATAATACATCTCTAAAATTAAAACTGGATAAAGTATATAGAGGATGTCCACAAATTAGTTGGGGAAAAATTGATTTATAATAACACATGATTTTATTTAATAAATCATTAGCAAGAAAATTGTCTAATGCATATTTAAAATTAAAACTGGATAAACTATACACAGGATATCTATAAATTATTTGGGCAAAAAGAATGATTTATTAAATGTAATTTATAGGAAATAAATGAAGATAAAAAAATTGTTCAAGTTTACCATTATCACAAATGTTCGATGTGACTTTCTTTCGTTACACTGTAAATATTCTATCAGTTAATCAGTTCTTGCCACAGATTTGTCAGTATTGTTACGAATTTTCGGGGCGACCCGCTACTCTGTGGCTTAAAATGGTTTAAAATTCGTATTCTACGCTTCAAATAGATAAATTTTGCTTTTTGTTGCATCAAAATCGACCAATTAGAACCGGAGATATCGAGGTTTCGGTTTGCCATTGTTTTTCAATGGAGGTTCTAGAAAACTCGAGAAATATTAGTCCTAGAGCTTAGATCTCTTCACATTTGGGGACTTATTTTTGGCGCCAAATTTGGCGATATTTCGCCAAAAGTCGCCAAGCTTGGCGACTTTTTGGTCATTTGGCGCGATTTTCCCAATGGGGTCTGGAAGTTGTTTTTCCTGCATTAAAAACGCATAATAACCTAACATTTCTCTTCTATGACGTAATCAAAATTCACGCTTTATGTAGAACCCTCGAGAAATAGACTTTTCTGGAAACTTCTTGTTCCTTCTGCGTCGGCTATTTATAGAAGCGCGCGTCGCCCCGACAGTTCAGTGTTGATCAAGCTTTGAGAGAGTGAATACGCTTGCTTTGTGAAGGAAGCTGTGTTTCGCGCTGTTTGTGAAGCTTTGAATTTAAGTGCTGTGTGTAAATTCTTCATCGCTGAGTCTTGAGAGACTGTTAGTGTTATTTCTCATATATTTTCACTGAATTCTTGCCAGTGAAAGTGGTCTATTTTGTGTGAGAAATACAGCATTTGTGAGAGCTTCTGATCTAAGCGAACTGTTAAAAGCACATTACTGCTAGATTGTGCTTGTGAATTGTGTACAGCTGATTGTTCTACGAAGTTTTAGAAGCAATAAAGTTTGTGTTCCATCCTGACAAGTGACTTTTTTTTTTTACTTGAACTTTTTACACCAACTGGACTTTAGAACGACGAACCCAAGGAGTAGCAGAGTAATTCCGCAACAGTATGTTTCTGTCGATCTAATTAATTGCAGTGCAGATTCTTGATTTAAGTTCAGGAATGGACGCAGGAAGCGGCAAATGTACACTTGATCCTTTACAAACCCTATACACGGAAATTCAGCGGTAAAAGATCTGGTGATCGTGGTGGGTGGTTGAATAACACAACCACGACCAATCCAAACTGGTACCTCAACAGTGAAGTAAGATGTGACGTCGTTGTGGTAGTGACAAGGCGCGCCATCCTGTTGAAAAACGTAATCTACTGGAATTTTTCTTTGATGATTGACACAAAGAAAATCTGTAGCATATCCAGGTAGTAATTTCAGTAACAGTTTTATAAAGGATCAAGTGTACACGCTTGTCCTTTCCTGCGTCCATTCCTGAACTAAAATCAAGAATCTGCACGGCAATTAATTAGATCGACGGAAACATGCTGACAAATCTGTGGCAAGGACTATTTACCGATAGGACATTTGCAGAGTAACAAAAGGAAGTCACATCGAAAATTTGTGATAATGGTAAATTTGGACTATTTCTCTATCTTAAAACAACACTATGTACTTTAATTTTTTTCTGTAAATTACATTCAATAAATCATTATTTTTGCCCAAGTTTTGCCTTGTAGACACTCTGTATTATATGCTTGAATTCTTATAATATATTACCCCATCCTAACTATTACTTATAGATGTTGAATTATTATTATTTTTTATCTGTATTCGAGGAAGACGTTAAAAGTTCCCAGACAGCACATAAGCTTAAATCAAGCTTGACATTTCTTTGAATTTGACATATTAATACAAGCTTAACATTTCAATTC
Source organism: Cheiracanthium punctorium (assembly GCA_038373885.1). NCBI lineage: Eukaryota > Metazoa > Arthropoda > Arachnida > Araneae > Cheiracanthiidae > Cheiracanthium > Cheiracanthium punctorium. The sequence goes on along the minus strand of JAWZYV010011407.1, from coordinate 259,799 downwards.
ATTTTAAGCTTGCAGCAAGCTTGGAGATTACAAAAAAATGAGTCAGCAAATATTTTCCCGCCGAATTTAAGTCATTTGAACTGTCAAGCTTGAATACAACTTGATGACTGCTTGATTTGGAAAGCCACATCTACATAACAAATAATTTATCATCAGTCATAAATGTACTTGACCATAGGATTAAAAAAAAGATTCTATATTTCCAAATATTAAAATTCTTCAAAATAAAATACAAATATACTACAAAATTGATTTCAAAATCAGTCGTTTGTCTCGATTTTGGCCAATATTGCCCAACATGAGTGTTGCGATATATGAAAGTTTTAAAACGTGTGCTGCTTTTAAGTTTATATTATGCTTTTTTCCCTATTATTAGAGTCTATAAATCACACGTAACATTATTTTAATTTTGTTTCATCCCATGGGAAAGATACAGATCGGCATCAGGCAATACTGATCAATCTCGCCAAAAAACGGCGTGACAACCATAACAGTCACTTCAAACTTTAGTCATGTCACCTCGAGTCAGATTGCCATGGTGGTTTGGACGCTGGCTTCCCACACCTTAGGTCCCGAAATCGATCCCAGTCGCGGACGCTAGACGGAAACAGATTAAAATAACTTGAGGTTTCAGCGTAGAGGGGAAAACGCGTGGAAAAATAAAATATATGGGGCGAGTTCGCCGACCGGTGCCCCATGTATTCAGGAAATTTTTTTAGAGTGTAGTAAGTTTGAATCAAGCTTGCTATGTCAAGCTTGATGCAAGTTGGGCAAGTGTAAACTTGAACACTTGATTCAAGCTTGCATTAAGCTTACACGCTTGAAATTTTCAAACTTAATGCAAGTTTATTGACTTGATAAATCAAGCTTACTGCAAGTTTGATGCAAATTTGCTGTGCTGTCTGGGTTTTTAATAGCATTTTGCCAGCAACATTGTTGCAAGGATTACCACCTATAGTAAGTGTTCTAAATTAAATGGGATTTTTAAAAAAGTTGTGAATTCGAACAAAATGTACCGATAGTTTATACAAAGCATAACAGCTTTTCTAAAGGTTAAGCGTAAGAAAGATTGAGGCTTTAAGGACAAAGGTAAAAATAAATTAGTGCAACGATTCTTAAACTGTCTGGTGCACCCCGCTAGGGGGAGTGATAATCTTACGTGGGGGGCGCAAGCATATCGAAAAGTCGAAAATAAAAGATTGTTTTAAAACAAATTATTAATTTACTGAAAGAAAGCTGAATAAAACACATTCTAACATAATTAAAATAAAATACATATTTACACTGATATAGTACTCTTATAAATGTGTCAGTACTGCACAATATGTTTGATAATTAACTTGTGAATGCTAAGAACAACTTGTGACCCCCCAGTGACTCCCATGAGCTTGTCTCGCAGAGCAGTTTTTCAAAGGAAGGTTTAGTATTGTAAATCGACCCCGTTACTTCTTTTTCATACTTAGCTGAGATCTATATTGTGTCTTCAAAGCAGCCTCCGAAGGTAGTCCGGTTTCATAGAGGTAGGACGTGGGAAATGGTAATAGTATACGAAATGCTTTAGTTTCCAGTGTTTTAGCTTCAAAGTATTAGGTTGTAACGAAAGTTTTCCGCCACTGCAAGTATTGCCTGCACAAGCAGTTCGCGTTGGTGTCTTTGCCAATATTTTGCAAAACGATCTTTGTTATTTGAAAGAAAAAGACTTTTAGAGCACTGTGTTGTGAAATCTGTAAAAAAATATCATTAAGTATAAGGTGTCTGAAATGGAACTATCACGCTATCAGAATGAACCATCATTTACTCTCAGTTCTGTTGCAAAAAGTCTCAGCTACAGAATGACACCGAATCATGGGTACAGCTTAAGGTACTACTGTTGTATCATATGACACTGAGAAGATTTGGTACAGAAAGTTCAAAAACGAGGACTAGGGCATTAAAGAAGCAGAGCGCTCTATCTGTGTCTACGACAATCTATGGAAGAAGATAAAATATTCATCCACTCGAGAGCTAGCTAAAAGAGTTAGACTTTAGTGCCATATCCATTAGTCGCGCTAAGCATCGCATAAACTTGACATATAAGGTCAATAGCTGGGTACCGCGTGAGCTGACTCAAGCAAATCTGGCGGAAAACTTTCGTTACAACCTGATACATTATTATTGCCTTCAATACATTGTTACTGCATGGGAGGGGAGGGGCGAGATGAAATTTATGATTGAAAATCGGGTCGCAAATATTGAAAGTTTGAGAAGCACCGCTTTAGCGTCTTATTGGCTTCAAACTGTACACTAGTGCATTATTCTACTGTAAAGACACCCAAAGGGATCGATTCCCCTTCTGTGCGTCTTCTTGTGTTTTCCAACATGAGACAAGGCCTGATTGTGACATTTTTATGCCCAGGGCACTTGCTAGGAAAGGACTGCCCACGTCACTGAGTGTGTCTTTTAGACCTAACATATGTCCTTCCCGGAGATTCCAGCCACAATTTGGATCCTCATCGGAAGGAGGCCTCCTGAATATTGGCACCGCTCGGAAACTGCTACAGCGACAGCCGAGAAGACTTTTGGAACACAGGATTTAACGCGCACGTAGACCGCATGTATGTAGACGGTGGTCTTTGGTGATACGTCGAAATCGAACTCGTAACCTTTCGATTACGAAGCCAACTCTTTAACTACTGGCCTACCACAACCCCTTGCCTAGGGCACTTTTCATACTTTGTGCCTCAATATATAGCTCTAAATTACGTTTTTTGGCTTATTTCTGCATATGTGCCCAAAGCACAAGCCCTCAGTACCCGTGCGACAATCAGGGCCTAGTCATAAAAGAGAAATCTCTGGTACGACTGGAGCGAACAAGTTAGCTAAACGTACGCCAGCTTCTCTCAATATCATACAGTAGATATAAGGAATAGAAAACGCTTTGACAACCCAAACTTGAGGCACTTGTCCCACTGTGTAGTGGCAAGATCTCACGCGCATAACTCTCGCGCATCCAACTTAGTTTTCTATGGAGCATTTGCGTCCAGTGTGCTCATTTTCGTGTTCATCGTTATATTTCGAAGAAAAAAAGGTACAAAACTGCTCTGCATAGGGATGCAAATCATGATTTGTGGAAGGTTCTGGAATAACCTTTCACAGGTGAGCGTATTTGAAACATACTTTTTATAAATAAATCTACATCCCCTAAATCTTGGCGATAGTTTATTTTTTCTTGCTTCAAGAGGGTTTATAATACGTATGCTGACAGTAAATTTGACTTGTAGTTTATACTCACTACTCGCCAAATATAGCGATATAGCACAAGTCTAGTTTCTCTCTTCATTTCCGTGCCTCAAGTCACGTGGGCCATCTTTTCCAACGGGTTTTGAATGGCGATGCGCTCTCTAGATTATTTGTACTCTTTGAATGGTATTAGCGAGGGTAAGATCCTATTAAAAAGTGTAAAGCAATCGATGCGTTCGACATGATTTTTTAAAAATTTCTTGTTGATATTCTGAAGAACTTTATCTGAATTCTTATTTAGTGTTGTGTGGAAGGGCACAATAACTAAACTTCTATTAAATAGCACAGGAAAAATTACGCCATCGTTAACCCTTTAACGTGCAGGGCTCCCGCTCTGGGAACACCAAACTCTGAAGTTTTGACTGTTGCCAGTCACGAAAAATAGATTTGATTTCTATAAAAATAGTTGCGAGTGACATAGATGCACAAGAATCCTTTACTTTTTAGCACGTCATTTCTCGTAAAAAAAAACTATCACGATTATTTTTAACAGCACTGACATCAGGTGAAAAATGGAAGAATGCGAGAACAGCTGGATAGATTGCCCAATTCTGAAAAAAGGGCAACCGTTGCCATCGCTCGACTTAACTACCAGCAAGATGGCGGAAGATCGAAACGTTCATCGCGTGCCACAGATCTAGAGACCCTTTTTTGACGACAGCTGGCTGTGCGGCACAGCGAGCTGCGTCAAATAAAAGGGTCTCTAGATCTGTGGCACGCGATGAACGTTTCGATCGTCTGCCATCTTGCTGGTAGTTAAGTCGAGCGATGGCAACGGCTGCTCCTTTTTCAGCATTGGGAAAGGGTTGCACCTCAAAGGGTTAACCAAATGATTAGCGTAAATAGGTATGACCGGTCTACAGCTCCAGATATACTTTCCCCTCCTGACTATTGAATAAAATTACTCTTCTATTAAATCCCAGTCCTGTTGTAAAACAAGGCAATAAAAGTCATCCAAGTAATAGCACCGTGATACGAACCAGATCCAGCGGCAAAATTGACTACGATATCGATTTTGCTCAAGAGGTCTGCCTTATAGGTAATCGATTCCCTCCCGAACTCGTAAAGACCAACGTAGCTACTAGCCTGGTCATTAACTCGAGGAGCTTAGGCTAGCTGTGTTGCTCACTTAGGGTGAAATGGATAAGAATTCTTCTTGCCGTCGGCAAATTCCTGCAGCGGAACAGGAAATCTGATAGGGAATCATGATTGTTCTTAAATTGTTTGCCCTGCTAATATGAAGAATATAAAACAGCGTTCTGAGTTCATGGAACACTTTCCAATACATTTGTCATATTTGTGCGTATACTAATGCATGATGAATAATTAACCTGTATGCTCTCGCTCTATTGTTTTTTGTTTGTTTTTTGTCCTCTTTCTAATGTCCTCTGTCAACCGCGGAGTGTGGTTAGATCCTCCCTATAGGACGACAAATGGCGAAGAGGAGCGGCTTCCATTTTAATGAGCCCCAGTAGGAGATAGTAAGTCCGATTTAGCTCGGGGTCTCCTAATTTTGAACCAATTCCAGATGAGAGACATACTACCTGGATTGGCAACCCCAGAGGTATCGTTTGAACATGGAGGGTTTTGGAACACGGCAGATTTCGCGTACACTAGCTCCCTTTGGCGTACAGGGTACCACAGCAGACCAGCCAAGAGAGGTTTGCACCCTCCCAAGCACTATCCAAGACGGTGCTGCTTCACTTTTCGTATCCTTGAGGGAACGGAGCTTAGCGCCTAGGCCACTGCGGAACATGCTCTTGCTTTCGGAATACAGGTAGCTAAAGATTTCCCTTCTGTGTCTGTCGTCGTTTCCCTGCATCGAATTCTAAGTACCTCCAGATGGCCACGCAAAGAGCAAAAGCAAATAAATTTTCTTTTGCTCGAAACATGTAAGCATTCAGAAATGCTTTAGAGTAGTTTATGCATTAATATTCTTTTGTGAGCTCATTGAAAAACTTAAATTATATACATATTATTTGTTCCAGAGGTCTTCGAAATTAAGAAAATGGTTGCAATTGTTTAAGATGCGGATGAAAATCCAAAAAGTGAGGCCTAAATAAAAATTTTAAAAAAATCCATGAAGCCACTGCTGCTTGATTTTTTAGATAGTTTTACTTTAGTTAATTTTTTTTTTAATTTTTGATACTTAGATTAATACTTAAATTTTTGCCAGATGGCCGAAGTGTGAAGGTCCCAGGTTCGGGTCCCATCGCGCGGCTCTCGATCTAACGGTCTGGAGTTTTGGTAGATTTTCTCCAGATGTAACGTAAATACACGTTAGAGCGCCTTAAAAAGTCCTCCTATCAAGGCACCCCCCCCTCTCCCATCCTTGGCAGATCGCCCTATCGTAGCGTTGTTATAATCACATAAATATTTTGTCAGAAGTTGACATTTTTATTCATGTCTCTACTTTTATTCGGACTAGGTGACAACACTTTGCCCTTGACATTTTTGTCAATCTTAGTTATAAAATAGTCGTTCAGAGATTGTTGAGCCAGGAATTGAAGTGGTTGGAATGAAGACCACAGTAAAAATCTTGTTCAAGAGGAATTCCTTGGTTTATATCAGTTTAAGAACTCCTTGTGCAGTACATATTAATAGCATACATTCATTTCGTGATAATCAGCGTATATATATTGGAGTTACTGCAGAAGCAGGATCACCAGTTCTTGATCATTTTTAAATACATTAATGGCATCAGGACAGTCATTAAGACTTCAGAATCAGGTAAGTATAACTGCAAGTCAGAAATTACCGCAGCAATACAAATAGCATTTCGGACCCCTGCCAATCCAAATTACCGAATTTTTTTCTTTTCTTAACAAAAATACATTTCGTCAAATGATGTTAAGTAATTTATCATACGATGTAACCTGCAATTACGTCTTACGGTCCAACCCAGAAACAAACGAAAGGAAAAAAACAAGAATATCTGTTTTTTCAAGGTTATGCAAGTGCTACCGAAGGTAACTGTTTATGTCCGTCTATATACATCAAATGATAACTCTCCTTACAGCAGTGACGAACAAAGTAAATATTTAAGCAATACCCGTTGAGGATTTGCCTTAGGCAATTTTGGAAATCGGCATTTCCGAATTATATCTTCTGTATGTTTTTAATTACTTTATATGCTACATATTAGCTCACCGGTGTATCGGAGATGATTCATATTTTGAGTCACAGGTTGATATCAGCGCCAATTAAAATCACAAAGGTTTATTTTCGAAAGGATATATTCCGCAACCCCCCATCGTGCCTCCAATATATAACGTCATACCTGCGTTTGAAATCTCATCTAATGAAGGGTTTTCGGTACGCCCGACCTTGAATTGAGTGCCTGTATAAGATAATCACATAGCTGTTTAATGATGGAGTGGAAAAAAATATTATGGCTGCTGCACTCATCCACTTGACAAAGAAGAAAAGGGAAGGTCCGGCATTGGGGAGAAAGTCATCATCGGATATAGAATTCAGGGTAGGGTGAATAATGGAGAATGATTTATTTAACCCTCTGTAGGACAAGCGTTTTCACCTTTTTTTCAGAAGTTACAGGTGTTTAATAAATTTCTGACAGTAATTTAATCAATACACCCGTGTCTAAAATTAAGGTGACCCACAAAATTCGTAATAACTGAAGAAAGACTCCGTATATTGTTACAAAATTTAGCGCAGAAATATATTATGTGATTAAGCAAATAACAGTTGTCGCCACTTATTTCGGTAATTGGCTTATTCTGGTGAAAATCGGTATGAAGAGAATGAAATGACCAAACTGCACTGGTTTTACTCCGGTTCGCTCGGTGGCGAGTGCCGCTTTATCCCTTTAAGGCGGGCGCAACCCTTTCCCAATGCTGAAGAAAGGGCAGCCGTTGCCATCGCTCGACTTAACTACCAGCAAGATGGCGGACGATCGGAACGTTCATCGCGTGCCACAGATCTAGAGACCCTTTTTTGACGCAGCTGGCTGTGCGATGACGTGCTAAAAAGTAAAGGATTCTCGTGGAGCTATGTCACCCGCAACTATTTTTATAGAAATCAAATCTATTCTTCGTGACTGGCAACAGTCAAGACGACAGAGTTTGGTGTTCCCAGCGCGAGAACGCTGTGCGTTAAAGGGTTATACGGTCAAGTAATCTCTGGAGATTAGGTAAAGTTCTGATGTAATCAGCTTTACCAGAACTAAATTTAGGTAAAGTTTTATGTAATCCGAAGTGAAAGCCAGTCAAAGATGACTACTATTTGTGTAGAGGTGTTCCAGTAATTCAATCAAAACAATTGTTAAGACACGTAACAGAATTAAAAAAAAAATAATGATTAATCCAACACCCTGAACCAATGAGACACCTGATGATGACGACGACGATGTGCACCCGAACCGGGTACGTGTCACAAAAGTAGATTTGCTGAACGCTATAAATACTTTACGTAGAGCATTTGAGGAGAAAAACGTAAATTATCACATCTTTTCAACATTAAGTGAAATTAAATTTGCCTTCTCTCTTAATTAAACATATATTTCTTTGCCAAATGTGTTACAATGTACTGAGTATTTCTTCATTTATTACAAACTTGAAGAAAGAGTCCGTTGTAGAGACAATTGCAAGGGGCGCTAGAAAAAACATTTGACAAAAATGTGTCTACACTCAATATATTTAATCATCGTCCACTTAAAATAAATAACTTCATTTTCAATTTTTATTGTAAACCAAAATCGAATTGCATTGCTCTTCAGGAAACGTGAGGAAACTTTTCGCATTCGAATGATTCCGTTTTGTGGGAACAAATCCTCTTATGTCCATGCTTCATGCAGAGGAAGCCATTTTATTTGTGAAAAAATTAAACTATGTAATCTGGAAGAACTATTTAAACGAATCGGAATCGGAATTTTCCTTCCAAAGCCTGATAACCGTGACTTCAATATGACAAGAATGTGGATTGAGACGGCTAATTGTTATGTAAATTATTACTTTTTTCATTCTCGAAAATAAAATGGAGCTGAAAAAAGGGAAAATTCGCGTAAAATTAGGGAATGGGTGGATTTTCAGATTTTTTAAAATAGCGCAGCTTGTTTTTTTCTATTTATTTTTTATGTATAATTATGAAAAAATTCAAGCGGAACGTATAAACGGTGTAGATTTATTGTTTTTAGACAATTTTTTAATCAGTTTGGATTAATAACAGTAAAAGATTTATCTTCAAGTGGTTCAAACGGAATTTTTAGAGAGTTAGTGAGCCAGGGATCAGTGTAACTATATGGGAGGATTCGAGGTTTGTAACCTTCATTTTGGTTACCAACGTAATTTGAAGATTTTTCCAGTAACTGTAAACTGCACGAATTAATTTCTTGGTAATCCAAGCACGTCGATTCAAGTGCAAGTAGATTAGAAACTGTTGGAAAATGTTGATTTAAATTTTCAATCCATAAAAAGGCCGATTTTACATGTAACTTTGCTTCATTTAAGTATGCTAATATACTAAAATTATTTTACAGATTATTAATAAAAGAACCCTCGAAACAAAGAAATGTTATTCAGAATTACTCAAATATTTATAGGTAAGATTTATTCTTTGTTAACCCTTTAGCGCGCGGTGTTCCCGCTCTGGGAACACCCAACTCTGACGTTCTGACTGTTACCAGTCACGAAGAATAGATCTGATTACTATAGAAATAGTTGCGGGTGACATAGCTGCACGAGAATCCTTTACTTTTTAGCACGTCATTTCCCGTAAAAAAACGGTCACGATTATTTTTAACAGCACTGACATCTGCTGAAAAATGGAAGAATGCGAGAACAGCTGGATAGATTGCCCAATGCTGAAAAAAAGGACAGCCGTTGCCATCGCTCGACTTAACTACCAGCAAGATGGCGGACGATCGAAATGTTGATCGACAGGGTTGCGCCTCAAAGGGTTAACCAAGTTTCATAAACTGTGGGCCTACCCTCAAGCCGTATCATCAATGTAATGAAAGAAACAATTCTGAAATAACAATTTTTATCGAGTGCAATCGGTTAAAGAGGGATTCGTTTTTGAAAAACCATGGTCGGAAAGTCTACTACCACTTGAACACTTCTTCTAAAGTGATTATTAACAGGTACATGAAGACGACGTTTCCGACCCCGCACTGAAATGTGATTCCGAACCGTCTCTGCACCCTCTACACACACTGCGGGTTTGTGAGTTTGGTAGTGAATCACCCTCTAGATAAATATAAATCAAATCAAACGATGACCACTTATTAAATTAAAGAAAATTAAATTAAATTAAGAGACTCGTTTAATTTAGTTTAATGTTACACCAGTTTTGTACATATAATTGACTGATACTAATTTAGTTTTGCAGTTAATCTACATAATTAAAAATAAAGTATTATGTAGAAAATATACTACTTCATATATTGAGTAGTTATTATCATAGTTTTCATTGACAGATAGGGTCGACTCGTTGAATATGAAAAAAAAAAATTCCCCTTTACATAGATAGTATTTCATGAATAACAAATTTCTCCTCGCAAACTTACTTTATTAAATGAATGCAAACATTTAGTTCGGAATTCAGGATGAGAAAAATTTGATTAATACTTATATTTGTTTAAGTAGATATAACTAAAGTTTTATGTATGCAATTTACTAATATTCACTTAGATATATAGTTAAGTGACAGAAATCGAACGTGAAAAATAAAATTTTAAATGCTTATTATTTTATACATTGATCGTTATTCTAAAAAAAAAAAAAAGAAAGAAAGAAAGAAAAGAAAAGAAAAGAAAATTCTTTTCAACGGATTTGATGAATAATAAAACTTTCTCTTTCACAAATTCAAACTTTACTCAAGGAATCAAACCACGCTGGGCTGAAGTCCGCACTGTTTGCTGAATTTTATTCAAGACGTCAGGAAATTGTCAATTAAGAAGATTTCAAGAGACTTGGCTCTTGCATAAATGTTTTTTAAATGTGTTAGAAGTACTTGTTTCGAGTGACAGCAGCTACTGACAACTACATATGACGCCTTTTTTTTTTTTTTTTTTTTTAAAGACAATTGCTGGTGAAAATAATTTCGTACTGTATGAAAAAAATAAAAATAAATAAAATGCTGGAAGTAAGAATTTCCATGATAAACGCGATGCTGCTTGTATGCATGAGTTCAGCTTAAAAGCTTTGCTTTGATGTAATTTTTAAAATTTAGCTTTGGAAAATGATGCTTGGGACTTCAAAAGTGTTTTATTTTGTCTCTATGGTAATTAGAAGCAAAAGCAAGATTGGATAATTTTAAATGGGCAGTTAAATTTCGGGGAACGAAATTGGGCATTTCGTAAATTAAAATTTAAACGGTACCTTTTTTTACTTTTGAACAGAATTTCAAAATAAAAATAATAAAAAAATAAAAAGTGGATAATAATAAATCACAGAGAACTTTTTAAACATCTTTTGCCCAAAAAATTTCTTTGCTCCCTATTTACTGTTTACTGATAGTATGCAGGGTATCTCCAAAAACATAGTGGTAAATTTTTATGGGAGATAAGGTACATGTGTGAAAAGAATTTATAATGTAAAATGAGAAAAATTCTTTCATATTCTGATTAATAATTACTCCACAAAGAATGTTAAAGTGTTGGTAAAATTTATTACCACACTTTGCCAAAATTCAATTATTATTTTCGTAATAAGAACTGAAATAACATTGATAATTATAAATGACATTTCATTTTGAATGCTTTAATTGTTGGAGAATAAACCATTTATTATAGAACTTGGTTGAATCCTATTTAACCCCCCCCCCCCATGCCAAGATGGCGATTAATATTCACGTGCATTTATTGTGACAATATTTTTGTATTTATGTGGCAACTGTGACTGAATATTGCTTTAAATCAAAATTAAAATGACAGTTTAGAACAACAAAATACACCATTTCCTTTTTTAATTTTTTGTTTGGTTGCTAATTAATCTATTTTTAATAATTAAGATTCTTCAAATTCTTTAACTGGTGCATTTATCGCTAATTTGTTTACGTTCGTGTTAATCTAGTTCTAATCTAGTTTGTTGAGAACCATGATAGGGAAGATCACCAATGTGCAATTTTTTTGGTTGGGGGAGTTAAAGTAGGAATCAACTTAAAACTTTATAAGGTAAGTTATGGAGGGATTACTAACTGTATGAAAACAATGTCTTTGACGGCGCAGTGCTATGTGCCATTGAATCCTTAGTACGTGCATCATCTTTCCTAAAAGTTTGTCACTATGATTTTGAGAAACCGTGTATATAAGGACAATAGGGATATAACATCCGGAAGTACAATTCTTATAGAATAGTGTGTTCCATCAGTTGGTTTTATAGTGAATTACATTTTTCAAAAAAAATCGTAGATATTCCGATTAAATTCCACATATTTCCTCCAACCACCAGCAAGAAAACACACAGCTTTACAAATTTGACTTTAACTTTCCCTGCGTATGCATGAGTCTTGCACAGCTTGGTTTTGAGCCCGGAACGACTAGTATGCCATCTGGCTCCATATAAACCGAGCCATCACGGTCCCTCCACCATGTAATTTATTAGACATTTTTAATTTTTTTTAACAAATTAGTAGTGGAAAATTCATGGAAGCTTTAAGGAAGTTTTTATTATAGTACAGAGAAAGGAAATGTTTGGAATACTTCTACATTAACCCTTTGAGGCGCAACCCTTTCCCAATGCTGAAAAAAGGGCAACCGTTGCCATCGCTCGACTTAACTACCATCAAGATGGCGGACGATCGAAACGTTCATCGCGTGCCACAGATCTGTGCGCGTGCACAGCCAGCTGTTGTCAAAAAAGGGTCTCTAGATCTGTGTCACGCGATGAACGTTTCGATCGTCCGCCATCTTGCTGGTAGTGAAGTCGAGCGATGGCAACGGCTGCCCTTTTTTCAGCATTGGACAATCTATCCAGCTGTTCTCGCATTCTTCCATTTTTCGGCAGATGTCACTGCTGTTAAAAATAATCGTGACAATTTTTTTACGGAAAATGACGTGCAAGTAAAGGATTCTCGTGGAGCTAAGTCACCCGCAACTATTTTTATAGAAATCAAATCTATTCTCCGTGACTGGCAACAGTCAAAACGTTAGAGTTGGGTGTTCCCAGAGCGGGAACACTGCGCGTTAAAGGGTTAAGCAATTGCAAAGAAATCTGGTGGACACCACATGACTTCTTTGTACGTCTATTAAATTATATAAATTTTTAATGCACTTCATTAAACTTAGTTAATTTGAAATTTACGTGCGACATTTCAATAATAATAATCAGGATTGGAGATTTCTTGCCAAATGTAAGCGATATCGACAAGCTGGTTTCATTTTGTAAACCAAAGGTTTTTGGTTTTGTTACTAAAAGTCGGCAAACTTGCAGACCGTTGGATGTTTTGCGTGGTCCTGTAAATGAAATACCCAGTCGATCGCAATAAAAAAATTGTTGCACAACCAGATTTTAAAACACTCCTAAATACAAAAAGAAAAAAAAAAAACAACCCCACCTCCGAACGTGATAGGACACTTTAAATTTATCCATTTCGTGTTTCTTTCTTTATTTAACAATTAATAACTAGTAGAGACAGGCATCATTATTTTAAACTTAATCATCTTTTAGCTGCTAATCATCTATAACAGCTTACGTTATGGATGTTAGATCGAAGCAAATAGCGTGATGTCTGATTGCATACCATCGTGATGGTACTGGATATTCTATTAAATGCTTTGGCGAACAGCCATGGATTTGAGTGACAACTCATAATCTGGTACTACAATATATGACTGATGTATAATTTAATATTGAGTTTACCAACAATTAATTAAATGCGTAGTAATTTAAACACATCTTAGGCTCATTAGAGGATTCCCGGCTATTTTTGACATAAGTTAACCCTTTAACGCGCTCTGGGAACACCCAACTCTGACGTTTTGACTGTTGCCAGTCACGAAGAATAGATTTAATTTCTATAAAAATAGTTGCGGGTGACATAGCTCCACGAGAATCCTTTCCTTTTTAGCACGTCATTTCCCGAAAAAATGATTGTCACGATTATTTTTAATAGCACTGACATCTGCTGAAAAATGGAAGAATGCGAGAACAGCTGGATAGATTGTCCAATGCTCAAAAAGGGCAGCCGTTGCCATCGTTCAACTTAACTACCAGCAAGATGGCGGACGATCGAAACGTTCATCGCGTGCCACAGATCTAGAGACCCTTTTTGACGACAGCTGGCTGTGCCCGCGCACAGCCAGCTGCGTCAAAAAAGGGTCTCTGTATCTGTGGCGCGCGATGAACGTTTCGGTCGTCTGCCATCTTGCTGGTAGGTAAGTCGAGCGATGGCAACGGCTGCCCTTTTTTCAGCATTGGGAAAGGGTTGCGACTCAAAGGGTTAAACCACTGTTGTAGGAATGATATACTGATATATATTTTATGAATCTATAATTTAACATTAAGTTTACCAACTATTAAATAAATTCATAGCAATTTAAATCTATCTATGGTCCATTGATTACTATAGCAGGTTAAACCACTGATTAGGAATGGCACACGAAAAAGTAACTTTTGAAGCATTATTGTATGAATCCATAACTTAATATCAAATTTACCAGCAACTAATTAAATGCGTGGTAATTTAAACATATCTAAGGCTCATCACAGGCTTCCCAACTATTTTTGACATAAGTTGTTAAACCACTGTTGTTGGAATGATGTACTAAAAGTAACTTTTGAAGGGATATTTTCTATAACGTCAAGTTCACCAACAACTAAGTGCATAGAAATTTAAACCAAAGGCTCATTGGTTCATTTTTGTTGAATAAGTTAAATCACTGATACAGGAATGATGTACTAAAAATAACTACTGGAGGATCATTTTAAGAATCTATAACTTAATAGAAAGTTTACCAACAATTAATTAAATGCGTGGTAATTTAAACTATATCTAAAAGCTATTGGAGGACTCCACATTAGTTTTGACGTCTAACGTAAACAACTGTTGCAGTAACGATGTGCTAAATGTAACTTTTGATTGGACAGCCATGAACAAATATTTTAACAGTTCTTGTAGGGTTGGTGATGCTTAGTTTTCGATTTTCTTTTATTTATTTTACAAAATACCAGGTGCGTCATAAATGTACGCAAAATTAATCTAGACAAGAAAAATAGATCATGCTAGGCGCATCTATTAAAAAACCCTTTCTGATTGTATGCTTTTTGAAGATGCATAACTGCGTAACGAAAATTCAAAAACAATCGAATATGTTACAGCTAAAAAAAAACAGAGAAAACTTATGAAATTTTAATTAGAAATTTATATATTTTAATACAACGATTTATGTAAAAGAAATTAATGAATTTTTATGTGAAGCGTAAAATATTTCTCGTTGCTTAGCTAATAGGATTTGCGTTAAATCTTACTAGAGAAAACCTTAAACATTTATTCAAAACCGCTTTAAGGCTATTCTTTTAATAAAATTACTGTAGTCACAGGACTATTGAACACAGTTACAAATAAACCAGTCATGCAAAACACTCGATAAAATCAGTAATGCTTCTTCATCAAATGCACTATGCACTTATACTAGCATGTCTCATGTAATTTTCAGAAAACATTCTGAACAGAAAATTCGCTCTCATCGCGAATTATCTTTTCAGGGAAACATGCCAAATTTGAATGTTTGGGTTTTTTTTTTCCATGAATGTTTCTCAACTCTTGAAAATTCACAGTTTGTAGTCGTGCATAGTACAACTTGTAAAGAGGCATTCTAATTTCTTTTTTCTTGAATCTATGGCATAATTAGATTTTTTACCACAGAATCTGAGGCGGCACACTGCAAATATAAGTGTTCTAATAAAGCCATTTGATCTCGGTTGGTTTCATTCTAGTAAAATAATGATAATAATCTTTTAATTTTTTCGAGATTTTTAATGTTCATACAGGCTGTTTAAAAAGGTGACAACGGGTATTAATTCTTTATCTATCAGAGATAAGTTGGCAGTATAAATTGAAAAAATATTCAAAATAAGATCAGAAATAAGACTATGTTAAAAAAAAAATTCCTCTCTTTCATTACCAAAAAGTTACACTTTTTAAATTTGTATACGACCTCCGTACAAAATCACTGCCGATTAGTTGAATGTGCGCCCTTACACTAATGAGGTGATGCATCAATCTGAGCCTTTCTTCATGAAACGTCGCAGAGATATCTTTAAAGAAAGATGATCGGGGACTATACATGGTTTTGAAGGTAAACGTTCAATGCTACAGAGGAAGAAAATAGTTTTCTTTTGCAATTTCCGTAAGACACCTGAAATGCGATCATTCGACGTGATTTTTTCCTCTTCCAGAGCCATTGAAAAGTGGTTTAAGTCAGAGTTATATTTATCCTCATATCTCTGACAGATTATAAGGTATATGTGCGGAGGTTGCATTTGTAAAGAGACAATGAACTGTAAAATGCGAAATGCGTTTATTTGTTGCGTGTTACTGCGCAGCGTACAAGAGAGAAAGTTGCGAGGAAAAAACATTGCAAGTAGAAGGGTTGCCAAAATGGCGTGATTACAAAGTGCGCCAAGAACGGCGCTCGATAGCCAAGGATGTACATTGCAAAGACGGAACAGTATAGTTCTAGTTCTGAAAGTTTGTATGTCACCTCATGAGTGCTTGGGGCACATTTTACTAACTTTTCTTTTGTATGGGGGTCGTATACAAACTTAAAAAGTGTAACTTTTTGAAAATGAACGAGAGGAATTTTTTTTTAACGGAGTCTTATTTCCTACCTTCTTTTGAACATTTTTTTCAATTTACACTGCCCAATTATCTCTAATAGTAAAGAATTAAAGCCCGTTAGCACCTTTTTGGGACACCCTGTATATAAACAGTTTTCTTTAACCCTTTGAGACGCAACCCTTTCCCAATGCTGAAAAAGGTCACCCGTTGCCATCGCTCGACTTAACTACCAGAAAGATGGCGGACGATCGAAATGTTCATCGCGTGCCACAGATCTAGAGACACTTTTTTGACGCAGCTGGCTGTGCTGCCACAGCCAGCTGTCGTCAAAAAGGGTCTCTAGATCTGTGGCACTCGATGAACATTTCGAACGCCCGCCATCTTTCTGGTAATTAAGTAGAGCGTTGGCAACGGCTGCCCTTTTTTCAGCATTGGGCAATCTATCCAGCTGTACTCGCATTCTTCCTTTTTTCAGCAGGTGTCAGTGCTGTTAAAAAGAATCGTGGCCATTTTTTGACGGGAAATGACGTGCTAAAAAGTAAAGGATTCTCGTGGAGCTATGTCACCCGCATCTATTTTTATAGAAATCTATTCTTTGTGACTGACAGCAGTCAAAACGTCAGAGTTTGATGTTCCCAGAGCGGAAACACTGTGATTTAAAGGGTTAATACTAAAAAAAAAAATACTCTATTCAAAGGAGAAAAATGTAATTACTTTCTTAAATACAGTTTTAACCAATCTTTAAGTTCATTGTTCCGTATGTCTACAACATCATTTTGTGTTCCAGACAGTGACAACAATCTCTTTTCATAAAAAAATCGTTTTTTTGTAGGTATAAAAACAGATATTTTTAAAAAATACGAAAAATATGCAAGCGGCATCACCTAAGATCAGTGTTTTAAGCTGTACCTCATTATTTTTAGCTGCAGTGCATTTTTAATCACCTTTCAAGTTCAGTGTTCCATTTGCCTACAGACTTAGAATACTTCGTTAGGAAAAATGTGACAACAATCTCCTTTCACCCAAATTTCGTAAGTAATAAAAATAACAACGCCTGAACCATTTTCTCGTTACTTTTACTACTAGACTTGATCAGCGTGAAATGACTTTTCTAGATACCCATATATTACGCTATAATCTGATAAATAATGCAATATTGCATCAAGTATTTATGACTACATCAAAGTTATTAGAAACAATACAATGGGATTTCTTGCCCCCCCCCCCCCCTGTTTTTCGGAGATTAATATGTTTGGATAACAGGTTACTGTCAACGGGCGTTAAATAAGGGTGCAGTGCTTTGAATCGATTTTATTATCATATGATGGGAGAAAACAAAAAAGTCCTCAGGTACATTCAACGGACAATATAATTCATTCTGCATGACAAGTAATTCACGGTTATATATGGGAAATATTTCAGATAAAAAACGTTTCTTTTGGCTTGTTTTATGCTAAGAAGGTTAAGGTGAGAATAAATATTAAAATTTGCATTCTTTTTGTTGTAGTGTGTGTGTATGTAGGGGGGGGTGTTCTTAGGCGAAGAGTTAACCCTTTGAGGCGCAACCCTTTCCCAATGCTGAAAAAAGGGCAGCCGTTGCCATCGCTTGACTTAACTACCAGCAAGATGACGGACGATCGAAACGTTCATCGTGTGCCACAGCTGGCTGTGCCCGTGCACAGCCAGCTGCGTCAAAAAAGGGTCTCTAGATCTGTGGCACGCGATGAACGTTTCGATCGTCAGCCATCTTGCTGGTAGTTAAATCGAGCGATGGCAACGGCTGCCCTTTTTTCAGCATTGGGCAATCTATCCAGCTCTGTTCTCGCATTCTTCCATTTTTCAGCAGATGTCGGTGTTCTTAAAAATAATCGTGAAAATTTTTTTACGGGAAATGACGTGCTAAAAATTAAAGGATTCTCGTGGAGCTATATCACCCGCAACTATTTTTTATAGAAATCAAATCTATTCTTCGTGACTGGCAACAGTCAAAACATCAGAGTTTGGTGTTCCCAGAGCGGGAACACTGCGCGTTAAAGGGTTAAAAATAAAACCAGATTGACTGTGCCATGAGGTAACTAAGGTGCTGTTGAGATGTTTTCGTTCAATTTAGCGTACGTTCATACAGATAAAAACATCATTAGTAGGGGCGTTTAGCGCCTTTGTAGACTTTTTGGAAGCGCTTACGGTTACGAACTTTTTAGACACGCTTTATTGAGCTCATCTATCAAAGTCCCATCAGTGGCTGAGAGGTTCTGCTTTCGAAACTGGAAGGCGGGAGGTGCCAGTTTCAAACCCGGTCGCGCCTGACGACCTAGCTGTTTGGAAGTTTCCGTGGTTTTCTCCAAAATCTCGTATAAATACGGGCTAGGATCCCTTAGATTGTCCCCCACCGAGGGCATTCTCCTTATAGACTTAGGTCCTTAATGCGTCAGTCGGCCCTAATCCACAAACACAAACACCATCTATTAAATTCCTCTGATGGCCTCTGATACGCAGTGGAGAATTCAAAGATGTATGGTCATCCTTCCCTTGAGAACGCTTGTACCTTTAAAAATCTAACAAGTTTCAGGTAGTTAAATCGATGATTAAATTCAAAAATAACCTGTTCGTTTTCATGATTGAAAAGGCACAGAGGAATATTTGGGGCAGATCATTCAAAAGACCCAGACAGAAAGGAACACTGGTCACAGAAGGGGAGACGACTCCGATCCGACGTTTCAGTAATTAGAATGAACATGTTAGATTTGGGTTCAAAGTTAAAAATGAAACATGAAAATAAATGATCCTTTTTGGATAAAAAGCTTCGCCCTACTTCTCTACCTTGGGGACCGGCAGATTGAAGTTTGGTGGACTTATTAGAGGAGGGAAAATTTCCAGGTAAAAGAGTTTTCCGCGACTGGTTGCGGCAACCAAATTGCTCGAAATTTTGTTTGTGTCTTGGGCCTTAAGCTTACGTTCGTAATTTAGATTCCCACTCATCCCCTGGCTTTTTGAACTTCCCTTCTCTTTGGGCAGTGGCGGATTAATGCAAATTTGTCGGGGGGAGGGGGCGGTCAATCCGTCGGTGGGAGCGGTTAGTTAGAAGATTGACATATACATCCATTTTATGGAAGTAAAATAGGATCTTTTACATTAATTTCTTTTTTCTAGAGTCAAAGGTTTGTGAGGAAAACAAAAAGGATTTTGTGTCTTGTCAAGTATGGAACGCGTGCCAGCGATATAGCATGCTTACCCTGAACAAAGAAACAGATAACTATTTATTGTTAAGAATTTTCGGGGCAACTCTCTATTCTGGGGTTTAAAATAGTTCAAAATTTACATTCTACGCGTCAAATAGTTAAATTTTGCTTTTTGTTGCATCAAAATCGGTCAACTAGAACCGGAGATGGGGAGGTTTTGGTTTCCCATTGATTTTCTATGGCAGTTCTAGAAATCTCGAGAAATATTAGTCCTAGGCCTTCGGTAACTTGACTTTTAATAAGATAACTCATGCCAAACGCATTGATTAAAAAACGCTCTCCAACACAACAGTCTCTCTTGCACCAAATTTGCCAATGTATCGTCGACTAGTTTGGCGAGAGTTTGCGGATAACCTCAAACCAGCTGTACATCACTGATAATTTAATTCTGTGAGATCCTGTGAAAGAGCTTTAAATTTTATTTAGACTTTTTGAATGAAGAGTAAGGGGGTATATTCGTTTATATACTTATTGAATTGAGATTCCAAAGATAAAAAATGACGCTTAAGCTGCTATAGATCGTAATGTATTAGAATTCTTTTGAATACTCCTGTAGAAGAAGTATTAGTGATACAGACACGGCGTTAGGTGGAGAGCTTTGTTTTGCAATCCTTAATAACATATATCAATTTTGTTTTGTTTGAAACCGTGTATATCTACCATCGAAAACAGGTCAATATTTTCGTTCTTGCACTCAACTCTGAATCTCGTGATTAATACAAAAATGGTGGCTGCCTCTATTTAAAATGGATTAAAAGTGGAGTTATCCACTTTCTCTTCTCACTGTTCAAACATTATATACACGCTTTTCAATTTTGGTGAAATCATTAAAAACTCTGTTACTTAAAAAATGGCACCTATTTACAATAGTCTGGTTTTTTTTTTTCTGTAGCACGGCAAAGGCGTGCCAATATGGTATTTTAAATAATTGTTTTATGGGGAAAAAATTCCTGTATCTTCACGCCTTCAAATTTTCTTTAGCACATTTTATCTACTTCCACGCCTTAAAAACTCATTAACCAAACTTCTAGACTGATCTGTCTATATCTTGATTGGAAAGTGTAAACTACTTAATACAGCATATAGACGAGAAACTAAAAAATAACGTTATATCTTGAAGATATGAAAAACAGATTACCATGCCATAAATATCCATGCCGTCGTGAAGCCGGACATATATATTTATGAGATAAACATGATGTTTTTAGAGTGGAATATGACGTCCCTTATGAAACTCCTTACCTTAAACTAAAACGAAAAGTTAAATTGTGAGATTTCTCAGGAATTTTTCTCATCTTCTGATAAATATCTTCATTTTCCGATAAAACGGGCTTTTCGACGGAAACCGTTTGAAAGCTACGAGCATCGGTACACTATCTGAAAACTCTTAGTTGAAATGCGATAAAACTGTTCATATTTTAATTAAGATGGAACTTGCGATAAAGTATTTTGACGCATAACCAGTACGGTGCAGTATAATGTGAATAAAAAATATTTAAAAATATGATAAATATCATTTTTTGCCCTTTTGTATTAGAATTCTTTTCTTATAATCTGGCTAAGTAAATCCTGTTTTAACCCTTTAACGCGCAGCGTTCCCGCTATGGGAACACCAAACTCTGACGTTTTGACTGTTGACAGTCACGAAGAATAGATTTGATTTCTATAAAAAATAGTTGGGGGGGACAGAGCTCCACGAGAATCCTTTACTTTTTAGCAACGTCATTTCCCGTAAAAAAAATGGTCACGATTATTTTTAACAGCACTGACATCTGCTGAAAAATGGAAGCATGCGAGAACAGAGCTGGATAGATTGCCCAATGCTGTAAAAAGGGCAGCCGTTGCCATCGCTCGACTTAACTACCAGCAAGATGGCGGATGATCTAAACGTTTTCGATCGTCCGCCATCTTGCTGGTAGTTAAGTCGAGCGATGGCAACGGCTGCCCTTTTTTCAGCATTGGGAAAAGGTTGCGCCTGAAAGGGTTAAAAGAAATATTTACTAAGCGAAAACCTGTCTTATTCGAAAAAAATTGAAAGATGAAATGAAAAAGATGAAAAAAAAATGAAATTTAGTTTAAATCAAATCCATCGTTTACCAACTTTTTTAAAGGAATATGCTAGATTTCAAAATGTGGAACTTTGGAACTCTCATATTATACTGCCGATCGGACCTATCGTGGAAACCTCTGAGAAGGGGGAGGGGGCACATCCAGGTTTTATGTCTCTCATCTAGAGTTGGATTAACATTAGGAGATCCCCTTCATAGGGGTGACACTGGCCCAATAAAGAGGCTAATAATAAAAAGCCTAACACTTTCGGCCTTTCTATGGTCAATATCAGCATCAGGCAGTTACCCATCACTGAAAAAAATATATTGCCGATATTGAACAACTAATAAGGGCAAGGCTACTATTGATATTTTTATTATTAATATTTTACTATTAATATTTTAAAAGGCAGTTCATTTTTCTTTCAATGTAAATAAAATATGATGGCTGTCTCTGTTTAAAATGAACTAAAAGTGGAGTTATACACTTTCTATTCTCACTGTTCAAACATTATATAAGCTTTCCAATTTGGTGAAAGAATTAAAAACTCTCTTACTTAAAAAATGGCACATTATTATGTCACGACATAAAGTGGCATTGAGAGAGAAGAACAGGTATGTTGACCTTATCTTGTGTACCGATTACCAGAATTTTCAGTATCAATCTGCATCACCAGGATCACAAACCAAAATTTGTCTGTGACATAAATGTGAAATTGGTTAGATTTAGCTGTAAACCACAATATAATCTGCAACGCCGGCTGCTGTGCTGCAAAGTTTCTCTTACCGAACTTGTGTAAAAAGCCGTTTGTATGTACGTGTGTGTAAGTACTGTGTTTATACGCAACACCTCCTGCTTTAAGCAACAACTCAAGCTTTGACGTCATCACTAAACCTACGAAAATGACGTCGTTACAGTTTTATTTTCACAAGGTAAAACAATCTTAAAATTTCTGGTGAATGCTACAAATATTAGAAAATATCTTAAACATTAAAATTTAAATACCTTCATCATACAAAATTATTCATTCTGATCTATTTCCTTATCATCTATCTATCTATGTATATATAAATACGCTAAGCAAAAACTTGGTGTCCCTTTTGCAGCGCACTGCGCGAACGGATGACCGTGAAATTCGGCACAGTTGAAGTTCGTATGGAATTGTTTGTGCGAATCTTAAAATTTTTGTGTAGAATGCTAATGCACGGTAAAAAATCAGAGAAGTAATTTGGCACGCAGTATTTCGCGCCAAGTCGGGCGATGGTTGCATTGTTGTGTGAATTTTGAAATAACAACACTTAGTTTCAGCAGTACTATAGGGTTATAGTATTACAACAAAATTTGCAAAAAGTGGAATTATTCCCTAGTTTGGTGATACGACATTGACTGAAATGTGCTTTAGCAATGCTTGGCGACTTTTTTTAGACGGCGATAAATGCGCGAAGTGCTGTAAATTCCATGTTTGAAAGCTGTAGAAAAACCTTGGAGAAGAGAATATTATTTACTATTCGTTCCGGGCAGGTCGGAATCCAAGAGACGCTACACAAAAGCACGAAAATTCGACAATTTCTTCATAACCTCCAGCCAGGCAGTATGCTAAAGCAAATTTTCTCCAAAAATATTATTGAAGAAATACCTCAGCAATTAAGAGGGAGTGAGAATAATATTATTAATGAAGTGTATGGAAATATTTCCGAAAACATTCTCTCAGATAACATATTGATGCCAGTTATTATAGAACCTAAAAATGATGATTGAACTTTTATTAATGTGGCATCTGATGAATAGAGAACATATCACCGTAGCTACGGTAAAATAATTTGCTATGATGACAGTGAAATCAATAACTATACAGAAGGTTTTTAAAATTCTTTGACTGTGAGTGGTTTGGTTTTTTTTTTTTCCTTTTCTTTTCGGTTAGCCGGGAGCAAGTGAAAAATTGCCAAATAATTGTGATCTGCGCGAAATTCTTACAAACCTAAAGTAATTTCCAGTACATAGTTCTTTATCCCTTTACATATTTTGGAAGTTTAATTTAATTTCGTATTTTTATTCAATTCGGCACGTTTTCAGAAATTCCCCATTCTGTAACCAATAAGCATACAAATTTGTTTTTAGTATATTGATATTTTTGTATTTATTTAATTCTGCATCTAAACACTATTTTGTAAACAGATTAAAATTTCCGCCTTTTTCGGGGGGTAAAAGAGTGTTTCAGAAGTAGTCTTTAAACGTTTCCCAGAAAAAAGAGTTGGCGGGATTTGCATCTGGCTAAAATAAATAAATAAATAAATAAAACATAACAGAGTGTTGCCACCCACATAAGTTAGTAAATTGCATCATTATACTAATAAGAAACTTAAGATACAAAGGAAGAATTAGTCCATGGAACAGGAATGACGCATCTAATGTTTATCATTATCGTAAATGCTATTGATTGCGCAAGTTTGAACTGGAACCGCAGGCAAATATAAGATTTTTAATTCCATCTAAGAAATTATTCTGGTACTATTTTACCATTATCCTTTCAAAAAACTCAATTTCCAAATACACCTGTATTTGCGATGATAGTAAATAAATCTCAAGGAGAATCATTCGAAAAAAGGGCAAATTTATTGAGGCAGCAAGGTTTCATACATGGTCAGTGGTACGCCTCAGCAAGTAGAATTGAATCATTCGACTTTTTAAGATTTTTTAACTCCAAACATAATGGGCCTTTAGCCGAGGATAGTTCCAGGTTCCATTTTCAGAGGGGGCCACTAGACTTTTTAGATTAGTTTAAATTGTTCAAAATGCAAACTGAATGCGTGAAATCCAAGGTCGGTAGAGGGAGATGACCCTATGACCCATTCGCTGGAGCTGCCTTTGTATTTAGCAAAATATGATAGAGTTTTTATAAAAACACCGTCTTCACAGATAAGTGTGGTGGTTCTAAAGTGAAATTGTACAAAAATGGTCGCTACAGACAGATAGTCTCTTAGCCAAGGAGGTCACTTTAGTAGGTTCCAGTGTATATGGAATGGTGAGACGTATTCTTTGACAGAACTTTATTCACACTCAAATTTAAAAATATTGATGCTTTATGGTCGAGTTTTGACCACTGGCAGACAACTAGTATTATCTAATTAGTCTTGGTTAAAAACTGCCATTTATCGTCAAATTATATTTCTTATCTCAAATTATTAAAATATTGTAATTCATGAGTATATTCACGAGACATTTTTAATAGTTTTATTACATAGTGTAATGATGACATCAAAACTTGGTGACGTAGGACTTGTTAAGCTTTCTTTAACTAGGAGGTGTTGGTTTAAGGCAAACCTACACGAAGAGTATTTGCTTAAAGGGGGGATGCTTTGGGTCGAAACATGTAATTTTTTCGCAACATTTCTAAAGTTCTATAATACCCTCCTCTCCTCTATAATTAAATATAATTGATTGAATCATAATTCCACTATATAGTTACGCTGATCCCTGACTCACTGACTCACTGACTCACTCGTAACAGTTCCGAGCAACCTGCTCTCAGAAAAAGCTTTTACTGCCATTAGTGCAAAAAGGTTACAAAGCAGAAAAAGCGTAATACTAACATCTACACCGTTTGTGCGATCCACTTGAAAATTTTCATAATTATGTATAAAAGTATAGAAAACATCTGCGCTACTTTAAAAATCTGAAAATCCACAAGTTCCCCCATTTTTAAGCGATTTCTTCCTATTTTCAGTTACATTTTATTTACGAGAGTAAAAAAAGTTTATCATTTACGTTACAAAATTAGGAGTATCGAGTGGCTATTCGTTCATTGACGTCACGGTTATCTGGCTTTGAAGGAAAAATTGTGATTCATTCATTTAAATTAGTTTTTCTAGATTACGCAGGTCTTTTTTTCACAAATAAAATGTTTTTCGTCTGAAAGAAACATTGATATATGTGTCCACAAAACGAAATCGCTAGAATGCGAAAAGCTTTCGCGCTTTCCCAGAAGAGCATGAAATTCGATTTGGGTAAATAATAAAAATTGAATATGAATTTATTTATTTTAGGTGGACGTAGATGAAATATATTGAGTGCACACATATTTTTTGTCGAATATTTTTCTAGCGCCCGTTGTAATTGCCTACACAACGGGCTTTGACTTCTAGTTAAATATATTTCAGAAAGCTAACTTGCACCAGTTTCTACGCATGTATGTGTGTTTTTTACCACTAACATTTGCCTTTCCATATTTCGGAATCACCCGTACAAATATTATATTACGAAAATTTGCTTCTGACCTTGTCAAGCAGTTGCTATTTGCCACTTCAAGAGAGGTCATCTACGTCAGGGAAATTTTACAGTCAGTACTGCAATTGTTAAATATATTGATGCAAATCTTCCTTGCGTTTCCAGTTTTCATAGATAAAATTGCCATTGCATAACTGCTTCCTAAAGATTTACAGGCAGGAGATAAAGAATGGAGAGGGGCATATGTTTTGAAAGATTTATCGGCCAGGTAAGTCAGTTGAAGTTTAGATGGGTATCTTATAAACCATCTACCCTTGATTATCTCTTGTGGGCTGAAGATTCCGTCCTGAAGGTTACTAAACTTCAGGAATATGAGTGCTATCTAAAGCCAAAAAAATGAGGGGGGGGGGGGGATTTCCCATGTGATACATTCCAAAATCGGAAAACTTTCAGGCTTATCATTATTGCTCACTATAATTGATGTTATATCACAGCATTACTAGCTGAAATACCCGTTGTCGACAGGTTAGTACAGGGATGGGCAAACTACGGCCCGCCGGAAGGTTTTATCTGGCCCGCGGATAGAATTTTAATTTGCCGGTCCGACGGAAATTAAAAGAAAATATATATTTATTTATCATATATCCATATTAAGAATTATGAAGATGGATTGAAAAAACTGCATTTTGAGTTCGAACGCAGATTTCAAGATTTCAGTGTCATTCAAACAGAATTGGATATTTTTGCCATGCTTTTCAACGCAAACTGTGAAGCAGTGAGGTCAGATTTGCAGTTTGAATTAATTGAGTTGCAATCTAACAATCATCTCAAGCAGTTGTTTCTAAATATGCCAAAGTTAGAGTTTTACAAATCATTATCGAAGGTAAGTTTCCCAAATTTAATATCTCACCCCCAGAAAATCAGTGCTATGTTTGCTTCATTTTATATATGTGAACAAGTGTTTTCAACTATGAACCTTAGAAAGAATTCTTTCAGAATTAGACAGACAGATGAGCATTTAGCCTTGTTCCTTAGAGTCAGTGCACTTCGAATCTCAATATAAGGAACTTTAAAAAATGAAATCGCAATTTCATTCATCTGATTAACATATTTAAATTGTAATACTTGTACATTGTTTTTAAAATTTTAGAAAAATTTATCTTGGCCCGCCAAACTTTTTTTTTTCGATTTTTGGCCCGCGACCGAAAAAGTTTGCCCATCCCTGGGTTAGTATGTAATGCAATTTCCAAAGCGCCTAAATTTTTGCCAGCATTCTAGAAGTAAAAAGAATGGATTTAGCATATTGGCGAAAGTACTAGAAACGAAATTATAACTTCTGTGTATTATATTACATATTAGTGAGTAACTAAGTGCTGAGTGAAATTGTCAATAGAGAAAATATTTTATTTTAAAAACCAACGTTTTATTTTAGAGGAATAAGCTTTTAAATCAAGAGGTCATTCCTTGCCTGTTGCAAAATTTCATTTGATTCACTGTAGATATTTTAATAGCATGGGTCAAGAAAATTTTGCACAATTTTCACAAAATCTAAAAAAGCAAATAACATTACACAATACTATAATAATAAATACATTAAAAATATAAAGTGGGTGAAATTTGTTTAAGTTGAAAAGCCAACTAATATATTATCTCCAGACGCATTAAAGTGATCCTCCTTCAAAGAAACGAAAAAAGCAACATTTGCGAAATTTGAAAATGTACAATCCAGACATTTATTGCTTCAGTCGTTACTGATCATCTTACTATATTTTGTTCTATTTTCTTAAGCCGTTTTTGAGGAATGCGAGAACAAAAATTTACCCGATTTTCATAAAATCTCTAAATCTACGAAATATGTAAAACAGTTTTTCCATCCATAGTTAATTCCTAACTTAATTCCAAATTTCATTCTATTCCGTTGCCATTTTCCAAGAATGGATGAAACATTTACTCAGTTTTCACAAAATCTTCAAACCTACAGTTTATGTGACCTTTTATGATGATGCTAAATTTTATTTCATTCACTTCAGTGTTTCATGTCACGTCACGTTTTAACGTTTATACGTGATGCACAAATATTTTTTTGAATAAATTTTTACAAAATCTCAAAATCTAAATCAAATTTTCAAGAATATAGTAAAGGTATAGTAAGTTGTTCTGCCTTTATCATATCACTAAATTTCGTTTTATTTTTTTTAAGTCGATACGTGATACTTGAACAAATATTTTCGCATTTTGAAAAATTTCATTTGGGTTAGTATTTAAAGAAATACTTTTTATAATAAAAAATTCAACCCTTGGAATTTCCCTGTCTTGAAAAAAAAATAATAATATTGTAACTCCAGACTTTCTCTCAAATGATGATAACCCAGTGTTTAGACAAAACAATTTGTTACACAAAACACTTGACACAACGTTAAACTGAATTTTTGTTGTTAGAACTCTCAATAAGTGTAAATACATCCTTGGAACAGCGAATTAAACTTTGAACAACAGAAAAAAAAACATAATGTCATCTTTAAATACAAATTGTTTTGCGTGCGTTCTATTTACAATCTTGCCAGAGCGTAAGTCATAGGAAAATACACAAAATTCACAAAACAGAAAAAATAACAAAGAAAACAGGCAAGCAAGTATAAATTGTTACATGGATATAAGAGTTAGATGGAGTCGAATACTAAGTATTAGTTACGCCAACATTTACGGTGGTTACAATATAGTTATGAAACTTTAAAAATTATGAATACCACAAAAAATTATGACTTTTTCTGTACTGACGCTGAGAGCGGTTCTTTGACTCACAATTTCACCACAATGCTTCAAAATAAATAAGTGAATTACTATTTCCTTAAAAAATGTTTTTAAATCTTATACTTCATTAAAATTTATTAGTAAATGCATTTAAATTTAATTTCTCATAGAAATTCAATTTGGCATAAAACTCCAGCTTTCCCTCTATCTTCTGTCAGTTTAACTAATAAATAATTTCCAAATGTCAAAAATTTTCTAATACCATGCATCAATTCATACATTTTTAAGAACGCTGACAGTTACTACCGCCTTATCTTCAATAATTCTTTCATATACTTCCACAGGAAAAAAAAAATTAGAACCGTAATCAAAAGAAAATAAATGATATATCATAAATTTTTACCACTGGTATTAACTGCTATCAAATATTTCACTTATTACCTTTCTCAAAAATTGCAGGAGAGTAACGTTTTATAAACGACACGAAAGTAATTTAGAGTAATATACTACATTTTTTCAAAAGTTCAATAGTTTATTTAATACGACGCAATAAAAATTTTTCATATAGTATACCCGTAGCACATAAAGTAAAATGAATGTCATTCTTATAGTTAGAAAACCGTATTTAGTTACATTTAAAATGAAATATTCTATTTAAATCTAATTTAACATTTAAACTAATAACATGTTCGTCAACCTGTGTTCTAACCGAAGTAAATATCTTTCGAATTATAAAATAATTAAAACTTTGTAAAACAACAAGCATAAAAGGTACTTTATCAAACTCTACACGTGTTTCGGTCGAAAAAATTTCGAGCTTCTTCAGCAGCAGCGGACATGTTGCTCCCAGTCTATACATAGACTGGGAATGGCAACCGAGAAAAGAAAACAGGAAACAAAAGGGAAGAGCAAGTTACAAATCGGAAGAAAGAATAAACAAGAATCCAGGGAGAATAAGAGAAGAATCGTGGGGGGGGGGGGGGAAGCGAGTAGATAAAAATAAAATACCGAAAAAAAATAGAGAAATAAAAGGAAAACGGACCAAATAGAAACATGCAAAAAAGCAACAGAAAACAGAAAAACAACAACAACAACAACAACAAAATAAATAAATAAATAAATAAATACACTTTTTTAATTCTACATAATCTATTTTTTTATATAAAAAACTACTTAAAATAAAATCAATGTAGAAAAATTGACTTGTATTCGAATACATTTTGAAGGGACATGAGCCATCCTCGTAAAATGTTACAAACCATGTCCCTAGCATTCAGTGGCAATTCATTTATTTTTGTTTGCTGTTGCAACCTTAGCACAAAGCTTTTGAAAAAAGAAAATAGCCTTAACTTATATATTATTTTTTTTAAATAAAATAATCATTAAATTAGCATCCGAAATATGTATGGTCATTTTCAAAATTCGTTGCCATTTGCTCTCCCCGTGTAAAATATTTCTTTTACAACTTATAACAAAATGTAAATGATTTTTCCATTCATCATGGTTTTTATCAGACAGTTTCCAGCACGGAAACGATAGATTAAAAAACATTCTATTTAATAATTAAAAAAAAAAAAGAAATGAGTAGAGAAGATACTGAAATATAGCTGTCCTAATCATAGACATAAAACGTATTATGCAGAATGACTGCCCCAAAACTAAAATTTTTGACCTGGCACTCTTTAATATTGTGAAATAGACTTTAAATTACATTATGAAAAGGCTATTTTAAGGTTTTAAGAAAAATAAAAGACTTTTGATAGTTAAGTGTAGCTGTCCGGACAGTGATGTCATGTCTGTTACCACACATTATTTTCAACTTTTTAAACAACAAAATTGAAATTTGAGAACAGCAACATCTGTTTACCATAAGAAGGTGGTCAAGAAAGAAATATAGACAGACACATCTTGAGTTTCTGGCATTTGACTGAAAAAGCACAAGCTTATTCGTGATAAGTATTTTTACTGCATGTCATGTCTGTTGCTTTAATTAGTTGCAAAAAACATCTTTATTTATTAGTAATTTAATGGATTAAAAACCTAAACATCTTAATTAGTCTAAATTAATGTCTCTTTTCATGTCCTCGTGGAATTATTTAGACTCATGAATTTTTATTCTTTGAAATGCCATGTCTATTACTATAATAAGTAACAGACATGACAAAAAACAAACAAACAACAACAAAAAAAAATTAAATGGAAAAGACTTATATGGACAAAAGGACTCTATACTTATGTAATACATCACTTTGCTGTGCGGCACAGCCAGCTGCGTCAAAAAAGGGTCTCTAGATCTGTGGCTCGCGATGAACGTTTCGATCGTCCGCCATCTTGCTGGTAGTTAAGTCGAGCGATGGCAACGGCTGCCCTTTTTTCAGCATTGGGCAATCCATCCAGCTGTTCTCGCATTCTTCCATTTTTCAGCAGATGTCAGTGCTGTTCAAAATAATCGTGACAAATTTTTTTACGGGAAATGACGTGCTAAAAAGTAAAGGATTCTCGTGGAGCTATGTCACCCGCAACTATTTTTACAGAAATCAAATCTATTCTTCGTGACTGGCAACAGTCAAAACGTCAGAGTTTGATGTTCCCAGAGCGGGAACACTGCGCGTTAAAATTCTGCAACAATAGTTTAATTTCAATGATATGAGTGCTAAAATGTTTGATTAAATCCATACGAAGAACGCATACGCCACTAGAATAATATATCTGAAACAGGGGCGTAGCCAAGGGGGGGGGGTAGGGGGCTTCGTAACCCCCCACCCCCATGAGGAATTTTTTGCCATACAAAATGTATATTCTTCACTCCTTTATCACACACATGTATACATAGATGTGAGTTGCAGTAGTCGTAACCCCCCCCATGAAAAATTTCTGGCTACGCCCCTGATTTGAAACGTTTGATAAAATTCAGTGAACGTATCTTATTCTGAACTTTTTACATAAAATGTTTATCCAGTGAATACTTAACAAAAACACTGTATTTTACAGATTTTTGAGAGATGAAAGCACGGTATCCTTTTTTAACACGTCACAAGTTCGACATTAACAGTAGATTCGAAAATTCCTGATAGGAAGTTTTAAAACTTCCAGCTACTGACAAACTTAAAGCAATGTCTTTGACTAACTATTCAATTACCAAACAACATTTTAAAAAATCTTTTTCAAGAAACCATGGTCTTCTGGCTTTATAAACGATGTTAAGCCTTGTTGTACACTTCACCAAAGTAGAAAGTAATCACCGTGCATATTAATCCTTTCTTGATGGTCGCAGTCGGTAATTTATCAAGCGCGTTTAACAATGTTGATGGACTGTCATGATTTAATTGATTACATGATATTGTTATTTCTTTGTTTTAATGGAAACGTGATGATGTCTAAGGAAAGACCGCTGAGAGAAAAAAGTGATCGTGATGTTGTTAACATTTTCTTTTAGTAATTAATTTGCATACCAATCAACTTTTTAATTGCTCATGCAATATCATTCACTCAATGAACTTCAAAAGTAACTAACGCATGCTCAAAATCTTGAGCCCTTTACACAGAGCAAGCATTTTCATTCCACTATTTTAGATTTTTCTGATGCCAGCGGTGTTTAACCTTTTGAGGCGCAACCTTTTCCCAATGCTGAAAAAAGGGCAGCCGTGGCGGGCACAGCCAACTGCCGTCAAAAAAGGGTCTCTAGATCTGTGGCACGCGATGAACGTTTCGATCGTCCGTCATCTTGCTGGTAGTTAAGTCGAGCGATGGCAACGGCTACCCTTTTTCCAGCATTGGGCAATTTATCTATCCAGCTGGTCTCGCATTCCTCCATTTTTCAGCAGATGTCAGTGCTGTTTAAAAATAATCGTGACAATTTTTTTTACGGGAAAGGACGTGCTAAAAAGTAAAGGAAAAGGATTCTCGTGGAGCTGGGTCACCCGCAACTATTTTTACAGAAATCAAATCTGTTCTTCGTGACTGGCAACAGTCAAAACGTCAGAGTTTGGTGTTTCCAGAGCGGGAACACTGCTCGTTAAAGGGTTAAGCAATCTTAGAAACATGAAAAGCAAAATACTGATGAAATTTATTTTCGCGCATACACTGTAAGAAAACGCAATTTCTGTTTCAAATATGCTCTATAAATATGTAATTTATTCTTGCAGCTGAGAGCATTTTCTGAGCTACCAATAATGCATTCTTAAATGTCATGGACACACACATAAATAAAACACTCGGAAAGATTTACGCTAGCGGTTGATTAACCGATGCGAGTGGAGAAACCTCCTCCAGTGAATGTAGGAGGTCCGAAATTAAAGTTAGAAATGAACTTTCTCTGCAGCAGGTGCGCTCACTTATTTCTGCAATCATTAGTTTCATCAGCGTATACACTAGAGGAAGCTACCATCAAATACGGAAAGAAGACAAATGATGTCTATTCTCCGGTTATGGCATTCGTTCTATCAGAGTGGTAGTCGCAGATAGAGATCTGCGCCGCCGCGCCACGCCGCAGCCCCCGAGGTCTAGGCGGGCGCGCCGGCGAATAACGCTGATTTTACACCGCGGCGTACAATAGGCTTCAAAACTTTTTAAAAAGTTGTACCTAAACTTTCAATTGCTTATTTTTTTCTGTATACTTGTTAACACTAGTTACTTGTAAAGATACAATTTAAATTTTCTGAGTCAACGGCGTAATTTGATTGCTTTAAAAACTGTTTAAACATTACATTATACCTCGAAAGAACAATATAGGTTTGGAATGGTTCATGAGAAGGTTTTGAAGAAAATAAAACCGCTTAAAAGCAAACGTATATTGATAACTAAACGTATCGTGAATGTACTATAAAAATAACATAAGCCTATCCGATTTTGATAAAATCTATTGTTTTAGTTTTGCAGTAGAAATATTTTTAAAGTGTATCTAAACTGCAAGCTTACACTCTGGAGCTACACCAAAGGCCAAGCGCATAGCGTTCTGAAATGGGAGACAAGGTGCCTGGTTCAAAACCAGGTAACTTCCACCGATCAAACCATTCGTGGTTTCCTCCGAAACTTAGAGTAGATACGGAATAGGACTCCTTAAAAGGACCCCCCACACACACAGAGGGCTCCCACTAGAGATGAGTTCTGGCTCATTTTTTTAAGTCGAGCCCGAGAACTTTTAATTCGAGCCCGCCCGAGCCCGAAGTAGCTAATAGGTAAATAAAAGTTAATTATTTTATTGATAAAATATCATAAATTTTGCCATTTGTGCAAATTAAAGACAAACATAATTGACCCCGTCCGAGTCCGAACACAATAGTGTTCTGTATACCCCACCCCTCGGCCCAAAGCCCACGTGTAGCTAATTGGGCGTAATCGCACATCATACTCAAGACTAGTACTCATAAAAATTCTATTCTTCATTCTAGTCTTAAATATCTCATTTTAGCCCTAATTTACGCATATATGTGTGTGCGTACGCACATACACCCGTTTTCATTATGCTCTCTATCAAAAATTTTCGCACGCCGCGGCGCGCCGTCGGGTTTCTGAGGTCATTACGCCGCCGCCGCGAATTTCCGTGCGGCGCAGACCTCTAGTCGCAGATTGCATGCGAGATATCCTTTTGAACCGTCAGCATTTTCACATCAGTATACAGGGTAACTGCTAATTCATGGTGCAAACTTTGAGTGCTGGTACAGGACACTGTAACAATCCCATTTTGTACAGGAATGTAGGGTCAAAAGTGAAGCGTCGAAGCACAAACACAGGAAAGAATAAATGCAGGAGACGGAAGAGAAATGCAGTTAGTAGTTGCTTCCGTTGCCTGTAGATGGTTAGTCGGCGTTGATTTGGGGAAGAGAGGCTATTCTCGTTTTAGTTTTCGTCCATTCACCATTAGAAACTGCATGTGGTTTCAGCATGATGGGGCGCCAGCCCACTTCACCTTAGATTTCTGAAAGCCGAAGGCTGTCAGACTGGAAGACGAAGTCGTCCTTGAGGCTGTTTGTGACAGCCTCGGACCTTAGATGTTTGTTTGCCAAGTGAGGACAGCTCGCATCACTGAATGTGTCGCTTAGAGCTACATATACGTCCTTCCCGGAATTTCCTGCCACAATCTGGAAACTCATCAGAAGGTGGGGGACTTCTGGATATTGGCACCCCTCGGAAACTGCTAGCGACCGCCGAGAGGACTTTCGGAACCACGGATTTAACGTGCACGTACACCGCGGTCTTTAGTGGTACGCCTGTATCGAACCCGCAACCTTCCGGTTACGAGTCCAACGCCTTAACCACTGGGCTACCACGGCCCCGACCTTAGATGTTTGTCACTACTTGAATGAGACATTTGGCATGCGAGGGATTGGACGTGGTGGATCAATCTCTTGGCCACCCCGGTCACCTGATTGGGCGCCCCTCGATTTCTTTTTATGGGACATTTGAAGAATGACGTTTATACTACTCCAGTAGACTCCGATGAAGATCATGTTGCTCGAGTATCCGTAGCTGCTGCACGTGTGCGTGAAATTCCTGGTATCTTTGAAAGTGTTCGTCAAGGGCTGCATCGACGTTCTCAAGCATGTATCAATGCTGATGGACGCAATTTTGAACGCTTAGTGTAAATTAATTTCCACTTGTAAACGAGGTTATGAAAAAAAAATACTTTCCTTATCATTTGTTCTTTGCTGTGTTTGTGCTTCGACGCTTCACTTTTGGCCACACATTCCTATACAAAATGTGATTGATACAATGCCCTGTAATAGTCCTCAAAGTCTGTTCCACGAATTAGCAATCACCCTGTAGAAGACCAACTGTACTGTCCAGCGCTGAAAAAGTTGCAGCTGTTGTTATCGATTCATTTAACTACCAACAGCATGGTGGTCTATCGAATCGCCCATCTGGCGCCATAGTGCTAAAGAATACATTCCATAACCTCACAGCCAGCTGTGTCTTAAATCTTCTTTAGCTCTGATTCGTTAGATGGGCGATTCGATCGATCGCCATGTTGCTGGTAGTTAAATGGATCGATGGTAACGGCTGCACTTTATTAGCGTAGATCTTCTGGAATTCATTCAAATTAGAAGACCCCGAGCAAAGTCAGACTTCCACACATTGGGACTCATATAAATGAAAGCCTTCTGCTTTGCCCATATACTACAGAGGATAAGAAACAACAACAACAGTATTTTTAACTGGATAACTTTGTCGTATAAACGTATTTTTTCATTGAACAAAATATTTAGTTGAATGAACAAAAATGTGTTGATTTAGCAAAATATTAAAGAAAATTTTCTTGCTTCAACCAAAATTATTGCTTTATATACCACTAATAAAATTTTGTTGAATATAACAAAACTTTTCCCCCCGTTTTCTTAACCTTTAACGCGCAGTGTTCCCGCTCTGGGAACACCAAACTCTGACGTTTTGACTGTTGCCAGTCGCGAAGAACAGATTTGATTTCTGTAAAAATAGTTGCGGGTGACCCAGCTCCACGAGAATCCTTTACTTTTTAGCACGTCCTTTCCCGTAAAAAAAATTGTAACGATTATTTTTAAACAGCACTGACATCTGCTGAAAAATGGAGGAATGCGAGAACAGCTGGACAGATTGCCCAATGCTGAAAAAAGGGCAGCCGTTGCCATCGCTCGACTTAACTACCAGCAAGATTACGGACGATCGAAACGTTCATCGCGTGCCACAGCTGTGTGCCGACAGCTGGCTGTGCCCACGCACAGCCAGCTGCGTCAAAAAAGGGTCTCTAAATCTGTGGTTAGCGATGAACGTTTTGATCGTCCGCCCTCTTGCTGGTAGTTAAGTCGAGCGATGGCAACGGCTGCCCTTTTTTCAGCATTGGGAAAGTGTTGCGCCTCAAAGGGTTAATACAGCTTAGCGGTTCAAATTTCCAGTGCGAATTTCCTTTAACATTTTCTAACCCTTGTGTAAATTTCGGGTTGTTAAACTTAATTCTTTCAGAGATCTGTACGATTCCCAGAAAAAGTTTGCGGAAGTATACCAACACTAAGGTAGGGCATCTTGACTGAAGATGCCACGAATGCTTCATCATGGATGTAATTCTTTTATTAAAAGTCCTCTTTTGATAGCATTGTTAACAAGGTTAACAATGCTGCGTTGTATTTGGAAAACGTAGTTATCCTTTCCCAGAACATGAGTGGGCATGACTTTCCATTAGATCATTTTCGAGATACAACGGGACTGGCCTTTACAATAGGGGATGCACGCTATAAAGAGTTAATTTTCGCACGACCTATTAAAAGATACAAGGAAAAAAAGAAGAGTTGTGGTTTACATAGCTCAAACTATTCGTAAATGTTTACCATTAACCAAACGTTTTTATCTTAATGTTTTTAAATACGCGTTTACATTTTACTTTATTCTTTTCACAAAAGATGTGTTTGAATAAAAGTATAAATTATATGAGAGATTTGTCAGTTTGATGCATTGTAAGTTAAAAATAAGACCTTTGTCTGTTCTTAAATCACATGTTTCTTTTTTAAATAACTACGGTATCCTCTAAGCGTCTTGAAAATGGGCAAATAATATAAAGTTGTTTTCATGGTAAAATTTTCATGCAGCTTTAAAATTATTCAAAAATAAAAATTTTGATAGGAAGATTTGTAATTATTAAAAAGCTAACTCCTAAAATAACTACAGTGCGCACCGGTTATAACGGACCTGGGATATAACGTACTATCGGTTATAACGTAAAGAAGCTAGTTCCCGATTGAAGTCCTATATTTATAATGTTATTTAACTTCGGTTAAAGCGTACTTAACAAATGTACGTACTTCGGCTATAACGTACCTTTTATACCAAAGGCAAAAATAAAATTTTGCTTTTCTTAAGTATTTTATTTCCTTTTTCTCGGAAATTTCAGCACTTTAAAAAACATTTGCTGTCCGTTTTCAGGTTCTCTAGCGAGATGAATTGTGTATGAATGAAGGGAGCGATCTTTAATCTTTTTTCCCTGCTAGGTAGGGCTAAGAACAAGACCGTGTTTTTTCTTTGTCATTCATTAAGGCTGTTCTTCGAAAAAAAAGAACTCTGTTTTTAGTCTTGGTACACAAATTGAAATAAACTAATAGCACCATGGTCTCCAAAAAATTCCAGATGGTTCTTCATAAGCTGTTTTACACACTACGATAAGCAAAAACGCTGTGGCTTTTGTGAAATTTTCAGAAAAAATTCTTAAACATGGATTTGAGCTGCAAGATTTTTCGAAGAGTGACACGCTTTGCGAAAATTTCCGATTTTTAAGAATTTTTTCTAAAAGTATTGAAACTGATACAGATTGGCCTGTCTTCGCAGTATGTAATACAGCTTGTAAAGAGACAGTTCCAAAATTTTGAAGTGCCTGGCATAATTAGTTTATTTGTAATTATGTACCAAAATCACATGATTTTTTCGAATAACACCGTTAATGTAAATTCCTTATGAAAAGCCCCATCTATAATGATTCTGATGATAATGAAAAAGAAACAGAGGAGCCTATACCAAACACACCCGACGCATTCAATGCTGCAAAAACAGAATCACGATTTTTTGAATGCCACAGTGATGATGGAGAGACGCTACAAAAGTCTATTGTGGGTATCCAAAATGGTATTTTTTTAAGTAGCAACTGCTCAATTAAAGCAAAAGAAAATTACAGATTATTTATCTCAATAAAAATTGTAAGTAATAAAGAATTTTCTGTTTTTTAATTTAATTTTTAAAAAATCAGACCTGTTTAAAACTCATCTTACAGTGACATTATGAGCCCGCTTTCTTTTATTGTGTAATATTGAATCATAGCGGCGATATTACTTATAACGTACTTCGGCTATAACGTACTACTTTTTTAGGTCCCGTGAGAGTACGTTATAACCGGTTTCTACTGTATAAGCTTGAATATCAAAATATATTTTATGATACCTTGATGTTATAAATAATTTAAATTATAGATGCATTGCAGTGAAAACTGAAATGAAGTGGACGGGATATTACGTCTCAGCCGCTTGGAGGGTTAAAGGATGCGTGTACCAGAGGGAGTACTTACTGACGATAAACGGCGCCAATTCCATGAGTTCGACACTGTAGTTTCCACAATAAAGTTT
Organism: Cheiracanthium punctorium; assembly: GCA_038373885.1. Lineage (NCBI taxonomy): Eukaryota > Metazoa > Arthropoda > Arachnida > Araneae > Cheiracanthiidae > Cheiracanthium > Cheiracanthium punctorium. The sequence goes on along the minus strand of JAWZYV010011407.1, from coordinate 221,443 downwards.
AAAGAAGTCTGCAGTGACTCCACTCAACTTTCCGAACACTTACGATTAAGATCATTAGCAAGCATTTAAATAAATTTTAATCGATGAATAACTCAAACATTTATACCAAATTGAAGCTCAATGGAATGGAACTCTCATACACACAAACACACATACACACATATAAATACATACATCTCGTAAAAACAGCACAAATGAATTCAGAAGACCTCAAAACGTGTCAATACACCAAAATTTCGAAGTCGAATTTTTTCATGATTACAATACTTTCCTTACATGGTACATGTTCGGAAAGTAACAAGATTGTAAGTATTCGCAACTAGGAAGTTTTCCGAATTGGGCAGTCGAGTTGGGAGTTATTGAGTGGACTGTGGATTGTGTTCAAGGCAAACTTGCAGAAGGAGTATTTGCCAAGTGCCGAATAGTGCTTTGGGTAGAAGACTTTTTAAGGGCTTCAAAGGAGTATTCACGTTACACCTTAAACGAAAACAACGAAAATTTTTCGTCCTGATTGGTAAGTACTCTTTATGGCCTTATCGCACTAAAGGAAAAATCCGAGCAACTTCGCGCTGGACCCACTTTTCCGACGGACTTGAAGGCGTGGTTATCTTTAAGGGTTGCAAAAGTAAACAAACTCTCTCCAACGCATATTAGTCATCGCATCGCTGATTTGGCGTAAAGGTTCTTATTTTACTTATCGTGTGTTCGTAATATTTACATCGGATCGGCAGCAATTTCGGCAGCATCGGATGGGCAGCAATCTCTAATTCCAAAGTCCACTTGAACGCTGCCATAATTTTATTTACACGTGATTCTGACATCGAGCCAAGCAGCCAAGCTTCGAACATAGTCGCCATTGCTCGAAATTGCTTATGACGTAGCAGGAAGAAGTACTCTGATTGGCCGAAATTTCGTCCGACTCGGATTTTTTTCTTCGGAAAGGAAAAAGTTGGAGTTCGCGGTCGTCAAGGTAACGACGGAGAAAATCGGCCGAAAACTTGATTTGCAAGGAAAGTTGGTCGGATTTTTCTCAGTGTGATAGCCCTATTATGTGTGCTATTTTAACAAAGTTTTCAGCATTTTAAGCCATACCATCCTCTTTAGAAGCGTAATTATTGACACTGACTCGGAAATAACGAACTCATCTTTTGCAGCTGAGTCTAAACTACTAAACTTTTAAATGTCTGCAGCTATGCGTTTATGACGTAACCGCCAATCTTCTTGAGCAACGCAGAGAAAACAGTCCAAACCTCCAGACCGTTAGATAAAAAGTCGCGTGGTAGGTAAAATCCTGAACCTTCATACTACGAAACATTTATTCAATGCCTAATCCACTTGGCCATGGTGGGGCAGGGAGTTGTCGAAGTTGGTTTGTGAAAATTGGGATTACGTTCTGTTCCACAGAACGGTGTGCAACTTAGGAAAACGTTGAAGTTGGGAAGCACATGAATGTTATGGCCATATTCTGTTCGTCAGAGATTTGTTCACCTTAGGAAGTTTTTCACGTTGGGAAGCATATAAATGTTATAGGAACTTTTCGCTCCTCAGAGAAATGTGCAACTTAGGAAATTGTTCTAGTTGAGAAGCATATGCTATCTCTACGCTTTAAAAAAAAAAAAAAAAAAAAAGGAGCTAAATTTCCCTCCGGAGGCGCGAAGATGACCCCGGAAGATTTAAAACTGGGACAAGTTATTCTCGATTTTCAGTCCTTTGGAGTGAATTTTTGTTCTTTTTTTAAAACGTGTTCGATTGTTTGTTTGTTTGTGTGCTAAGGCCGATTGACTGCACGGAGGTCCTTGGTCTATAGGAGGAATGCCCTCCGTGGGGGGGCCTTCCTAAGGGATCCTAGCCTGTATTCACTCGAGGTTTCGGAGAAAAACACGGAGAGCTCCGAACGGCTAGGTCGACAGGCGTGACCAGGGTTTGAACCTGGCAGTCTCGCCTTCCAGTTTCGAGAGCAAAACCTCTCAGCCACTGGTGGAAGTTTTTAGCGTGTATGAGCACCTTCCGTTCCTCTGAGAAATGTGCAACTCAGGAAACTATTCAAGTTGAGGAACATATAAATGTTACGGTAACCTTCTATTCCTCAAAGAAATGTGCAAGTTAGTGAGTTGTCTATCTCAGGAGGTTTTACTGTACGTCGCAGTTGAAAACCATGTTCGATTTTCTTCTTCGGGCGGTTTTAAACTAACAGAACGCAAAAATCGAGACCACCGCGATTTTTAGAAAGCTGAAAATATGACATTCGGTCTTCTGTAAAGTATCCCTTTAACCCTTTAACGCGCAGTGTTCCCGCTCTGGGAACACCAAACTCTGACGTTTTGACTGTTGCCAGTCACGAAGAATAGATTTGATTTCTATAAAAATAGTCGCGGGTGACATAGCTCCACGAGAGTTCTTTACTTTTTAGCACTTCATTTCCCGTAAAGAAATTGTCACGATTCTTTTTAACAGCACTGACATGTGCTGAAAAACGGAAGAATGCGAAGAACAGCTGGATAGATTGCCCAATGCTGAAAAAAGGGCAGCCGTTGCCATCGCTCGACTTCACTACCAGCAAGATGGCGGACGATCGAAACGTTCATCGCGTTGCCACAGATCTAGAGACCCCTTTTTTGACGCAGCTGGCTGTGCGCGCACAGCCATCTTGCGTCAAAGAAGCGTCTCTAGATCTGTGGCACGTGATGAACGTTTCGATCGTGCGCCATCTTGCTGGTAGTGAAGTCGAGCGATGGCAACGGCTGCCCTTTTTCAGCATTGGGAAAGGGTTGCGTGTCAAAGGGTTAACCTAACGGTCACTCGTTTGCGGGGGCTCAGCTACTCGCTACTCCAGAGATCACGGGGTTTAGGATTAGGTTAGGTGCGAGTATTCCGAAGGCCGCTTCCCAAAAAGACAAAACCTCTTGTACATTGCCCTTTCGAGGCGCGGTTCCTACGTGAGTGCATGCTAATCGAATTCCCAGAAGAAGACCGGCTCTTCTCACAGGCCGGCCGCTCGCTGCACCAGAACAGCGCTGATGAATATTCATCCCCGATTCGGCCACCATAATTTTTAATCCCGGTTTTTCTCTCTTGTTCGATGATTTATTGCTCTCCGGAACAGCGGACGCTTGAGGGACCTCACACCGGTCGAACTTCCTCCGCGAGGAGGACCCAGCGGTAACAGGGTGTTCAGGAGGCGTCAAAGGGCAGAATACTCCAAGGTCTCGAGATGATAGATGCGAGAATGATTATTTAATTTCAAGTTACGCGATATTGAAGTAAATGGATGAGTTAGTTCAGATTGTGGTAGTGTTCGGTTGTGATTATACCTTTCGAATAAACAGCAAAAGATTTCGTTCTGGTCAGTTATTATGCGAATTGGAACAATTTTGTTTTTCGATAACCTTGTGAGATGCATTTAAAAAGATGGTTTCGCGAGAAATGATATGGCTATAAATGATGGAGGATTCAAGAAGATTGACGGCTGCGTCATAAACCCATAGCTTACAGACATTAGTTTAATGAAAAGTTTAGTTGTTTAGATTCAGCTGTAAAAGTTTAGTCCGTTATTCCTCAGGCAATGTCAATTATTACTCAATGATGATATGGCATAAAATAATTAAACCTTTGTAAAGTATTACACATAAAAGGTATTTATCAATAAAGACGCGCGTTTTGGGAGAAAAATTTTCGTCCATGTAACCTTCTTCAGATTAAGATGGACGAATACGGATAGGAATTTTCTATGAAATTCTGGAAAACCCGGAGAACTTGACATCTTTGGAAAATCTGCATCTAAACACGAATTTTTTTAGAGCATTTCAGCCTTATTTGGCTATATTTAGAAATAATAAACTACTGACCATTAAACTTGCTATACCATTAAAAAATGTAGATCACAAAATTATATTTATTGGACAAATATATTATACTGGAAATAACAAATGATTGTCCCGCAGTGGTCTGGGCGCTAAACTCCGTTCCCATAAGAACACGGCAAGTGAAGCAGCATCCGGCTTGACCAGTGCTTGGGAGGGTCATCTCCCTCTCGCCTCGTCCGCTGTGGAACCGTGTATGCTAATGGAAGCTAGTGCACGTAAAATCCGTCGTGACTCCAATGTCCTCCAAGTTGTTAAACGATACCTCGTGCCAATTTCAGGTGGTGGTTGGTCTCTCATCTGGAATCGGTTCAAAATTAGGGACCAACTAGTAGCAGTCCAACCCCCTTGGGGGCCCTGGCACCCCTCTTTCCAAGGATAGTGTCGTCTATTGATGGACACAACGACAACAACAACAAAAACAAGTGATTAAAGTTTCAAGAAATTTGGGCGAATAGATCCTGAGAAGTTAGTAACCAGAACAACCACCTCTGGCAGTAGAAACAGTACTTATACGTCTCGGCATTGAGTCAAACAGAGATTGTATGGACAGAGATTGCATCAAACAGAGATTGACATACACATGTACAGATGCTCATGCAGCTTCAACACGATGCCACAGTTCATCATTCGTAATGACTGGCATAAAGCGACGAACAAGTCGCTCGGCAATTGCTTTCTATTGGTGAGGGATCTTGAGAACGTGCTGGACAGGGTAGCAAGCAACCGAACATTTTCCGTATCAAGGAAGGTCCGTACAATACTGGCAACATGCGGTCGTGTATTATCCTGCTGAAACGTCAGGTTTCGGAGGGCTCGAATAAAGGGTAGAGCCACGGGTCGTAGAAAATCAGAAATGTAACGTCGACTGGTCAGAGGGCCGTCAATGAGAACAAGAGGTGACCGAGACGTGCATCCAATAGCACCCCATACCATCACGCCAAGTGTTGGGCCAGTATGATGATGAGGAATACTCGCTGCCAATGTGCGTTCACCACCATGTCGTCAAACACGGACGCGACCATCACGATGCTGTAAACAGAGCCGGGATTCATCTGAAAAAATGACGTCTTGCCATTCGTGCGTCCAGGTTCATCGTTGATCACACCATCCGAACTGAGTGTCCATGCTGCTGCAAACGTCGTCGAACTATTCGTGCAGACACTTGTCTTGCAAACGACCTCACTTCCTGATTCGTGGTTCGTGACGTGGCTGCACGATCCATTAACCCTTTGAGGCGCAAACCTTTCCCAATGCTGAAAAAAGGGCAGCCGTTGCCATCGCTCGACTTAACTACCAGCAAGACGGCGGACGATCGAAACGTTCATCGCGGGCCACAGATCTAGAGACCCTTTTTCGACGACAGCTGGCTGTGCCGGGCACAGTGAGCGGCACCATCGTATTTTTCAATTTTCAAAATATATTCATGAATCATGGTTGCCATGTTTGGGGATTTTCCGGAAGTGTCAGGATCTAAGCAACTAGAAACGGACAAAAATGCAACCCACGAAAACAATAATGATAATAATAATAATAATAATAATAAAACATTTTTTCTTTAATCAAAATATCATGTGCATGTGAAAAGACTACGGAAACGAATTGCTTTAAATAAGTGAAAATGAATTATGATAAACTTTCTAACACAAAAGAGGAGGGCCGAAGCATATATTATTATATCTTTTACAGCATAATAAAGACAAGAAAATGAATAAGACTTACAAATGAATTATGACACACTTTTCCAACGTATTGAAATCAGTAGAACAATAATCCCAGCACATGGATTGAGATTAAATTTTAATATACAGGGGGTAAATTTAAGGGGAGGTAGAACAAATAATAAGAAATAAGAATTCCTCAGGTCCGTGGTGGCAGAAACGTCGTTTTTGTGTAGCTGTTAATAATCACTTTGGAACAACTGTTGAAATAATGGTGAACTTTCCAACCACGGTTCGTCAACAACTAATGTAGCTTTCAGAGAAAACACATGACTTAAACCAGTGTTTTTTCAACCTGTGGGGCGCGCCCCCCAAGGAGGGTGCAGAGCGTTTGCAGGTGGGGGGGGCGAGAAAAACCAAAGAGCAAGTAGTGATGCATGTATTTAAAAATCATCTTATTTATTCTCATTTTTGCTGAAAAATACATCCATTTTCGCTTAAAATGTTCATTCAAACTTTACTGGTAATATTCGACTAAATGTTCATTGTTAAAGATTAAAAAACTGAATGTATGCTGAAAAATGTGAGGGGGGGCGCCACCGTAAGTTAGCATGTCTTGGGGGGGGGCGACGTTAAAAGGTTGAGAACCGCTGACTTAAACTGATAGTTTAAAAATTCTATTTCGTTTCGTGGATGAAATTTTTGGAGACGAGCTCATTGTTTATGAAATTTGGTTAAGAAATTAGACCAACACTTCAACACTTTTCCCAAAGAGACTGTTAACATATAAGTGAAAACGACATTTTTGACCCCACATTGCTGTGTAATTCGGATTCCTTTATATGTGCCTTATCTTCCCTTAAAATGTGTACAAATAGTTATGGACATCCTCATGGGAGCCGCAGCATAGGGCAAGGGGGGCAATGGCACCCCCTGGATTTTTGTATACAGTGTTTTCCCTTCCTTTTTTGCTCTTTCCAACATGGTAACCATACGTTGAAGTAGCCTTTGCCCCCCCTTGAGTAGTCTTTGCCCCCTCTGGAGTAGTCTTTGCCCCCTGGAGTAGTCTTTGCCCCCCCCCCTGGAAAATATTCTGCCGGCGCCCATGGACACCCTGTATACCACTACAGTGCAAATGTAACATCTGAAAGTGTTCCAGATTTTTCTTTTTTTTTTTTTCGCTGAATATTTTTCATCTCTGTATTCAATTACAAAGCTTCACTTTTTCTAATGACTGGTCACAGGCAAGCTCTGAATACAAAAAAACTTTAATGATCGGAGTCCTGTAATTGCATATTAGGTTTTAGTTATGTTTTAATGCAACTTCGTATAGATCCGTCTGGAATTCCCGCTTGGGGACTATTACAACGTTCGCAAAGTGGGATCAATATAAACTGCTTTCGTTTAACATGCAGCGTTCAAACAAAAATTTAATGGATTCTCATATAGTATTTAATATACATCCTATTAACAGTTCTTCCAAAACCCATAATAATAAAACTTTCTCCCTAACTGCGATGCCCCACAAACTCCTGTCGAATACTGATTGAACGCATTAAATATTTAAATTAAGACTTTTGACCTTGATAAAAGATTGCCCTTATTTAAAGAAACCACTTTCGAACCAAATTATTAATTTTATTATTCGACACGCCGAAACCGGCAAGTTTCCGAATGCATAATCAGACGATGAGGCACACTGCATGCGTTTGTTATAATGCCGCGCCATAACTCGTATGGGTGTGTTTAAAGCATGAATGGGTGAAATACGCATGCTCTGTCACCGTATAATTACATTAATTTTCAAGGATGGTCTCTGACAATGAAAGGGCGCTATTAAAGAACTTCAGACAGTGGAGAATGCGAGATTAGTCGTTTACCGAGAAGAATGAAGTGTCAGTGAGAATAGCGGCGGCAAAATAAATAGTATTCTGTCCTTTTTTGTTGTGGGTATTTTTTAATAGCTGTTTTTGTTCCACGAATGAGTCAATTTTGGGTCGGTTTTTAGAGCCCCCAGACGAGACTGTGTTCTCACGGCCAGGATTATTTTCTGTGTTTTTGTATTTTTTGTGAATGAAAAAAAAGTGTTTGTGAGTGCAAAAATACTTTAAGGAGTGGATTTCGATTTTCCCCACCCCGTCCTTGAAACACTGTCCTTTGTAGGGATGGATGTGAGACGAGACAAAAATTTACAGTTGTTTTGGAAGAGTTTTATCATTTCTTAATCAGCAATGGAAAAGTCACTCCTTTCGTTTTAGAATCCACGTGATGACCCAATAATATCAGAATGCATAAACTAAATTTTACTATTAGCACTTGGGTGCTATTTCTTTCAAGAACGGGATTTTTGTCTACGCGGAGCGCCGTGGTCACTTTTCCGTTTGATCCATATTTTCTGCAGAGTGATTTGATATCGCTAACGGAAGCATGGACTATCCCTTCAGACGATTTTCAAATACCAGAATTCACTTTGGTCGAACGGATAGACAGTGGTTTCCAAAACAGAAAGCCATCTGGAGCTATGATTTTTATAAAGGAAAACTTAATGAAACGCTTTACCCGTGCCTACACGAGCCAGATCAATGGTGTTCAAATGGCCATTGAGTATATTCAAGATAAAGTGAGATTTGCAGTTACATACGCTAGTCTTCGAATTTCTCATGAAGATAAATTAGACGCTCTATTCGAAACGTTACTGAAGGAAGATGATTGTAAGACTGTTTTAGTAGGAGATTTTAACATAGAATTAAATACCGATCAAGGATCCAATTTCATAATTGAAATGGGTACTTTAGATTTTCTAATACGTACTCATCCAAAACTTTTCACCACTAGGGGCCAAACAACAATGGATGCAATTTTCAGCAACAAAATTATGCGAACAGAAGTCTATAGGAACACTTACAGTTATCATTATCATCTATATGGCAGAATTGATTAAACAGATTTTTAAAAAATATGAAATTCTTCCAGCCGAATGCGTAAATAAAATCTGGAAGAATTTTAGATTTTTAAAAATTTTTCTTTTTTTTTTTTCAATGGGCAGGCACTGGCACAAGCCATCTGCCACTACTGAGGCCCGACCTACTGCCCATTTTATTATGGTGGCACCCAATGGTCGGCCAACCCGGCCCGCCGTGAAAGGACGGACAATTTAATAACCCAGACCGTGCCGGGAGTCGAACCCGGGCCCAAGGCGTGATAAAGTGGTTCTTACTAATTTTAAGAACATATTTAAAAATCATTCAGTAAATTCAAGGCATTTACCTGTAATATGCATCCTTCCTTTGCCATGTTTCTGATGTTTGTTCTAGGATTTTCTTTCTCTTCTTGTAAGGAGGAAAAACCCTATTTTTCGGATTTTCTAGGTATTTCTACAGCCAACAAGGTCATTCTTGTAGCAGAAGGGAATACATAACAATCCTGCTTCTAAGAAATTCCCAGTTAGCTTCTGTTTTCTTTTAATCCGGATCGAAACTGCAAAGTAAAATCATGAAGAAAAATGAGAGATAGATGCAAACATGCATTTCTTATCAGCAACTCCCTAGCATATGGAGATAAGTGACACAACAATAAACTGTTACAAAACTGGATCGCTGTTTTCCAGTATTAACTTGTGCTGTGGAAAAGAGAGTTGTACAGAACTTTGACTACCAATTCTCGAAAGTAGTGAAATTTTGGATGTATCTCAATTAGGAAAGAAGTTGCGAGAAAGATCGAGAAATATGACGTCACGATCGAGATGACGACTTGCTTGGAAGTCTATAGATATCAGAATCTCTATTGCTTTTGACAGTGTACCAAAATTTCTTCTATTCAAACCTAAAAATTTCCTGAGTCTTCAAGGCAGGACAGAATACCGAATTCACCGAAACTCTATAGCTAAATCATGGAAATTTCTTAAAAAAAAAAAAAAAAAGCTATTTTCCCTAAATCTGACATCACTACCGGAATATGACTGTCGCATGTTTGGGTTAGGCTTGCCATTAGAGATCAGACGGGCTCAGCCCGAGCCCGAACCGGGCTCGGGCTCTGTAATTCACAATTGTGTTCGGGCTCGGGCTCGTGAAAAATCTCTCCTTTATTGAACATACTGCTTGAAATAGATTTTAAAAGTGATCCATGAGGAAAATAAAAGTACGTAAAAAATAAATAAATAAACGAATAAAAATAGCGGCACGGGCGCCTAGAAGGTGCGTGAAGCTCTTTGGGCATTTTAGAACGGCGGTTTATATTACTTAGTCATGAGATCCGACATTTTTTGATAAAGGATGGATACAAAGAATTAGAAAATGTATTGGGAGTTTGCAACTATATATGTCTTTAATTTGCACAAACGGCAAAATTTATTGTATTCTATCAATGAAGTAATTGAAATTTTTTATCTTTAGCTGAAATTTCGGGCTCGGGCTCCGACTTAAATAATATTGCTCGGGCTCGGACTAAAAGTCCTCGGGCTCGGGCTTCAAAAAATGAGCCCGAACTCATCTCTACTTGCCATGGGTTCTACCATGTGCGAGTGATAAGCCGGAGCCCGGGTTTTTGTTAAGCGTGCGGGATGTTTGGTGTCGCCAACATGGATGTCGAGAATTATTCATACTTGCATAAAATTTGTATGATCAAAAGAAGAAAATTACAGTCAAAAGTAGAAAGAAAAGACTTGTTATCTATATTTTTGGCAGGATTTACTATTAAATAAAAAAAAATAAAATAAAAACTCTTAAAGAAGTTGGCGTTCAAAAGAGAAAATAATTAACACTGCAAAATATCACACATAAAAGGTACTGATCCATTTGTACACATGCTACGATAAAAAATAAATTGATCTTCGTTAGTAACAGCAGATGTACGTCTGTGTATGGACGTCTGCTGCTGTTGACGAAGATAAAAAAATTTCCGATCGAAACGCGAAACAGTTAGTCAATTGCGATCGATTAACGCCAGTTCGTGTTCATAGATTGAGAAATACTTTTGTCGATGTATGGACTTCTGCTGCTGTTGACGAAGATCGAACTTTTTCGATCGAACACGTGTACAGCTTGATAAGTATACCGTTATATGTGCATGGACGTCTGCTGCTGTTGATGAAGATCGAAATTATTTCGATGGAAACACGTGAGCATAGATAGATAAGTACCTTTGTCTATGTATGCACTTCTGCTGTTGTTGATGAAGATCAAAATTATTTCGATCGGAACAAGTGCACAGATTGATAAGTAGCTTTTATGAGTGTAATTTTTACAAAGTCTTAATGATTTTATTCTAATTAATCAAACTTTATGTATGATTTCGAGCGTATCGCTCAAATTGTAAAGAATCTCAATCAAACTTCTCAAGGAACGTCTTTTACAGGAATTGAATCTTCGCCGAATTGCATCTTATTATTCAAAAGAGGTTTCATTGAACGTCTTGAGCTATTGACTGAGATCATAGCGTCATTCCATTGAAGCAGCAAGAAAGTGAAATCTGCGCAAATGAGAATGTAGCAATTATCCTCCCTGTGTCAGCAGTGGATTAAGTGCTTTGACAAAATTGCTAATGGGGAACCGGCGGATGAATGCTTTCGGATAATAGATAAGTTGTGGTATTGTACGGCACCAGGAAGACAGGTTAATCCTTTAACGCGGAGTGTTCCCGCTCTGGGAACACCAAACTCTGACGTTTTGACTGTTGCCAGTCACGAAGAATAGATTTGATTTCTATAAAAATAGTTGCGGGTGACATAGCTCCACGAGAATCCTTTACTTTTTAGCACGTCATTTCCCGTAAGAAAATGGTCACGACTATTTTTTAACAGCACTGACATCTGCTGAAAAATGGAAGAATACGAGAACAGCTGGACAGATTGCTCAATGCTGAATAAAAGGGCAGCCGTTGCCATCGCTCGACTTGACTACTAGCAAGATGGTGGACGATCGAAACGTTCATCGCGTGCCACAGATCTAGAGACCCTTTTTTGACGCAGCTGGCTGTGCTCAGCATTGGGAAAGGGTTGCGCCTCAAAGGGTTAACCCTTTGAAGCGCAGTGTTCCGCCATGGAACTACATTGTTACAGCGCTTTCACTGCTAGTCGCGAAAAAAATAGGGTTAAATGGTCACAAAACTTTAAAATTGCAGGCCTTGCCATCGATCCAGTTAACTATACCAACAGCATGGCGATCGATCGAATAGCCCTTCTGGCGCCACAGAGCTAAAGGAGTTTTCTGACACAGCTGGCTGTGCTGCACTTTTTCACTGTTGGGCAGCCTATACAGGGTGTCTGCTATACTGATGTGAAAATGCTTGCATTTCAAAGGGCTAAAGAGTCCACAGGAAAAATAAATCAATCCGAAGCATTATAAATAAAACATCTTCACATAATCGTATTTGGACAAAAACACTCAAAATACTGGTATTAAACTTAAATAAAAATTTTGTGAAAAAACACACATAAAATGATACTTATAACAAGATACGATCGTTTCGACTGAAAATTTATCCAGTCTTCCTCAGTCAAAGCTCTTCGTCTCACAAAATTCTGTTTTTTTTGTAAGTATCATTTTATGTGTGTTTTTTCACAAATTTTTTATTTATTATAATCGTATTTGCTTTTCGCTTTCATCTTTTTTTCCCCCAATAATGCGGCGGCAGCGGTTCTTCTGCGTGTTACGCAATCGGGAACCGCTGGGCTACAACGGGGCATTCGAAGACCCACGTCGGATATACTGAAGGAATTACTTTAATAAAATTATTTTAAATTATTACGGTTGTTATAGCAATACTCAGGTTCGAAACACTTAGTTGCAAAATATAAAATTACAAAGGCATCCGATGCCTTAAAAGAACTCTATTTATTGAAGAAACAGATTAAGATAAACACTGAAATATTGCGGAGTTTGGTAGTGGCCCAACGTCATAAAAAAATAAATCTTTACGATCAAAAAGCCTTAGAATGAGTTAGCAAAAGATGATAACACAGAACTTTGGAGAACGAATCCAGTTGGCATCACTAACAAACGCCAATTAAAGAATTACACTAAATTTAGGCTAATGAAATTAAAGTAATCACGCCGTGATAGGATGAGTTTGAAAGTCGGCGCATGGTATCAAAATAAAGCATGTCAAACGTAACACAGAGGGGAAGCGACATATGACATTCCAATTTTAGATCAGTGTGTCCTCGCTTAGTTTAAAAAAAACTCAGTAAAAGGCTATTCAACTGAGCAAAATACAAATTTTGAAAGGTAAAGTAAGGAAAAATGAGAACTGAAATGTAAGTTAAAAATGCTTTCTTTTAAATAGATTAAATGTTGCTGTTGTTATTGTGAACACGGATATCGTATTTGTGAGCTGGTCTCGAACCCCGCTTATAAATCCTCGTCAGAAGGACAATAAAAGGGGGGGGGTGTCCTAAGTGGGGGTCTTTCTAAGGGGTCCTAGCCCGTATTTACGCTAAGTTTCGTAGAAAACCACGGAAAATTCCGAACGGTTACGTCGACGGACCCGATGGGACCCGTACCCGGGACCTTCACACTTCAAACGTCAACCATTTCCAGTGACATAACCACTGTGCCATGGTGAGGCAATAGATTAAATTTAAGAAACAGAAAATAAATGACAACTGATGTTAAATGGGATCTACATCTCAAAGAAAGCCATGATGGTCTCAGAAGGTCAGTCGCTATCGTCACGTCTTTTCAAAGATGTCCTATGGAATAAGCCAATAAGTATTTGCTTTAATCGGTGATTACAGCAGAGGTAGAGACATGGGCGCCGGCAGAATATTTCCCAGGGGGGGGGACAAAGACTACTCCAGGGTGAGGCGAAGACTACTCAAGGGGGGGGCAAAGACTACTTTAACGTATGGTTTCCATGTTGGAAAGAGCAAAAAAAAACAAGGGAAAACACTGCATACAAAAATCCAGGGGGGCCATTGCCTCCCCTTGCCCTATGCTGCCGGTGCCCATGGGTAGAGACAGGATTTTATGTAATTGAATGTGTGTATGTGGGGGGGGATGTGAAATACAGTTGCGTATAAAGAAAATAAAAGTCTGAATGACGAAAAAAAACTGAATGATCATTTAAATTGATGTCAACATTTTGTAAACATTGCGGGGGGGGGGGATGCACATTTGAATATCCACTGCTGGCAACGCCCCTGGGCCATACATTCTAAAAACACTGGTGAGGAGCGGAGAGACGCGCTCTCGGCATTTCGTGATTGGTGACGCCCAAAGTCTGACTAAGACCTTAGCTTTAAGGGCAGATTCCCCGGGCTCCTAATTAGAAGAGGCGTCAAAATCAAGAAATGACACTTTTTAGTGTATTTCAGAAATGTATAAACATTTTGGAGGAAATTTACCTGCTAGAACTTCCGTAATTCTCTAAAAAAAAAAAAAGCTATTGTGCTGTGCTAAGAAATTCTTTCTTTTTCTTTTCTTCTTTTAAGAACATCATTTTTGAGTTACATAAGAATTATATGGCAATACAAAGAGAAGGACTGTGCAAAGCTTTTGCATGTTGCCTACCTTTGCAGTAATTTATGACTTAATAAAAGAAATAAGGGTACATAACCTGAGCACAACGTTTTTTAAAAATCGCAAGTGGAATTGGCGTCATTTTAATGCCAGGAATTTAAAATTGCATTTAAAACTCCATACATTTCAACACTCGCGAGAACAAAATAATGTTCCAAATTCCTCATTCCGATCGCCTGGGAGTAAGTAAAAAGTAAGTAAAAATTCAAATAGCTTTTGTCGAGTAGGTGGCATTATGAAAAAACGATTTTATTGGGTGTAATTAAAACTCAAGAATGATATGTAGTATTTGTGGATGCATTTGTATACAACGGAACAAAGGGGTCCCCAAAAAAATGACTCCCCTGATCCTCATGCCGGCTTAAACGGGCATTGGTGACGCCCACGATCTATATAACAGCAAGATTTCAGAACAGCGATCTCAGCAATATCCGCCAGCTTGGGTCATGTTATCATAGCTGGTGCACAATAACTAATTTGAGAACGGCAAAAACCGCAACATTAAAAGAAAAAAACATTATACTGCCTTTCTTTTTCTTTATTAAGTTCTCTTGCAGTGCGAGTGGCGAAATCTTAGCTCACATCACCTTTCTCGTAAGCGTTACATCAGCGTAAATATTTTCAGAGATAACGTTTGGGACCAGACGCCATTAGCTGTCATGTGTGTGCGCTGCGCATCGCCCTGTCACCTCTCTGCGCCGCGGTGTGACACGAAAGCCGTGCCGCGTCTCGGAAGTCAGGAACTGAGACTGACGGCAAAAACGTCACGTTTTTCCGCGAATTTATATTGAAGGCCAAGGCTGATGCTTCGCGACGTCTCAGGTCAAAAAAGAAAACGAGGATTTTAATTCTTTTTTCTTTCTTTCTTTTTTTTCACAGGTGATGGCAAATTGGGTGAGAGAGAAAGAAGGTTCTTGAATGAGTCAGTAAGTTGATAATGACTGCTGAGATCTACCGAGTGTGAAATGTGACGGGCATTTAATTTTCGGATCTGTTTCAGGGCTGCAGCGTTTTCTGCCAAAAAAAATAAATATGGAGTGACTCAACTCGACTTTCCGAACACTTACGATTAACATCATTACCAAGCATTTAAATAAATTTTAATCGATGAATAATTCAAACATATATTCCAAACTGAAGCTCAGTCGAATGCGCCGTTTAACCCTTTAACGCGCGGTGTCCTCGCCGTGACGACACCAAACTCTTGACGTTTTGACTGTTGCCAATCACGAAGAATAGATTTGATTTCTATAAAAATAGTTGCGGGTGACATAGCTCCACGAGAATCCTTTATTTTTTGCACGTCATTTCCCGTAAAAAAATGGTCACGGTTATTTTTCACAGCACTGACATCTGCTGAAAAATGGATGAACGCGAGAACAGCTCGATAGATTGCCCAATGCTGAAAAAAGGGCAGCCGTTGCCATCGCTCGACTTAACTACCAGCAAGATGGCGGACGATCGAAACGTTCATCGCGTGCCACAGATCTAGAGACCTTTTTTTTTACGACAGCTGGCTGTGCCGGGCACATGGCAACGGCTGCCCTTTTTTCAGTATTGGGAAAGGGTTGCGCCTCAAAGGGTTAAACACTTGCGCACTTTCAAGAATTTCCTCCCATAGACCATAATGTAAAAGAAATCTTTGTCGTAGCCCTGTAGAGAAACTATAAGTCCTATACGCATCAAAATCAATGCCGGTCTTACGATGGTGATTTATAACATATATGCCCAATTTGAGTTCAATCGAATGTACCGTTTAAACGCTAGCGCACTTTCAAGAATTCCCCTCCCCATAGACCATAATGTAAAAGAAATCTTTGTCGTAACCCTGTAGGAAAACTATAAGTCCTATACCAGGGGTTCCCAAACTTTTTTTCCCCGCGGCACCCTTGTCAGGCTAAAAGCATTTCGCCGCACCCTTGTCAGTCTAAAAACATTTCGCGTCACCCTTTTCAGGCTAAAAACTTTCGCGGCAGATTTCCTTTAAAGCAATATGAATATGAAGGTTAGAATGAAGCACTTTGGAATTGGATGCATTTTACGTTATTTTCTGTTTGTTTGTTTATAGGGCTAACTATCAACAAAGTACTCTCTTGGGAAAGGGATATTGAATTTTGACAATACCCCCGTTTCAGAGAGTTCCTATAAAAGAAAGGCTAGAGGACAGTCTTGAACTTGACTAAAATATTTTTGTTTGAGCCCACTTAGTGATCGGCTTGGCTCACTTTCTTGGGGATACCGGTTTAAAGGAAATAATTTGATTATACTCCACCAAAACACTTTTCTTGATTATCTCCACGGCACCCCTGACATACGGTCGTGGCACCCTAGGATGCCGCGGCACCCAGTTTGGGAACCTCTGTCCTATACACATCAAAATTAATACCGGTCTTAAGATGATGGTTTATAACATATATACCCAATTTGAGCTCAATCGAATGTACCGTTTAAACGCTAGCGCACTTTCAAGAATTTCCCCCCATAGACCATAATGTAAAAGAAATATTTGTCGTAGCCCTGTAGAAAAACTATAAGTCCTATACACACCAAAATCAATACGGTCTGAAGATGGTGGTTTATAACATATATACCCAATTTGAGCTCAATCGAATGCCCCGTTTAGGAGCTATCGTGTTCACTCACACACAATCTCGTAAAAATAGCATAAATGAATTCAGACCTCAAAACGTGTCAATACACCAAAATCTCAAAGTCGAATTTTTTCATGATTACAATACTTTCCATACATGGTACATGTTCGGAAAGTATAAATGACAAAAAATTTTAAACCAAAAATTGCAAAACTGTTGCTATTCTTTTCATTCTTTTCCTTGTAGGCACGGGAGTAGCTATAGCTTTCACATGGGGGGTTGTCCAGATGTGAAGGGGGAGGCATTCTTAGTATAAAATTTGATTGACAGTAAATTTTACTGCAAATATTTTGTAAAAAATTTCAATTACATCGCATGTTTTTAATATACTTTATACTTACTTTTATTTATTATTTATTAAATTATAGAGTTTACAAAATTAATATAATTTTTTTAATTATTATAAAATTTTCAAAATGTATATGGAATTTAAAAATATTTTAACCGTACATTATTTTGAGACACGGATACAAAAGGTGGATATGGCGCCAAAATTTCCGTAGACTAAGGTAGGTGACCAGACCCCCTATAAAAACCTCCTTATAAATGTTCGTGTCTGTAGGGAAGTAGGAACTTTTTAGAAGTTGAGAAAGGGTAGACGCTCTGTTCCACTAAATAGATCATAAACTTCATGCAATAAACTTGGCCATCTGCATCATAAAGTTATTCTCGATTGAAAATGTCAGTTTACGAGACCAATTCTCGTCATAAGCAGTATTTTCATTTCTTGCTTCACTATGCTTGTTGATTTTGACAAAATTTTTGTTAAATTAACAAAATACTTTGTCGAATTAGCAAAAATTTAGTTAAATTAACAAAATATTTTGTCGAATTAACAAAAATTTTGTTTAACAATTTTTGTAAAAATTTTGTTTAAAAAAGCAAAAACAGCAAAATTATTCGTCTGAAATTGTGCAAATCAAAATTTTGTTGAATCAGCAAATAAATAAATAAATAAATAAAAATCAGTGTAAAAAGAAAAATGTTCTTGATTATTTTTATCTTTCGTTTTGTCTTTCAAAATATAATATCAATAAGTTCTTTTTTTCTCAGACGTCTAACTAATCAAATACAACATTATAGAAATTTTCTAGGCAACACCGAAGGTAAATTATTAATTACGAGTATGTAAAAACATCTTTCATTTCTATAATCACATCTAATTATCATAGCATTAATTTAAATTTTGTTTTTTTAAATAATAGCAGCTCGTCATTACAAGCTCCCTCGCTTATGTAATACATTTTACCTAAACAAATTACAAAACAGGGGATAAAAAATGTAAAAACAAAGTAGCGCAAGTCTTTTAAATGCCTGTTTGTTAAGATTACTACACACACGAAAAAAAAATCCATAATTTTCACTAATTACTGCATTAAAATAAGAAATTGCATGTTTGTTAAAATATATTGCTTGGTGAAGAGCTTAATTAGGGTAAGGGTAGAAATAGATAATTTCTTTCTTCTTTTGTGAAAGGAGTATTTAATTTTTTTTTCTCTCTTAAATTCAAGTTATTTTTGAGATTAATGTAAAGCTTGTTACTTACTTTTTTTTAATGAATTTTTTCTGAGAAGAAGAATAACGCATCTTGATAACTGCAACGTTTTTATTTATTTGGAGCCTTGTTAAAATGTTTGAAAGATAAACTCGAATTTCAACGACTATTTTAAAAGTAAAATCTGTTACATGACATTTTTGATTTGATTTTGATATCATTTTATTTCTTCGTAAGATTGATTGCAGTAGATCTCGTGGAACTTTCTACAATTTCTTACCTTTATAAAGTTTGTCCCAAAAAGGTGGCAGCACGATTTAGTTCTTTATCTCTTATCTTAATAGATATCTTAATAGATAATTCTTTATCTATTCTTTATAAGATATTCTTTAATAGAATATCTATTCTTAATAAGATATCTATTCTATATAAGATATTCTTTAATAGAATATCTTTTTAATAAGATATCTATTCTTTAATAGAATATCTATTCTTTATAAATTCTTTATCTATTCTTAATAGATAATTATTTATCTATTAGATATAATTCGACAATGTAAATTGAAAAAAATATTCAAAGTAACGTAGGAAAAAGAACTATGATTATAAAAAATTCCTCGCGTAAATTTTCAAAAAGTTACACTTTTTAAATATGTATATGACTCCTGTACCCAATACGCAGATTTTACCAAATACCCAATTAGTAGAATGTGTGTCATCGCTAATGCGGTGATGTACAAAATTTGAGAATTATATCTTTAAAAAAGTGTCAGAGATATGAAGTAAATATATGCTGACTTAAACCGCTTTTCAATGACTCTCGAAGGAAAGAAATCACGTCGGCGCATGCGTTTCAGGGGTTATGCAGAAATTAGCTGAGAAAATACTTTTGTACTCTAGCAAAACATTCACAAATCATATATAGCCCCTGACCATCTTTCTTTAAAGATATCTCTGCGACGTTTTATGATGAAAGGCTGAACTTCACCGTGTGTGTACTTCACCACATTAGTACATGGGGAAAATATTTACTGCATATTAACTACGAATATATAATAAAAGAAATATGTACATAAAAGAATTATACAAAGGAATTACATAGATAAAATGTAAAACAGGTAGAAGTTAAAACATCGAAACAAGATGTAGTCTACAATCTACTCAGAAGGTCTCTAGCCTCCCAGTAACTAGATAATCTACTGGAAAGTACTGTAAAAGGAATTTTACTGTGATCAAAGATTTAAATGAGTGTCGAAAAACTGTATATAACACAATTAGAACGTTTGGACGTTACTTTATAAAGCAGACTATTGACATAGTTGCTGCCGAACCACAAAATAAAACGTTTGAACTTCTGCCAGCAAGTAATGACATGGGACACAGAGTTGTGACTATGACATCACGTATTTTGGTGTAAATAAAAACATTTAAAATAAAATAAATTTTGAAGTTGTTTTGAAATTACCAGAATTTTAAGGTATATTTTAAGGGGTTCGAACAAAAATTCCCTTTAATTAAACATGTGTGTGTGTGTGCCAGATGTATAGAAGTATCATTGGCATAATTTAAGAAAATAAAATGAACTATCCTATAATACCCTATTAGGTGGAGACTTACTGATGATCTCCGGGTACTTTGCATACAATGGTGTGGGTTCAGTCGCTTTCGTTTTAGGTAGAATGTATTCAAAAGCATACCCAAGTGCCCTTAGAATCTTACATGTATCCATTTTACCCCCACTTTGCTGAAAAAACAGCTCATTGAAGTTTAATATTTCGGCATTTAAAACTAACAGTTATATAAAATCTTTCAGGTGTGTAGGGATAAAGCATTGCATAATGTAACACTTGCATGTTTCACATTATTAGTAACAGAAAACAGCCAATGGATAAAAAAAAAAGGCTTGCTTTCAACCCATTTTACCCCACTTTACGCTGTGCATTTCATGTTATAATTCACTATCTCTGTGAATTAGGACGATTAAGTTAGAAATATATGCACATAATTACGACATTTAATAGCCACCACTTGGTGTTAATAAGCCAGTGTTACGATTAATGTGATTTCCCCCAATTTTCCACTTTTCAAAAATGCTTTTATCTATTGTTCTTTTAATGCAATAACTTTTAACAGTTTTTACATTGAACAATTTAAAAAGAGTGTATGCAAATTGCTTCTGAAAGATAACTTTTAAATACTTAAAAAAAACAACGAATAAAAAACTATGAAGTTTAATTTTTTCAAAGCTGAAAAAAGATCCTTATTCATCGCTTACTACAAAAAATTTGAAGATCCCGAGAATAAGAAAAACATAAATTATTTAAATTTTAGGAATGCATGAAAAAATTAGAATATTTGCTTGCATTAAACATTCCGGTCATAAATAAACTTTCAAAACGTTCTGCATTTAGAAAGCATTTATTTTTCTTCTATTTACAAATGTATCTTTTATGCATACAATGGACTGGAACAATGCAATTTCAATAAATTTTGATGATTTATTGAGATTTGTACAGTGCGTGACGAAAAAATATAATGGAAAGTTACAAATAAAACTATTCGTTTATTATTTTAAAGAAAATTATCATCTCTTACTTTATAACTTCAAGTACATATATTATGTGACAATTTTATACTTTCTAATTTAATTTAATGTTTCCATAATTCATCTTATTTTTTTAATAATTTAAATTATTTATTTTCAAATAATGTTTTTAAATAATTCACCGCTTTTTTAATTTGGGAAATCGAATTCTGCTTTCAAAGCTTTTACAGCCGCATTTCTAAAGAAAAGTGGGGGGAGGGGGGGATTCTAAAAATTAATTTTAATATCTTACATTTTTTCTGATAATTTACCGATAATATATGGAACTACAAAATTAAAATTTGCATCAGTTATAACAAAATAAAGAATGTAAATAAATAATAACTAAAAAAGTATTCACTCTAATTACACCCTCTCAAAAAGTATTCGAAACTCAAACTTCCTTCGTTGGTTTCGTAAGCTAAATTTGACACCAAAAAGAAGTCTCCAAACCTGAACCCAGTTAAATAATATTTGGCGAGAAACCGCCAAACCCACGTTATCCTATGAGAAACTTAAAAGTCCCTATCTCGCGTTCTAGTTAACCGATTTACATCTAACAAAATGCAAAATTTAATTATTTGACTCGTAGAATACAAATTTTAGACTAAATTAAACTGCAGAAGAGGAGATCACCCCAAAAACTCGTAAAATTATCAAATCATTTTTATTTTATGCGAAAGTGTTTAAAATTACAAATTAAGTCAGTATACATTGCATTAGATATACCGAAAAGTAGTGTCCTTTTTTGGATAAAATTTAAACAAATAAATTTTCACCAAGCATTGAATTACAAACAAACTATACCCAGTAGCGGATCCAGGGGAGGGGCTAGTGGGCTTCAGCCCCCCCCAAAGATATTGCTAAAGGGTAACATTCTACTTTATTATACACTTTAAATGGCTAAAATGATTATATTTTATTACTTAGCCCCTCCCAAAAAGCATGCACATTGGTTTAGACTAAAACTTTGATTTATAGTACATGTTAATTGGGTAAAATAAGCTTTTTAAAAATTTAGCCCCTCCCCCCAAAAAAATTCTGGATCCGCCACTGGATACCTAAGTATAGGACTCGCATTTGTTCGATTTTAAAGGAATAATTTTATGGATTTTTTTCTCTTTCAAGAAAAATGACCACTCCCCCCTCCCCTTTTCACGTCTACGCTCCTTGTAAGATTATATTCGTAATGTTATGAAATCTATTTCCAGTATTCGTGAGTGTTGTATTTTGCAGCAAGAATTTTATGAATTTCTCTTTTTTTTTTTCTTTAAGATCATGCAAGATATGTGAAAAGAACGTTATGCCCCCTCTCTCTCAAAGTTCGAATTTCGGAAAATGACTTCAATGTAGCGCCTAAGCTAAACTCACACACATGCCCTGTTTCGTATCGTTAGCTTCATTAGTTTTTGCTAGGCAAGATACTGACATGAAAAAATCTGATGTGGACAACACATGACTTCCTTGCACGTCTATTAAATCAAAAATATTTTCGGCGCACTTCATCTAAAAATATTTGTTTGAAAGAGATAAAATATCACTAATAGTAAGGTTTAGCGATTTCTAGCCAAATATTTCGATATCGCCAAGTTGAGTTCAAGTTGAAAGATTTAGTTTTCTGTTTGAAATAGCCCAATACCCCGAAAATACGATTTAATGAATTTCGGTCCGTAGAGCGTAATGTATTTCGAATCTTTTGGGCGGTTCTGTAGATAAACTATCGAGTCGAATGGAATCGATAGAGGAAGCGCACAACTAGATGTTACAACAATCAAATATATAAAGTTTCAACATTCTACGCCTAATAGTTTTTGAGACATGCGAGTGTAATGAATTTCGGCCCATAGAGCGTAATGTATTTCGAATCTTTTGGGTGGTCCTGTAGATAAACTATCCAGTCGAATGGAACCGAAAGCAGATGTGTACAACTAGATGTTACAGCAATACAAAATATAAAGTTTCAACATTCTACGCCTAATAGTTTTTGAGATATGCGAGTTTACTGAATTTCGGCCCATAGAGCGTAATGTATTTCGAATCTTTTGGGCGGTCCTGTACATAAACTATCCATTCGATTGTGACCAAAAGGGGAGGTGCACAACTAGATCACAGAACAATCCTAAATATAAAATTTCAACATTCTACGACCAATAGTTTTTGAGATATTCGAGTTACATACATACGTACGTACGTACAGACAGCATGGAAAAACTGGCCAAAATAGACTCGCCGCTGGTCAAAATGAGTTGCAGACGCGTTTATAGGATCGTGAATGCTATCTTACGATGAAATGCAAAGAAAAAAATCTTTTTAAAATAAATTCAGAGTTAGTCAAAATTGTTTTTTTTTCGTCGAAATTTGGCCCCCGAAATTTTTTCGGGATCACATTACTTCCTTATACTCCGTACAGGGAAGTAAAAAGGACATTACTTTGTACTACACCTAATATTTTATTTAACGTATTTACCATTATACACTAACTATCTTCATTAATTAAAAATTACTTAGATGGGAACTTCAATTGGCATTATAATTCAGATTTAATGGGGCTTTTACTCTTTTGAACTAAAAAACGTTGCTTCAATGATGCGATGTACAGGAAACATCTGTTGTTATGTTAAAATTAACGCTTACGTTTCTTGAAAGATATCAAAAATTTTAAATCCTCGTTATCATAACATTTTACTCGGGTTCGTAAAAATTCATTTCTCTAATATAAAATTAAATGCAAATTTCAGTGAAATTCTTCTAATGCTTTTCGAGGCAAATTTTATTGGAAAACATTAAGGGAGAAAAAAGCGTTCATTTATTTATTTTTTCGCTTTTGCATAGATTTCGCCATTAAATATGCTTCGATATTCTTAGAATCATTTTATTCTTGTACACTGTTAATAGAAGTAGTTCAACATTTCAGGAAAAAATGGTGCAAAAGTAGCTGCATCCTTTCTATGGAGAAACGTTGCACAGTGAATTGGTGTTTAAACTCAACAATGAAGCCAAGTCTTGGTGAATCATTTTTTTCCAGGTTGCACTTAATTTAGCACCATTTTTTTGTGAAATATTGAACTACTTCTATTAACGATGTAACTATTGTGTGTACACAATTTTAAATAGCTTCTTTAACCTGATATTTGAATTTAAATTTAAGTGATTCAACAAATTTAAAGGATGGGATAACATTAAAATTCTTTTACAGGGTCTTGTAAAATTGCTTGGACTTTTTCAAAAGGTATGTCCATAATTCCTCAAAACTTGTAGAGGATAAATTTACAAATTTGTCATATTTTAAAAGTGTATTTCTTTAGTTCCTTTTTTAAGTATGATTTATTTATTTTTTAAAAAGAGCAAACCTTTATAAACATTTGTATACTTATTTGCTCTGTGCTTGAAATAGATTAATGTTGCTAAAGTGCTATTATCCATAATGTATGAGTTCTTTTGAGTGCTCCTGTTAAAAAAGAAAAAAGAAACTTACAGGGTTTCCCCAAAAGTTTGTAGCACGCATTAATTCTTTATCTATTTGAGACAAATGTGCAATGCAAATTGAAAATATATTCAACAAAACAGGTAGGAAAATAGACTATGTTAAGAAAACATTCCTCGCGTTAAATTTCAAAACGTGACACTTTAAATTTGTGCATGACCCCCGTACCAAAACATGCTCAGATAGAAATATTATATCCATACACTACTGAGGTGATATACAAAATTCCAGATTTTCATCATTAATAGTCCGAGAAATATCTTTAAACGAATATAGTTAGGAACAATGCATGAATTTGAATGTAAAATTCTAATCCTGGAGTAAAAAAAAATATTTTCTTTGGTAATTTTGTACGATCCCTGAAACGCGATCGTCCGATGTGATTTCTTTCCTTTCGAGAGCCATTCAAAAATGGTTTAAGTCAGCATATGTTTATCTTCACACCTCTGACACTTTTTAGAAATATATTTCTCAATACATATTTATAAAATTTTTCAAATCCCCTCATCTGTGTATGGGGCACATTTTAAAAATTGGGAAATTTTTCACACGGGCATCGCATACAAATTTAAAAAGTGTCACTTTTTAAAAATTAGTCATAGTAATTTATTCTTAACTTAGTCTTTTTTCATACCCTATTTTAAACATTTTTTTTTTTTCAATTTGCACTACCCACTTATCTCTAACAAATAAAGAATTAAAGCGTGTTGCCATCTCTTTGAGACTGTATAATTGCTACACACTTCTCGTTCCTCGATGCAGAGCCTTATTTTGCAAACCCAAAGAACATATATCAATTTTTTTCTTTTTTAAATAGATGAATGACTGTACAATATGCTTCAAACCAGGACTACACAAAGAGCGTGCTGCATTGGAATTCTGTTGTGTGCTTCTGTTAAGGAACTGTAAATTCTACTGTTCTATTTTCATTGATTCTTTATGTGCCTGCAAAATTTTGAGTTAATTGAATGCCTGGAAGTGGGCGAAAATGGAATTACGAGACTCCATTATATTCGTACATACATACATACATGTGAAAGTAATACAAGCATGTTAAAAAAGGGAGACTTTAATTACGTGAACAAACGGAAATGCGAGAAAATCAATGAATGCAGGAGACTTTCGAACTCTTGGTAATGTAATTTGAATGGGGGAAAAGGTAAAAAAAAAGTTTTTCGCTTAAATTTGGATTATGCAAATAAATTGATTTTTATCATTTCTCTGAATCTTTTTTCTTAAATCTCACTTTCTGAATCTGGAAGTGGAAGGATGAATCAAGCAATTGAAAAATTGAGGAGTTGGGGTGCTATTATGGCACTTAAATGTTTTATATTATAGTATAATCGATTTTATGAAAAATCACCCAAGACTTGAAGATTCTGAAATAATGCTGCTTCAGATAGCTTAACCCTTTAACGCGCAGAGTTCCCGATCTGGGAAACCAAACGCTGACATTTTGACTGTTGCCAGTCACGAAGAATAGATTTTATTTCTATAAAAATAGTTGCGGGTGACATAGCTCCACGAGAATACTTTACTTTTTAGCACGTCATTTCCCGTAAAAAAATGGTCACGATTATTTTTAACAGCACTGACATCTGCTGAAAAATGGAAGAATGCGAGAACAGCCGGATAGATTGCTCAATGCTGAAAAAAGGGCAGCCGTTGCCATCGCTCGACTTAACTACCAGCAAAATGGCGGACGATCGAAACGTTCATCGCGTGCCACAGATCTAGAGACCCTCTTTTTGACGCAAAAAAGCTAGCTGCGTCAAAAAAAGGGTCTCTAGATCTGTGGCACGCGATGAACGTTTCGATCGTCCGCCATCTTGCTGGTAGTTAAGTCGAGCGATGGCAACGGCTGCCCTTTTTTCAGCATTGGGAAAGGGTTGCGCCTCAAAGGGTTAACCCGGGTGTGAAATAATAGTCCCAATGTGGGTCATGCATGTCGTAAGAGGCGACTAAAATACGTAACCAGCATCCGGGAATATAGCCGGGCACCCTACCCCTGGGGAGTATATCAGAGAATTGGCCCTCTAGGTTGGGGGTTGGGCGTAGGGCTAACGACCCTACCCTGTAAAAAAATCCTGTTGCGAAGTCTAGAGAAGTAAATACTGGACCGCCCTTACGGATTTTGACTTGGAAATGATCGATGGACCTAAGATTTGGATGATGGAATATACGCACACTTTATCAGAGTAAAAATCTGCAATTGCTGATTGAGCAGTCTCTTATAGACTGGATTGACTAGCAATCCAAGAAATACGCTGGACTGGCAGTGGAGTTTTGGAGATCTGCAGGAGAAGATATAACTTCAAAATCTATAAAGATGACGATATTATTAAATACACAAAAGTGAGTAGAGTGAGATGGCCAAGTCACCTTCTGAGAATGGATGCTGAGAGAACTGCTCTTAAGGTCGTCAATGAACCTCCTTTCTGTGGAAGACCAAAGAAAAGATGGAGGGACAGCGTAGATGAGGATTTTGACAATCTGCAAATAAGAAACTGGAGGCCCACTGCAGGGAAAAGGGTAGAATGGGAAAAGACTTCTGAAGAAGGCCAGGGCCCACAAAGGGCTGTCGTGCTAATGTTGATGATGATGATTGCTTAACATTCTGAAAGTTTCGTAATTGAATGAAACAGAAAAAACTTCTTTAGGCTTGGTGTTTAAAGGTAGGTAGAGAACCAGAGAGTATAAATGCATAGTAAAGAGCGCATCGTTATTCAAATTCCGCTGTAAAAGGGAGGAAAAGTTGAACCATGTGTCATGAAGACAGAGGCTAGACTTGTGCCATCTTACTGTGTAGTTAAGCTGATCTCTGACTCATTGACTCACTTTCTAACAATTCCGAGGAACCACTCGAAGATAAAACTTTTATCGCCATTCCTCCAAGAAGATTAAAAAGTTCAAAAAGATTAAAAAGCACAAAAAGCGTATTAACATCTACACCGTTAATACGATCCGCTTGAAATTTTTCATAATTGTGTATAAAAATATAGAAAACAACCTCCGCTACTTTAAAAATCTGAATCTGATCCACTCGTTTCCTCATTTTCAAGCGATTTTTCGCTCTTTTCAGCACCACTTTATTTCCGAGAGTAAAAAAAGTGAATCATTTGCGTGACAAAATGAGCTGTTTCAAGTGAAAATGACGTCATACCGAAATCACGGTTATCAGGCTTTGAAGGGAAAATGGCTATTCCAATTCGTTTAAAATAGTTTTTCCAGATAACATACTTTTTTTTTATTAAAATGATCGTCTGCTTGACGCATTGATATAATCGTTCGAATGCGAAAAGTCTCTGCTCATTTCTAGAAGAGCATTAAATTCGATTTGGGTATATAATAAAAATTGATTATGAAGTTATTTGTTTTAGGTGATGAAATATATTGAGTGTAGCCATATTTTAGTCAAATGTTTTTTCTTGCACCCGTTGTAATTGCCTCCACAACGGGCTTTGACATCTAGTATCGCTATATTTGGTAAGTGGTATGTATACACTACAAGACAAATTTATTTTTAACATAAATATTCCAAACCGTCTTGGTGCAAAAAAATTATTGCCAAGGTTTAGTGGATGTAGATACATTAAACAAAGTATGTTTTAAGAATACGGGGGGGGAAAAAAACCACTTACCTGTGAAAAGTTATTTTAGCAGAACTTTTCACAAATCATGATTTGCATTTATATGCAGAGCAGCTATGTACCATTTTTTCTTAAAAATATAACGATGAAAACGGAAATGAACGCGCTGCCTACACGTGAGAAGTATGCACGTGGGATCTTACCAAAAGTCAGCTGATGGGACAAGTGCCTCAAGTTTGGTTTGCCAAAGCGCTCTCTATTCCTTATATCTGCTCTATGGTACAGACGATTGCAGCAAGTTTCTAGTTTAGTAGTAGTTTTGGAGATGCGCGCACACATCTCTTGTAGGTTTTTCAACGAACATTTTTATGTTCCGCTGTTAGAGTATAAAGAGAGGGCTTGGCGTGTGAGATAATCGTACGCAAATGTGTATATACCTCTAGAGCAAAAAACATAGAATCATAAATTAAGAACTGCGTGATATTCATGAACTTCGCCACAAAATTTACGTCATATTCACAATTTGTGCGATTCTCTTCAAATTTACACAATTTGATATTTTTCAGGAGATTAAAATAAACGAACTATTTTCTTTTACTGAACCATGGAGAATTTGAATATTTAAATTGAGGTTCCAAAGGAAAGAACCGGAAATAGATAACTTTAGTATTAGATAGTATTAGAAGATTTGTTACGACGGTATGGATGAAGCACAATTAGCCGCGTTGCTAACTATTTCAAGAAGATAAAAGTGTTTCATATTTTCATCCTTTTTCAACGAACGCCTATAACTAACTACAGGATAAGTTACGTTACGTTAATATATTCTGCGGTACTTTAAACAGAAAAGACTAACTGATTTTTTTTAATTTTTTTTTACAGATGAATGATCAGTAGAATAATTTCCGGAGATATTTACGCTGAAATATCGAAACTTAAAAATTCTTTAATATTTTTTAAAAGAGCATTTATTAATATATAACAGATGCTATGAAAGATAAAAGTTACAAATAAAAACAAACCCTTATTTTGAAGAGGTAGGAGAAAAAGAAAGAAAGAAAAAACTTTTACATTTTACTTAAAAGCATTTTTTGAACAGTTGAAAAGTTTTCAACGCCTGCTTCATGATAACATTTTTTTTTTTTTTAATAAATGTCTGTAGAAAAGAAACGAAGCGTATGTAACTCTTGAAAACTCAAAAGCGACTTTATTCAAGTCATGAAGTGTCTATTTTTTTGTGTAAATGTGTTAGCTAAAACGTGTAATTTGTTTAAGATAACGTGCACTTAGGAATTCCAGACCGTTTTGGCTCCAATTTTTATAAATAAATAAACGAAATAAATATGGTACTACTATACCTAAAAAAATATGTCGGTGGTTTCATTTTATGTTAAACGTAAGTGAAACATTCTAGTGTACTTGGGCTATTCCAAGCGAATACAAAAAGTTTAATATTTTACAGATAATGTAACATGTATGAAAGACAGTCAATCCTTCCATAATAAATTAAAAAATCTGGAGTGAATCCAATTGTCTTTTCGAACACCTGATCTTTATCAAGCGTTTAAATAAATTTGATTCAACTCAATCAGATGTAGTGTTCAGACGCTAGCTCACTTCAAATTATTTGAGTGCATAGGCCGCAGTGTATAAACATATTTTTCTGCAGCCCCGGAAAAATTTGTAAACTGTTAGATAGTCTCTCCGAAATTTCCAGCAATTCCTCGAGATTATCTACAGAAAAATCCCAATCAATTGCGAACTTTGATTGAGTAATAGAATCGTAATGGAGTAATACTAACCTATAGCGTAGTACTGATGCAAGAAAACAAACCTTACAGGTCCCTTTAATAAAATTGCGCCAAATGTCACCAAGCTTGGCGATTTTTCACCAAAAAATCTGCAAATTCGGCACCAAACATCAATCTGCAAAACTGAAGTCGGGTAAGAGATAACGCCACTATTTTTTGAGAATTCGAAAAAAACTTATGTTAAACAATGCGCACACCCAAAACTCCGTATCTTGCGTTCTAGTTAACATGTAACATGAAAACATGCAAGAAAATTATTAATTATTTTACACATATAGAACTAATATAGAACTAATTTTAGACTAAATTTAACGCCTGAAGGGCTGAACAACCCAAAAATTCGTAACACTGTTATAAATTATAGAAGGAATGTAGATGACCGATACTACCCGATCTTCTTCTACAAGTAGGAAATGTTTGAGTAAAATAGGAAGCAGTGACGAGTTTCCCATAGGCGATGGGGTGATCGCTAACTACCCATGTTTAACTTGTTTGCTGTCATCATTAGAAGGGCGCAACGAAGAAGACTCTCCTTCTTTGATCGATGTTGCTTCTCAGGATGCTTCTTGAACGCCGCGCCGGGACCCAGCAATTGCGCAAGCGCAAGGCTGACGTACATGCATGTACGCCATGGTTCCGGATCACGAAAATTTCATGACGTACCGTGGCTGACGAGAAAGGCAGGCTGCAGTGCTGACAGTTTTGTCATATCCTTTTGCCCTCGAAGAGTCATGTGACTCAGAAGGTGTGGCCATCTTAATCAGAGATAACCACAGATGGCCACACCTCCTGGGTCCCATGACTCTTCGAGGACAAAAGGATATGACGAAAATGTCAGCACCGCAGCCTGTCTTTCTGGTCATAGCCACGATGACGTACTCGCGTACGTCATTCTGCGAAAGGGGTTATTTAAGACGTGTATGTTTCTGTGCCGACAAATCGAATAAAATATGTTTTTGAAATTTTTCAGATTTTTGCTTGTTTTACTTTATTTTATTTTGCATTTCATTCTCGCACGTTGAGTTTACAGTTTACATTCTAGATAATTTGCATTTTCCACAAGTTCAAATATTTAACTGCCTTAAGAATAATATTTCGCTGTGTGCTCGGAGCAATAATTCAAAGGGATATTTACTCTAAAATATTGAAAAAAATGTAAATGTGCATTTAAATGAGATTTTTAATTTTAAAGCATATCTTATAGAAGCCAGAAAGAAATGAAAATAAAAATGTAAAATGCATAAATAAAATAAAATGCTTTCGTGAAAAAGTGTAAGGAAAGTAAACATTTATTTTTTAAGAAATTACTTAAAAACGTTTTTTAAACATTAGAAAAAAATTAAGCAGCTGTTTCGCAGAAAACATTTTTTACGTCTTTAGAAGTAGCTGTAGCAGTAAGACGAAGCATGCAACTTATTAACATTTTTCAAAGGTGCAAAGTGACTTTAATTCAGTACCGAAAAAAATGCATCTTTTTTTCAGGTGAGTACGTGTTTAGCTAAAACACGTAAATACGCATGATACTAAGCGCACTCAATGGTTTTAGACTTTTTTAATTATATTATTCTTACGTATTATATTCTTACTAGAAGACAAAGTCCGTTGTGGAGAGAATAATAACGGGAGCTAGAAAAAACATTTGACGAAAACATGTGTACACGCAATATATCTTTGTCCACCTAAAATAAATAACTTCATATTCAATTTTTATTATAGTATACCCAAATCGAATTTCGTGCTCTTCTGGAAATGTGCGGAAACATTTCGCATTCGAACGGTTACGTTTTGTGTAGCCCCTCTTATGGCAGTGCTTCAAGCAGACGATTAGTTTAATGAAAAAAAAATTAAACTGCAAATTAAAATTTCTGAAAAAACTTTTAAACAAACTGATTTCCCTTCAAAGCCTGATGACCGTGACTTCAAATATGACGTCATTCTCACTTGAAATAGCTAATTTTGTCACTCAAATGACTAACTATGTTTGCTCTCGGAAATAAAATGGAGCTTAAAAGAGCGAAAAATCGCTTAAAAATGTGGGAACAGGTGGATTTTCAAATTTTTAAAGTAGCGCAAATTATTTTCTATATATTTCTATACATAATTATTTTACACATATAGAACTAATATAGAACTAATTTTAGACTAAATTTAACGCCTGAAGGGCTGAACAACCCAAAAATTCGTAACACTGTTATAAATTATAGAAGGAATGTAGATGACCGATACTACCCGATCTTCTTCTACAAGTAGGAAATGTTTGAGTAAAATAGGAAGCAGTGACGAATAGGAAGTATGAAAATTTTCAAGCGGATCGTACAAACGGTGTAGATGTTATTGCTTTATCGTTCTTAACTTCTTAATCTTTTTGGAGTAATGGAGGTAAAAGTTTTGTATCTTGGATGAGTTGTCCGGAACGGTTACAGAGTGAGTCAAGGATCTAAGTAACTATATAATTACTTAGATCCTTTAATTCTTTTTTACATAATGACAAACGCATTTATAGAAACAAAGATACAAATGTTATGTCTTAAGTGAAGAATCATATGAAAAATGTTTTAATTTTTTAATATCGCAAAACAGTGAAACATGCGAGGAATTATTTTACAGCGTTATTATTCATTAAGGTATACAGATGAAAAGAAAATTTTTTTAGCCCTTTTCAGCAAAGTTAAATGGCTGTAACTAAGTAAACAAGCAAACATGCTACAGGTAAAATGGGCGTGACAGGATAGACTACTGATACCGATACGGGCGCACAAAGCCATACCCTCATAAACAAGTTTTTCTTTTAATGACTATGTCATTTTATCTCTCACCCCCTTTTGAAAATGTGACATAAAAATGAGACACGAAAATGCGTTACGAAAATGCGACATAAATGTAAGAATAAATGTCCGCTGAAAATGTTAGTATGTGTTACGTAAACCACCGATTTCTATAAGCTCCGTAAGGTTGCATTTATTTGATAAAATGATTGTTTAAAAATTTCACCCGTTTTGTAAATGTTATATGAGAATGTGGCAACAATGTGTAGATAAAATGAAATGTTAGTATGTGTTACGTAAACCACCGATTTCTATAAGCTCCGTAAGGTTGCATTTGTATTTAAATACAATTAGTTCACAACAGCTTTAATCTATTGTTACAATATTTCGTAAGCTGTAGAATATGCATCCTATGTATTTTTCTATAAATAGGTTGCAATCATAAAAATTCCAACATAGGGTTACCAGGCAAAATACGCGAAAGATGAGAGATAAAATGACTTAGTCAATTAATATCGTTTTAATATGGCAATAATGAAACTAAAAAATTATGGGGGGGGGTTCAGGGGGATACTATAGGATACTACCTTCAGGAACGGACTACCTATTTGGTTTAAAGCCTGTTTTAGTTCCTGAAGTGTCCTATTGTCCTGCTGAACCCTAGCTCTAGGTTCAGGTCTAGCAAGCAGCGGTTTCCCTCATTTTTATTTTATTTTTTTACAGCACAATTTTTGGATTACAATTGATAAAATACATCAGTGTTATACAATATAAAAGCAGTTAGTTTACAATGGTTTACAATTGCTCACAATATTGTTCTTAGTAACATTTGACCATAGATACATATATTTAACGCGTTCTTTTTTTTTTTTTTTTTTTACAATTTTGAAAGTTAAAAAACAAGTAAATAAATATCTAAAAGTAAACAATAGGCTTGAGAATGATAAACTTTAAAAGTAATTTTGAAAAATTTAAACATAAATAAATACAACTAATATTCAAAAATGTGCTTTAGAAAGAAAGTTTTTTTTTTTTTTTTTTTAATTTTTAAAGCCTTTATATACATATAATAATATACTGAAAAGTAAATTTAGGCTTCGATATGAGAAGTGTATTTTTTTTAATCTAACGAAATAAGAGCAGCAACAAAAATTCTATGTCAGGAAATAATGCTAATAAAATCATAATTAAAAAAATTGTTCTATTTGTATTTATTTGTACTGTTCTATCTTGTATTTATTTAATCTGAATCGCTTTCTGGTGTATGAGGTCTTTCTTTAATATACTTTAAAAAATTTCGAGCCTCTTCAGGGGTTCGGGGGGGGGGTCTCCCCTGAAGAGGCTGGAATAGCAGAGTTATTTTTAAAA
This sequence comes from Cheiracanthium punctorium, assembly GCA_038373885.1. Classification (NCBI taxonomy): domain Eukaryota; kingdom Metazoa; phylum Arthropoda; class Arachnida; order Araneae; family Cheiracanthiidae; genus Cheiracanthium; species Cheiracanthium punctorium. The sequence goes on along the minus strand of JAWZYV010011407.1, from coordinate 187,658 downwards.
GTATATAAAAGAAAACTAGCCGCCAAGGAGGACAGCTTCGCCGCCCCATACCTTACTGTTCTTTATACTCAGTGCAGTGTTAACTCAATTTCTGGACTCATTTCAATGAAAAGAATATTTGTTTGTTTTGACAGTATTTGTCATTCAATTAATTTAGGTTAGGGTTGCTACACATTTTGGGTGTCATCCTAAAAGCCGACGTTGACACAGCAAATGGCTAGGATGTGCTTTAGCCCAATGCATGGTGATATTTTTTGGATGGGCGATGAATGCGCCAAGTATTGTCAATGCGATACTTTAAAGCTGTGGAAAAAGTTCGAAAGATCTTGCATTTTTGTGTATACATTGTTGTTATTTTGTAATCTGGCAACTATGCTTGCTCCATTGGACGTCACTGAACTGTTCATTTGGATTGTTGCACAAGCGTTATTGTTATTGCGCTAATGTTTACATCTTGCTGTTGCCGTTCACAGCGTGGCAATATCGTCCATTTTGGTACCGCATACGTTAGTGTATGATATAAGTAGATGGTTCAAAATATTAGCAAATCTAATGCAGCCAATCCTCTTTAGTACATCACTCTCTGGGCCGCTTAAAAATGACTTACTGAGAGCGTAGTGACTTCTTAAGCGGAGTTTATGCTAAATGCAAAGCGAAATTCTAAATACTTATGTGATAAGTGTGCCTATAATTAACTTACATTAAATTTTATATGAAATAGTAGAATAAGAATTTGAATTACTAAAATGGATGGCAAGTTAAGGAAAGACGGTACGTAGTACTTATTATTTAATTATAGAAACTGTCATACTTAATCTGCCATCGTACGCAAGTCTAAACGAAGAACAGTCCTAGACGAATTCATAAAATTTGTTGATAAGGCAACAATCTTTCTATGGATAAATACTGAGAGTCTTTCTCAACAAAAAATAAATGCTTTTCATAGATAACCTTGACAGTAAATAAATAAATAAATAAATGAATACCGAGTGTATATATTGTCCTCTTAACCCTTTGAGGCGCAACCATTTCCCAATGCTGAAAAAAGGGCAGTCGTTGCCATCGCTCGACTTAACTACCACCAAGATGGCGGGCAATCGAAACGTTCATCACGTGCCACAGATCTAGAAACCCCTTTTTGACGCAGCTGGCTGTGCCGCACAGCCAGCTGTCGCATTGCTGAATGTTATTATAACGTTAACTATGAACACACTACTAAATTAATTATTTAATTAAATAATTTTTTATGACGAAAACAATATCTAAACCGATAAATCATTAGAATTATAGCATTCGAATTAAACTACTTCATTTAATATTTACATAGTTTCAAGAAATGTTTATACACATACAAAAAGAACACTGAAAAAAATGTTTTGTTGATTCAACAAAATTTTGATTGGCTCTATTTCAAATGAATAGATTTGTTGAATCAACAAAATTTTTGTTAATTCAACGAAACATTTTGTTAAATTAACAAAAATTTTGTTAAATCCAGCAAAAGTATTCGGTTGAAATTGCACCAACTAAATTTTTGTTGAATCAACAAAATTTTTGTTAATTCAATAGAACATTTTTTTTTTCGTGAAAAAGAAAACATTAAAACTAGCTAAGTCTTGCTCAGCTAAATTAATAAGCCTACAGGGTAGCTAATGTATAAATTCTGTTTCTTTAAGGACCATTTCACAAGCCTTAAAAGAGCTGAGCATCGAAATTTCGGAAAATTTTCTGCTGGAGTTCTCTCAAAAAGAAAATAAATAAATTTCACTTTCCTTAACAACTGATTTATCTTTAATGATTACGGCGCCGAATAAAAATGCAGTTTGAAATCGGAAAATGATAGCTTTTGAATAAAATCGTCAAAAGTTTTCGAATATTGCATAAATTATCCTTTGTTCTATACGACCAAACATTTAGGAGAAGTAGAGAATAAAGTATTACCATTAAATGCAGTTTCATTTGAAATCGACTTCGACTTTCGATCGCGAGTCACTATTCGGTTAAAATAATGAAGCTTTAATCGATAAATTCTCAAATGTAATATGATTTTGATTAGGCAATCGATTGAAAAATAGATTTATTAGAATAATTTCAGTGGCTTTCAAGCAAATCATTTTAGACTATTTGCGTTGCTTCCATAAATGGCATATTTTGATCAATAGTATAATCTGGGTTACCAATTTCAATTTATTTCTAACAATCCGCTTTTAATTAAACGTAAATATTGCCCGTAGAATACAGTTTTGTCCTTTCCAAATTGTTAATCAGAAGATCTTTTAAATGATTTTAATAAATTTAATTAGGAAGCAATTAGTGAAAAAGAAATCAAAAGCAGAATTTTCATTATCGTATCTGCGTACAACGCTTCGGGGCGATTTTCGCACATTAATTGTTATTACCTCTGTAAGTTTGATTACAACTAATACTGATCTGCACCTAAACTTATGTCGTGTGGAATTGAAAAAATCTGAAACATAACTAGGTTATAATTGGATAAAACAGGTAGAAAATAGGAAAGAAAGTTGAAAATCTCCATTCCAGTTAGAAGAACGGGTACTTCAGCTAATATTAAATAACAGTATTTGTAATGTACATCATTTTTCAGCGATCGTCTTACAATAAACTATCTGTAAGTAATCCTATGCTACATTAATATATCCCCCGGTAGTTTCAACAGAAGAGATTACTGAATTTATTTTACGGTGGTATATCCTTTGTATCCAATGACAGCGCAGGATCCAGAAACTCTCTTTCGAGAGGGGCTAAATTTTGAAAAAAGCTTATTTCACCCAAACAAAATATACAATAAAGCAAAATTTTAGTCTAAACCAATGTAAAAACTTTTGGGAGGTGCTAAGTGATTAAGAAAGATCACTTTACATATTGAAAGTGCATAATGAAACAGAATGTTACTCTTTAGCAATCTCTTTTGGGGGGCTGAACCCCCCTAGCTCCTCCCCTGAATCCGGTACTCTGCAAAGAGGTATATTTTTTTCTAGCATCCATTGTAATAGACTCCATGACTGACTTTATCTACCAATATCTTCCATTCTTGGAGAAATCCGCAAAGCCTCAATGTTATTGATGCATTTCATTTCTCTTAAAAATTAAATAAGTTTATAGAAGTGCATCAAAATATGTGTAATTCAATAGCCGTACAATCCAACAAGTCATGTGGCGTACACAGCAGATTATTACTATTATTATTACTACTACTATTATCATTATTATTATCAGACAGTTGAAATTCTGTTGTGTACTAAAAAATATAAAACATCTAAAAAATATTTCATGTAGACACCACATGACTTCTTAAGTACTTTTTAAGTACTTCATTTCAAGCTTTAACTGCAGTGAATTTTTAACTGATGGAAAGCAGTATATAGCAGAAAGTCAAAGAAAGAACAGCAAGTTAAGAAAGCCATTTATCTTCATTTTAACGGGTGCCTTGTTCTGAAACTTACATCAAAACCGACTCTGCTTGGAGAGTGAAAAATATTGCTTACTTACCCTACGAAGAATCTCTGAAATATATCCTGCCACATTAATTATTCATAAAAGCACAGCAGAGTGTTTTAAAGTTGTCGTATTTTTTTGAAAATGTTATTTTTATCCCAAGAATTATTTTGCATAAATTTACGCTCTTTCTGGTTTTTTTTAAAGACTTTTTTTTTTCAATATAAAATACGGTTGAATACTGTCAGCATGGGCGAAAAGTTTACAAAAGTATTCTAGGGAACTTATGGCGCATGTCATGTGCTTGCACATTTAAAAATTACGCACTTATTACAAAGTTTGAATGACTGTGTAGATAACATTAGGGGGACTGGGATGTAATCTTTATATCTAGAACACATAACTAGAAACTGATTTTTTCAGATGCTTTACGATACTGTCTGAGCATGCTTGCACATACTCCAGCCGACCAATGAGTAACCAGAATAAAGCCTGTTTTTGCACATGGGAATGGCATTTTATAAGATGCTTTTTGGCACTGTCTGAGCATGCGCGAATTCTCGACCCTAGCCAATTCATAGTTCGATGGACGAATGATTAACGAGAAAAACTTGTCTCTGAATGTGCATATCTTATATTTATGATTTTGAGTAAGTGGTAAGTTAAGCATGTCTCTAGATGAATCATATAATATGTGCAAGATAGAATGAGATGGAAACTGTTTATAATTTCTGTATTGATTTACAGAAATGAAGAGGGTTACCTCTTAATTAAAAAAAAATGTGTGCAGCATGTAGTTAATAATTGAGGTTCATACAGTTCATTTATTATTGGAGGTTCTTAAGGCGTTACGATTTCTGAAGATCAGGAAATTTTGATTTTTTTTACTAAAATGAAATAATACAGTGTCCTTTCGAGAAAAATACTGCCTTTTTTGCCGTTTGGACCCCCTCGAAAATTTTGGACTCCCTCCAAAAAGTGTTTCATCGGAGGGGTGGTGGTCCAGGGGGTTGGATCCCTGGACCCTCCCTCACTTAAATACGTCCTTGCCCCTGGTCTTGAATTTTTGAACTTTTTTTCGGCCTATAATAAATCCCATGACCATCTTTACACAATTGCCAAGTTTGAGAACATTTGGACCAGTAGTTTTCCTTTTCTGATCGTTTTAGAGAGGAACTTTAATTATAATCAGCCTGTATAAGAATTGTTATTTGCAACCCTATAAACAAACTATCATCTCTACACACACCAAAATCTATGCAGTTCATGAGACCGTGATGTATAATATATACCCACCCAATGGATGGTGCAGCTGACGAAGGTGGACCTTTTGTTCCACCTGAAACGATTTTTATCAATGAGTACTTTTTTATGTTTTTTTTTTTCCAAAGTATTTTAGTTTTTAACAGCAGTTTTTGTTGATAATTCTTGTTATTTACGATTTGTTTCAATCGAAGTGAATTAAATTTTCATATACAATTTTAATTAAAAAATTATTATAACTTTTTTTGACCTACCCACATTTATTTTGAGAGAAATTTGAGCCACCAAATTTTATATCAATTTTGAGCTCAATCGAATGCACCGTTTAGGAGCTATCGTGTTCACTCAAACACACACACACACACACACACATACATGCATCTCGTAAAAATAACATAAATTAATTCAGAAGATCACACATGTAAATACATGAAAATCTCAAAGTCAAAATTCTTATGATTACAATTTATTTTCTCTACATGGTACACCCTCTCAAAAAAGTAATCCAGTAAAAGCGAAATTTCCTATTTTAACTTTCCAAAATATTAATTAGTTTCTGAAAAAGGAACACTTCGAAAAGGAAATTCGAAAAATAATAATTGTACATAACTTAATTCATATTTTACGATAAATCATTTTTAAAATGCGAAATAAACGTGTAGGGATGGACGCGAGACGAAAAATTGGCGTCTCGCGTCTCGCAAAACAGCCGAAAAACTTTGTCTCGTCTCGCAAAAATCCCTATATCATAATGTTAAAAATGCTTGTCTCGTCTCGCAAAAAATATGTAAATCTCTGTCTCGTCTCGCAAAAAGTCGTCTCGCGTCCATCCCTATAAACGTAGGAAGTTTCACTTTTACTCGAATACTTTTTTGAAAGGGTGCACATGTTCGGAATGCTATTTTTCATACGAATCGAATCGAATCTGAGAATCAGAAAGGGGGATGACTACGGGAATTTAACGCGAGGCAAAGTGTTTTCCAAATGACTGCGATCGTTTATCTCCAAATCTAAAACTCATAAGGAAAAGCGTTCAACCGAACATCGTTTCCTTAGTAGCGGTTTTTTGGGAGCTCTACCATCAGAAAGGAGAAGGAACATTTACAGTCAATCTTTTACGGGTTCGGCATAATCAAGGCAGCAGCACTTGGTATTATTCTTTAACGCATTTACGCCTCCCGTCCTTCTTTCGGGACGGCATTTTCGCTATCAGTCGAAAGCGTTAGTTATTTTTTCTAGCCTTCATTCACGAGTACTGAACCTCAACTCCACAAAATATTTTAACATGACAGAATACCCTAGTAGCACAATTAGTCCAAAAAACGTTTAAAACACGTTTTTTAACGTCAAAAAACGTGTTTCCAACGTAATTTAAACGTTTTTTGAACTAGTTGTGCTACTAGGGTAGGATGTTGACATTTCAATTTTTATGCAAAATGATTTAACCCTTTAACGCGCAGTGTTCCCGCTCTGGGAACACCAAACTCTGACGTTTTGACTGTTGCCAGTCACGAGGAATAGATTTGATTTCTATAAAAATAGTTGCGGGCGACAGAGCTCCACGAGAATCCTTTACTTTTTAGCACGTCATTTCCCGTAAAAAAATTCTCACGATTATTTTTAACAGCACTGACATCTGCTGAAAAATGGAAGAATGCGAGAACAGCTGCATAGATTGCCCAATGCTGAAAAAAAAGGCAGCCGTTGCCATCGCTCGACTTAACTACCAGCAAAATAGCGGACGATCGAAACGTTCATAGCGTGCCAAACATCTAGAGACCCTTTTTTAACGCAGCTGGCTGTGCGGCACAGCCAGCTGCATCTCTAGATCATTCGCACGCGATGAACGTTTCGATCGTCCGCCATCTTGTTGGTAGTTAAGTCGAGCGATGGCAACGGCTGCCCTTTTTTCAGCATTGGGAAAGGGTTGAGCCTTAAAAAGGTTAACAAATTTATGCCTAGCGTCCCTTTTTTAGGGACGGCATTTTCGCTATCAGTCGAAAACGTCAGCTGTTTCTCCTAGCCTTTATTCATCAGTATTGAATCTCAACTCCACAAAATATTTTAACATGGCGAAGTAGAATGTTGACAGTTCAATTTTTATGCATAATGATTTTGAAAGAAATCATCCCTTGTTCAAGAAATTGACATCAGAAATTTATCTATTATTGCTGGTATTAGCAAAGATCGGAGAAAGTCACAAAAATATGTGTTAAATCTCCCGGTTCAAGGGGGGAAAATAATATATTTTAGATAAAGTAATTATGTTGTGAACATTTCGGCATGTTTAAACCTTTCAGTTTCAGGGATGCCAGATCGGATCATAACATTTACAATCCTTCTATATAGTTACGATGCACCCTGACTCACTCTAACGATTCCGGTTGAACCAGTCCAAGTTAAAACTGTTTCCACTATTACTCGAAAAAGATTAAAAAGTTAATCCCGAAAATGTAATAAAATCTGCATAGCTTTTACGATCCGCTTGAAACATTTCATAATTATGTATAAAAATAAGGAAAATAATCTGCGCTGCTTTAAAAATCTAAAAATCCACCCGTTCCCCAATTTTCAAGCGATTTTTCGATATTTTCATTTCCGAGAAAAAAAAAAAAAAAAGTTAATCATTTGCGTGACAAAATTAAGTGACGCAGGTAACAATGACGTCATACTGAAATCACGGTTATCAGACTTTGAAAGGAAAATTGCGATTCCAATTCGTTTAAAATGGTTCTTCTAAATTATCCAATTTGACTCTCCCCCCTCCCCCCCAAATAAATGACTTCCTTTGTATAAAACATTGATATAAGAGCGGATGTTCCCAGTGAAACAAAATCTTTCGAATGTGAAAAATTTTCGCACATTTTTAGAAGAAAATGCAATCGTGATTTCGGTATATAGTAAAAATTGAATATGAAATTATTTATTGTGGACAAAGATTAAATATATTATTTTTGTCGAATGTTTATTATAGCAACCATTATATCGACTCGGCCAGGGTTAGGCCTCATTAAAACTTTACTCATAAAAAGGTACTCATAGACAGAAATATGGTTTCGGGAGTATAAAAGGTTCAGCCTTTCTGCTCTTGTATGTGCGGTGACGGATCCGGAAATGGCGGATCTAGTGATGGGCATGATTGAATGAAACCATTCGAATTAAACGATTATTAAATACATTTGAAAAAAATCGATTTTAAAACATCCATTCGAACGCTTAGCGCGTAGCATTAGAAGAGCATACGGCATTCGAAAATTCGAATACTGAAACAAATAATCGAGAATAGAATTGTGAAATCGTGAATACAATTCGAATAGTTAAAATTGCAAATGTTCGCTATTCGATTAATAAATTATTGATACTATTCGAAATCGATTAATCGATTTTGAAAATCATTCTAATGGCTCATCAGTAGGCGGATTCCACTCATGGGAGGGTCGATTAACAGGAAAAGCATGCTATTTTTAGAGAAATCAAATCTATTCTTCGTGACTGGCAACAGTCAAAACGACAGAGTTTGGTGTTCCCATAGCTGGAACACCGAGCGTTAAAGGGATAAATGCCCTTACTACAGCACAGACATTTCTCCGTAATTTTTTTAATTTAATTCCAATTAAATTTCTTTCTTTCCAATTGAACTATGCATGTATTTAAACGTTTGGTTCTATTTATTAAAAGCCCTTACCACAGCAGAGTCACATTTCTGAGTAACATATATTTTTTTTTTCTATCCAAAACTGAAGAATCTTCTGGAAAACGACAAATAAATGTATCTTTCAAGTACATATATATTTTTGTCATTTAGCGTCCCCATTCCTGATAGAGATTGCGACTTCTTCTTTTCAGGTAGTATATCAATAAGTTCTGCCATACCCATCCACATCACGTACACCTTTCTGCAGAATCTTCTCTAAATCAAAAAGCCATTCGGAAATCATCTCCAAACTAATCGTTTCCTCTATTATCCAATCACGAGGGTGTCTGTTAGTAAACAACCTTGGCGACCGTGACCCCCAAAAATACTCGAAACAGGGGAATGAATAAATAAAAAAAAAAAAAAGGAAGAAGGAAGAAAAAATAAACTGAAAAGCAACCAGAAATCTGTAGCAGAGGGAGAAGCAACAAAAATAAACCCAGAGAGGAGAGATGCATCGAAATTCTTCTCTTTTCGCATTGACCTTCCGTCGCTAAGTCACGTGGTTCTATGTCAACGACCAACGGGAGAAGCCGGTGCGCAGCGATTGGCCGTGACGTCACGAGCGGCGGGAGGGCATAAACACCGTGTAAATAGTGACCACAGGTCAGTTCTGCTCATGGTGCTTCACTCCTCCGGTGATCCAAGGAACAGGAGCTGTCAAACTTTGGGACATTGATGAGAGGCATATAGAGACAAGTGTGAAACTGTGCGACTAAAAAGGTAAGGAGAGATTCTCTCCTCATTCTTGGAGAAAATTTTAAAATAATATGGAAGCGGTGATTGTGTTTCGGGGAAAAAAAGTTATTTAATTTTTCTCAGCATTTATAAGGAGTATCCTAATTTTTCTTTAAAACTTCTTTCTTTATTTATTTTTTTAAAGGAACACATAGTGAAAACGTAAAACATTATTTTTCTCTTTTTGTTTATATTTAATGAAAAAAAATTTAGTGATTTTCAGATTACACGTTTAATTTTAATTTATGAAATTACAAGAATAAATTCGGAAATAATATCGAAATAGTAATAGGTTTTAAACGATAAATATGGGTATAGCATTCTTCTATAATTTATCTTACACTCAAAATATAACGGAAGAAATTATGTATTGAAATTTATTAGGCAAACTTTTCAAATTGATGAATTTTTATAGACAATAATAGAGTATTTTATATCAATTTTAAAAAAAAGATATTTGATATTTTTGAAAAGACACCTGTGTGGAATGAACATATTTAATATCTGAAATATGATGTACAGAAATTATAAAAAAAGAATCTTCAAAATGTTATTGACTAAAAATAATATATTAATATAAAATATTTTTTAATAACAGCGTACTGAAATTCAAAAATTAATCTGAGTAAATGTAGTGCAATATTAGAAACAATTTATTTTTGCAGAAATAGGAAGAGAAAATAAAAATCTTTGCAGATAAATTTTATTCCAGTCATATCTCTTACAAATAAATATTATAATACTTTCAAAGTAAAAATTCTTAATGAATGCTTTAATTTTTTAATTTTTTTAATGTCTGCTAAAAGTATAAATATGTAACACTGTAAAAGAAAACTAATATTAAAGTACTTTCCTACATTAAAAGAATGCTAAATTTGTAAAAAGTAAATTTTAATTGTTATAAAGTATTAATCAGATGAAAAGAAGTAGAAAGATTATTCATTACAATTAAAATAGGCAAGACAACAAATAAATTAGGATTTAAATTGCATCAGCCTACGAGCCAAGTAATACCTTTAGGTTAAAAAAAAATTATTATTAACAAATTTTTTTAGAAGGTGAAAAAATTTTAAGTACATATATCTGCTATACATATACAGCAGTACATATACAGAGCTATTGTTTTAATTGCAATTAATAACAGTGATTAACAAATATAACTATTTATTCATGAAACTATCATGCTAAATAAATGAATGTAAAGCACTAACAGATTCAAATAAGTTTTAATAATTTTTTATCTGTTAACGATGGGATCAACCTAACCCGATAGTTTTGTTTATCATTTATCAATTAAATAATTTCTTTTCACACAAAATCTTTTTCACTACCGTGCTTTAAATTTAATAATTTAATTTGTTATCTAATTTGTTAAATAACTCTTAACAATTTAACAATGAATACAATTAACACAGAGGTTTAAAGAATTATTAGTATTTTTTCTAATATTTTCTTTAATCATATCATTCTAAATTTTAAATGAGAAAATAATGTCCAAGTATGAAAAAAATAATGTTTGCATTTTTTTAAAATAAAGGATTTAGTGTTAAATAATGTTAAGTTATGCTCCGAGTTTTATATAAAATTAAACGATGGAAGCTATGAGAGGAAAACAACTTACAGTAACCATCCAGTTGATGCGTAAAAGTACTTATTTGACTTTCTCATGCATAAATTGGATTTTAAATGCCTTTCATCAAATGACAATCCTATTTCTTCATAGTGTAATAAATTTAAGAAAAAATAATTATTTTTCTAAATTAATGCATATGTGATTGATAGAATTTTATTAGAAGTTCATATGTAACTATGAAACATGAAAAAAGCCACACTTTACGCGAGGTTATCAAGAATGAGAGAGTTAATGATAGTATTGGTTGGAGATGCTTGTATATACAAAAATATTCTCCATAATATGAATAAAACTTTATTTTTAATTTTTAGTCAAAATATTTCTAATATTACACCAATATTGGTATTATGGGTTATAATAAAGCTAAAATATTTTAGACGTTCTCTCGGGATTCCTGAAAACGGCGGGATGCGTTAGGGATAAACAACACCAAGGGATATTTTATTTATTTGTTGTTAGTAATGAACTGATTTGAGATTACGCAAGTAGAAAGGTCGGAAATATTTTAATCGGTCTCTCAGATTCTCCGAAAACGGCTTGTTTTAAGGAGAAGAGCGACCTGCAGGAGTATTTTATTTATTTATTGGTATACGAAGAGATTGGATATTACGCTTATGAAAAAGATGGAAATATTCAACTCCTTCCGTGAGATCGTCTGGAGACGGAGGAATGTGTTAAGGGAAAAAGCAACTTATAGGGATGTTTTCTTATTTAGTGGTAATATTGAGTAAATTAGAGATTACGTTTATGAAAAGGATGAAAATATTTTAGTCATTCTCTCAGATTTAATAGAAAGGACGGAATGCGTTAGGGAGAAAAACAACTTATAGGGATGTTTTCTTATTTATTGGTAAGAATGAGTAGATTAGAAATTACATATATGAAAAGGATGGAAATATTTTAGTCATTCTCTCAGATTTAACAGAAAGGACGGAAAGTGTTGAGGGGAAAAACAACTTATAGAGATTGTTTCTTATTTATTGGTAGTAATGAATAGATTGGAGATTAAGTATATGAAAAAGATGAAAATATTTTAGTCTTTTAGATCTAACTCAGATTTTCTAGAAAGGGCGGAAAGTGTTAAAGGAAAAACAACTTCCAGGGATATATTTCTTATTTATTGGTAGAAATGAATAGACTGGAGATTACGTATATGAAAAAGATGGAAATATTTTAGCCCTTTAGATCTAACTCAGGTTTACTAGAAAGGGCGGAATGTGTTAAGGGGAAAAAAAAAAAGAACTTCCATAATTACTGCTGGTAGTAGATCCGGTTGTCGATTACGCAGAAGAAAATTGCATGTAAAGGTGTTTCTTTTACAATATATCTCGTACTCAAAATTTAATGCATCGAGTTATTTGTTGAAATTAATGATTTAAACCTGCATTTTGTATTGACAAATCTTTTTTTAAAAATACTGAGTGTGTTATATAAATTTTTTGAAAAAGGTATTTGGCATATTTTGAATGAAATGAAAATATTTAATATATGATGTCATGAAATTAAAAAAAGAAAATTCGATCTTTGAAAATGCTATTGAATAAAAATATCTTTTTACAAACATTTTATTTATTAAAACTGTATCAAAATTTAAAAACTAATATGCATAAAAGTATCGCAACAATAAGAGTATGTTTTTAATGATAAGCAGTTTAATTTTGTGGAAATAGGGAGACAAAAAAAAAGTTAAACTTTGTACAGAAATTTTATTTTAGTAGTAGCTCTTATAACTGAGTATTTGTGGTTCTTTTAAAGTAAAATGCTAAAATTGAATGCATGAATATGGAAAATGATAGTTTAAACGCCGTTGTTGGAAAATATTTTTGCTTTTGATAAAGGATATATTAAAAATATGCATGAACATCTGTTTTGATATTTCGGTACACTGTATTTAATATTGTGGCAATATTTGTTTTTTTCGTTTTACAACCATGGTTACATATACAGTATCCTAAACTTTGGTTATTCATTTATTTCAAAGAATGGACATATGCCCACCAGGCATTAGCCACTACTAACGCCAAAAGTATTGGTCATTATGGGGGCACCCGGTAAGTGGCCAGCGTTACTCCCTTCGAAAGTAATGGACAAGTTATCATCCAAGCCGGGAATCGAACCCGGATCCAAGGACATGGTTCGTTAGGCATTACACCACCTAGGTGCGACCTTATTTTAAAAGTTTAAACAATACATTATTCCTAATTGGTATATTTCGCTTTAAATTAAAATTTTCTTTGATTAATTTACGTTTTAATTTTTTATGTAATTAATCGTTCAATATGCCTTATTTATCGAACTGAAAGATTTGTACTCTTCGAAGATAGTTCTTATTAGTTTGTAGTGTTTGAAATAATAAAATAGTAAATGTTTCTTAGCGATTTTTTAAAAATGTAGCATCCGTTATTTTATTTGCCTTTAGCCCGTTTTAATCGTAAACAAAGGCAGGAAATTGTGTTGCTTGATGTTGCGTTGCTTGCGAAAATTTCTCTTACTATTGTTTTGGATGTTTTTAACACATATTCATTTTAATTTTTACTTTTAAACAAAGAAATGATGTTTTGAACTGGCCTTCAAAAAAATCTTTGGATAAATTGAGCACAAAGAACTGACCTTTACCGTCATGGCTGTCATGACTGATGAATCGAGAATTGTTTGAATAAATTATTTATTTGCAAGTAACATAAAAGATTCATTGTATCAAAAAATTATATTTTAGTTATATACATTAAACATGTTTTTAAAATATTAATAACTTTTTGTCCGTTATTTTCGTTCAAAATAACAATTCGAAATCTTAACTTAATCCAATCAAATTTCTAAGAATTTATACATATAGAATGTTCATTTAAAATAATAATACAAATAATAATTCATTGGTAGCCGGATATGTAACAATATTTAAATATGCATGTCTATCACCTGACAGTGAAAGTGTTTTAACTGTAGATGAATAGTTAATATTGAATTACTTTATATACTCAATCTATCGCGCACCTAAAACAATATTGACACAACTCAAATAATCGTAAAATTGAATTAAGATCTCAAGGACATCGGGTTTCAAATAAAAAATAATTAAAGTATTGTAAAATGACAATAAAAGTTTGATTACTGCAAATTTGAGCATTCTTAAAGCTGACAATTACTTCATAAGTCAAAAATGTAATCAAATAATAATAATTGAATTAATAAATAAATTTTCGGTTTGTCCGCCGTTCTTCGCTTAAAATGAGCATGTTGTTAATTCTTACTCAAGGTTCTGGATGGTTTATTTACAGGGTCACTCAAAAAAGTTGGTTAGCCTTTTTACTCAAAAAAGAGATACATGATTCCGGACAGTTTATTTACAAGAGTGGTTCCCAACCTTTAATTTCCCTCGTGAATTCCTTTCTAAAATCCAAAAGAAATTGACGAACCTGTTCTGTAGTCGTTGTTCATTAGTTTATTATTTTTACGAGCTAATTAATGATCCCGGTTGGGAACCCATGATTTCCTGGGCCACCCAAAAAGTTTGTTCGTATTCTTACTCATACAGAAATACATGATTATGAATAGTTTATTTGCAGGGTAACTTACTTTTTAAGTAAGAATGCAAATATTGTTTGCATTCTTACTTAAAAAGAGGCACATGTTCCTGATTACTTTATCTACAGGGTCACTCCAAAAGTTTGTTTTCCGTCGTCAATTTTAAGATCCGAAAATAAATAAATAAATAAATAAAAAATAAAAATAAAGTACCTATTGGCAATAGGCAAAAGAGCTTTTGTTCCAAAAGAGAATAAATAAGTGTGAATGATATATTATGGCGCACAATTAAATTATTAGAAAAAGTGTTTCATAATAAGCGCGTAACGCTTGACTTATTCCCCACCATTCAACAAAACACATCAGCTACAATGCATCAATACTCAATATGAAGCGATTTACTCAATGATTAAGATAGCGTCGGCGATAACGTTGCGTCTGTACACAATCCAACGCAGAAATTCCAAAGGCAATTAATTCCGATGTCAAATTGCACGGCGGCATCACTGCGAAGAATACAAAAAGCCGTCTCTGGTCGTCAACAAAACAAAAGAAATCACTTTCTTCCGTGCCGCCATTTTATACGGCGTAAGCGTGCGGTCCATCTTGATAAAAAACAAAAAAACACGGCTTCCGAATTCGTGCAAACGCCGTCATTGTCCGCCGATGAAAGACCGATGAAAAAGAAAGCACATGCATCGGTGATCTCAAATATCATGATCTTCGCAAGGTGAAGAAGGGTTACCTACAACAGCCGTAAAACGCCTAAAGGATTGTTGTTCTTAGCCGACAGATTGTGTTTTCTGTTGTGTAGTGTTTGCATCTAACAACACGTGTTGTTAAACGAGATTTTTCCCCCCTTTCTTCCTTTTTGTCGTCAAATAGAAACTAAATTAATCAGACGCCTGTGGAATTAAAAAAATAACTGAATAAATCGCATATTGGCTTTTACAAAGTAAATTTTAACAAAATTGCTTGCAGTAGCCAGAGCCATTACTAAGATTTTTTTAGGGGGGGGGAGATGTCGATAAGCGGCCAAGTCAAATACCGGCTTTTACCAACTTAATTATTCTTTTATCAACTATAGTACTAATTTTTTACTTGTGCCAACTGCATTTGCGTAATTGTGCCAAGTGTACCAGAATCAGAAAGTAAATTATCGTTTTCATTAAAGTATTTTCACAAATTTTGCCAACTAGATACCTAATTTTGACAAGTTTAAAGAATTTTGCGAGTGTTAAGGGGAGACCCCCCTCCCCTCCCCTTTAGCAAGGGCCCTGTCAGTAGCACACTAAACTACAGTACGTAAAATTCAAGATGTATTTCGAATAATTAATAACACGAAAGTATGTCGTGCGTTCCAAATAAGTTGGCTTATAACTCTCTTTAGAACTATTTCATCTGTAATAGTTAGCAGTTACAGAACAGTGATTACTGGTATCTTTAAACATGGCCGTAGCCAGAAAAAGAATTTCGGGAGAGGTTATATAGCGCTAAAATTAAATTTCGGGGACATACGTCGAGCTAATGTTAAATTTCGGGGAGGAATATGTAATGCTACAATTTTTGCAGCTTCAATTGATATCGAGAATTAAAGCAAATAAAAAACTACTGATGCAGTGACTAAAATTTCGGTACTGGGCTTCGGGAATCAAATCCCCATTACCTCACCCACCCTCTGGCCAAGGCCTTGTCTTTAAATGAGAATTAAATGAAGAATACGCTTAAATGATTTATGTGAATCATGCATACAATTTACCAAGCAGTTTCCTATTTCGGATTATATTTCAGAAAGTTGTTTTTTTTTTTTAAATAGAATATATATATCTCGTCATAATGAATAATTCCCTGTCCATTTCAAGATAAAGCGTACTTCGTTTAGAATACAAGCATGATTAAAATACAATTGCCTGTAAAACCAGATGAAAATATTCGACAATCCACCTTTCCGATTATAACTACATTCATATTTTCAATCCTTAATAATCTTTGATTACGCGTATGCTGCGTAAAGATATTCCATTCTGCTGATATCTTGACGAAAAAGCAGAATAAAATATTCAAAAAGTCTCATAATTACTCTACGGAGTGCTATTTAAATACTCCTAAATATCTTCCCAGAAATACTTCTTTTATGATCTCGCTTATATTTTGAATTGCTAACAGTAAAATATAACTATTTCCTTGCACCATTGCTCACATTTAAAATTTTGCATATCTATTTTTTCCCCCTTTTAAACTGTCTCTTTTGATTTATAAGATGTATTCATACGTCTAACATTTTACATTTTCTTCACGTGTACTAAAGGGAGGGAAAAAAAAAAAGTTCTTTTATATACAGTAGTTTCTTTTCCCTTGGGTAGAGTTTACGACGCTATTTCTTGACGTACGATTTTGAAGAACACAATCTTTGCAAGCTACGCATTCAGGGTACATTTAGTTTAGAATGTGTTTTCTAAAATAGTATTTTCAGTTACACGAAACGTTTCTGTAATGGTCCTATCGCAGTAAAAATAAATGACTGAAAATCTTCTAAAATTTGTTTCAGAATGTTTTATTGAGTATAGTACGAGGCGCACGCGGAAAATAAGTTCCTTAAAAAAAAAAAAAAAATTAGTAAAAAAATTTTTTTTCACGCCAATTTTATTTTTACACGAAAGTGCATAACTTAAGACTACGGCGTGCAATTCAAAACAAACGTAGAAAAATGCTCTGCTCAGTAAAGGAATTGTGTTGCTCCATGACAATGCTCGGCCTCATACTGCAGGTGACGCTCAAAAGATGATTCGACAAATTCTTTGGGAGCAGTTCGATCACCCGCCGTACAGCCTAGACTTGATGCTGTTCGACTACCACTAGCTCCTGTAGATGAAGCACGAGCTAGACGCAAGCTCTTTGATTACTACGATGAAATGAAAAATGCTGCGGTCGTGGTTATCGTAATTGGCGGGAAGTTTCTATGAAGAAGGTATAGAAAAGCTGGTAACCCACTACGACAAGTGTTTGAAAATTGGCGGAAACTATGTATAAAAATATTTTAAGGTATGCTCTTTTATGTAAAAGTAAAATTGGCTTGAAAAAAAGTTTTTTTAGTAATTTTTTTTTTCAAAACGGAACTTACTTTCCGAATACGGATCGTATTATCTGTAATTTAATGCTTTTGTGCATTAAAAAAATACAGCGTACACACATAGCATTAACTATAAGTACAAATGATTTTTTTTTAACTCAACAATATTTTGTTGCTAAAATTTTAACGGAATGGTTTTGTTGAAATCATTCCGCTAAAGAAAAATTTTAGTTGATATTTGGCTTAATCAACAAAATTTTAGTCGATATTATGTTTAATCAATAAAAGTTGATATTTACATATTTGGTTTAGTCTACGAAATTTGAATTGATATTTAGCTTAACCAACAAAATTTGCATTGATATTTGGTTTAACGAACAAAATTGTATTGATATTTGGCTTAGCCAACAAAATTTTATTTCATATTTTGCTTAACCAACAAAATTTTATTTCATATTTGGTTTATCAACGAAAAGTTACTTTGATATTTGACTTTATTAGCAAAAACTCAATTGATGTTTTGTGCATTAATCTGAATTTTCTGTAAAAAATATTTGGGGAAAATAATAGATATGAAGGACAGACTGAATTATGTCACTACATCGTTAAAAAGATTTACCTATGTAAGTTTCATAAATAAATTTTCTATGACGCATTTCCATAATCCAGTAAAACTTATGCAAATGGATAGCTGTCATTAGCTAAGTTCATCCAACAACAGCTTATCAGCTACATCAAAGCAAGAATACTGATTAAATTACAAAAAGAGAAACATATTCTTCACTGCACATGTCATAATTATACTTCGCTTATATTTAAACGAGTTAGCTTTCTAATGAACCACTAGTGTCACACATTTCATCATTTATTTAGGCTTTGCATTCACTACAAGCACATTACACGTGCAAAGTCACGCAAAGAAATTCAACATTTCATATTGCAGCATTCGAAAAAAAAAAATCAAAAATCCACAATAACACTAAGTGATACGAAGCACGCGTGTCTCTACTTCGAAATCCTGCTAATGACGGGATCATCATAATTAAACCAGTCTGGACTTTTTTCTTTTTAAATAAACCTGAGTGACGGTTGATTCAACTGGTGAAACAAGCACACGTCAGTTCAAGTTCAAGACCTCGCCCCGCCATTTTGTTCTTTTTACATCCGATAATAATAATAATAATAAACACGAAAGATAAATCATGCCAAACGCACCGGTTATTGTCACTTTCCAACAGAATAATATTTTTCGCCGAATTTGGCGGTGTATTGTCTTTAAATCTGGCAAGATTTCGAACGTAATCTTAAAAAATGCTGTATTATCAATGTAAATGTAATTTTGTGAGTGCTTCTAAAAGAGTTGTACATTTTTTCCTATTCTTTAACTGAAGATTAAAATGTTATAAGCATACTTACTGTATTGTTCTTGAAATGGATAAATGTCTCTAAACTGCCATACAAGGCCCTTACTAAAGGCGGGGTAAGGGGGAGCCTCTCCCCCCCTTCCCGAACACTCTCAAAATTCTATTAAATTTGGCGAAATTGGATACCTAGTTGGCAAACTTGGTAAAAAAAGTTTAACGAAAACTATAATTTATTTTCTATTTCTGGTACACACTATCTGGTACTTCAAGGGCGGATCCAGAAACTTTTTTCGGAGGGTGCGCAAATCTTCAATACTCATTTTATCTAGTGTAAAGCCCACTTAATATTGCTGAAAGCCCCATTTATCTAGTGTAAATACTATATTATTCTCGGAGGGGGCCTGCGCCCTCCCCCTGGATCCGCCTTTGGGTACACTATTTCTGTTATACAATTTTCTATTTCTGGCAAAATTATGCAAACCCAGTTGGCAAAAGTAAAAAGTTGGCAATATAGTTGATGAAAAAATAAATAAGTTGATAAAAAACGATATTTGACCTGGAAGTTTATCGACATCTCTCCGCCCCCACCCCCACCTTAATAAAGTCTTAGCAATGGCTCTGCTGCCATATATGCTTCCGAATTATTTTGAGTGCTCCTGTAGAAGAAGTGCTAAAAATACAGACACTATTTTTGATGGAAAGCATTATTTTGTGAGCCTTAATAACATGCAAGTCAACATTGCTTTCCATGATAAAGCTGAATATACCTCTAAAATAAATAGACAGCTGGCTGTGCCGCATAGCCAGCTGTCGTCAAAAAAGGGTCTCTAGATTTGTGGCACACGATGAACGTTTCGATCGTCCGCCATCTTGCTGGTAGTTAAGACGAGCGACGGCAAAGGCTGCCCTTTTTCCACCATTGGGCAATCTATCCATCTGTTCTCGCATTCTTTCATTTTTTAGCAGATGTCAGTGCTGTTAAAAATAATCGTGACCATTTTTTTACAGGAAATGACGTACTAAAAAATAAAGGATTTTCGTGGAGCTACGTCACCCGCAACTATTTTTATAGCAATCAAATCTATTCTTCGTGACTGGCAACAGTCAAAACGGTCAGAGTTTGGGGTTCCCAGAACGGGAACACTGCGCGTTAAAGGGTTAAAGAGTTAAAAAAACTGACAGACGGTTGATTCAAGTATGAAACAAGCACACGTCGTCGGTTCAAGTTCAACACCTCGCGCCGCCATTTTGTTCTTTTTAATAAAAAAGAATACTAAAGACTATAATCTACTAAGCTCATGTTAAACGCTATTGGCTTTTTCACCTCTTAGTGTTATTATCAGCTTACTGTGTCGTGCGATGTTAAAAGTATCCGTCCGCCGCGCTTCTTTACATTAAAAAAATGAAACAAGATAAAAATCTTTTTCCGAATTCTGGACACGGTTTTTGGAAAGGAAAATAATAATCGGAAGGTTAACTGACACCAGACGAAATGATACCTTCCGAATAAGTTATTATTTTTGAAAGATGTTCACTGGCGCGTGAGAATTCACTTTCGCCATTTCCATACATTCGAGGTTGGCATTCGTCCGCCATTTTGTGTCGGGAATAGAAGCGTTATATCGGTGTTGGATATAACATACGGGAAAAAAATTCCACGTAAAAAAATAATTAATAAACATTAAAATTTAAGCACATAAAAAGTTAATGCACATTAAAATTAGTAAATTAATAGGTAGTTGAAAGTGCATACTTAAAAAGTAAATATTAAAATTCATATTTAATAGATAAATAAAATTTTGGTAATGATTTGTCAAAACTAAAATCAATTAAACAGGTTAAAAAAAACACGTTAAAACATGCTAACTAAAATAAAACTTTATAAAGATATTTGTTACAACTTTATAACTATGAAGGATAAGCATTGGTCAATCAAAGAAATAAGAATAAAGTAATTTACTTTATCATTATACCATTTTTTTTGATGGTCTTTGGTCCTTAATCATTTTTGCATGGTCTATAATCTATATCATTTTAAGCCCCGACCTACACAATTGTGTAGGTTACCTACATCTTCTCGAAAAGTACTCGAGTGCAGTCATATTTCCTAAGTCGATTTCAAATATAACATATTATTCTTCATACGGAGTGAAAAATGTATAAAATAATAATTTCTTATATTTCTTTTGATTAGTGTGATATTGGAAAAAGTTAATCAGTTATTCACAAAACTAAAATAGGAAATTTATCTTACACTCAAAGTGTAGCGAAAAGAGTCCAGGTCTTGAAGTGTTAAAGACCATACATAAATGATTGGGGCTTTTCGTTTGAAAAAAAAGAAAGACCACCAGAGTTTTATCATTTTATTCCTAAACGTTCTCAGAGATTTAAAAAATTTCTTAAACAAATCTTTTTTGAAATTTACATTATTTATAATGCTTTCCATGAGAAAAAGTTTTTTTTTTTTTTTAAACCTTACATTAGAGCTGTTAAAAATGTTTCCTTAACCTTGAAACAACTGACTGCTATGCTTCAACATTCCTATTTGTGCAATTTTAAATAACGCATTTTAACTTTCATTTATACAACGCATATTTCAGTAACTAAAATAGTCACTTAGTAGAAGTAATTATACAGCAGATTTGAATGAAAGTCTTACAAATTATGCAGACGATATCGATGTAGAGTGAAGTCTTGACTTAACTCGATGGATGCGGTCTAAGACCCCTAGCGTAAGTGAAAAATTTCGCGTTGTTAAATAGGGTATGGGTACTTACGTATTATCCGGGCGGTCCGGCAAGACGAGCGATTTTTGGCCAAAATAAATGCCGGACACATGAAATTATTAATGGTTTGGAATACAATTGGCAACACTTTGCCTGCACATTTGGCAAAAAAATAATTTGGCGGGAATGACCGCCGGGATAATACGCAAGTACCGAGGTATGTATACGGCCTTTTGAAATATTTACACAATTATTTTAGCCACTTATAAGCAGTTCTCAAACTGTTTAAAGCCATTCCCTAACTATATTATTAGCATTTCCCACATAAGGAAAGGAATGAACAATGTATTAAAAAAGAAGTCTTATTCAACACAATACTGCACAGTACTGTACAATATTGTGCATGTACAAAATTTATGATCAGCAGGAGAGAGAGACATATAGTATAGTACTGTACGTACGATGCAGTAAAAATAGTAAAGGGCAGTAATAATAGTAAAGTGCAGTATTATCATAAAGTACTTTATGATAATACTGTACTGTACGCAATAATAATTATCATTCTACTGCAATAATAGTTACTGTAAAATATGACACAGAGCTGTAATGATAATTTTGTAATTCACTGTAAATTGTAATTTGTAATTCATTGTAATTCTTACAACAGTGAAAAATTAAATGAAATAAAGATTTA
Source organism: Cheiracanthium punctorium (assembly GCA_038373885.1). NCBI lineage: Eukaryota > Metazoa > Arthropoda > Arachnida > Araneae > Cheiracanthiidae > Cheiracanthium > Cheiracanthium punctorium. Next base: position 165,495 of record JAWZYV010011407.1, on the reverse strand, counting down.
GTTGATTAAAGTTATATAAATACACACAGTACATCATGAAGCAGTAAATTAAATCCTACTTTAATCAACTAGCATGATCTCCTAAATATACTCAAATTTATACTAACCGATTTTGACAAAATGAAAGAACTAACTTAATGGCGAACCAGGGAGTAATTAAATCTTATACCGCCACTCCCTTGGCTACTCTAATGCTTTGGTTGATTGCATTTGTAATTGATTTCCGTATAAATGTTGCCCAAGAATAAAATGTTCAGTTTGCAGTTATTTCCTCTGAGTATAGACTGTTTTGAAAGTTTTGCATTCTTACTTGTTGTTGTTATTAAACGTTCACGAGGATTATTTTTAAGAATTACGGTGGAACTACAAACTGCAGTTTGGGGGCCTTCATTTTTCGAAACAAAAATTGTGTAAACAAGAATTGTAGAGAATTATTTTGTTTTATGTAGATTAATTAAAAAAAGAACATGACAAAATTTAATTTAACAACAAACGAGACTGAAAACAATTATAAAATACTTCCGAAAATATATATTTTATTTATTTGATCATGTATTAAGTGTACCTTAAAATAATGTTGTTGCTTTTTTAAAACCTTAAATTCAAACAATTTTTTTTTAAATAGAAACAACTTGCGTCCAAACAATCTTTTTTTTTTTTGTTACATTTTAAAGGACCATTGTAATTAATCTGACGCCAGAAACCGCTTTTTCTGCTTCCAGTTTATGCGATGTACGCATGTAACTTACATCGGCGAAAACTACACTCAATAAATTTCATGCTTGTTTACTTAAAATAAACAATTAATTTCATAATCTATTTTTTGACGTTACAGTTATCGTAGTAACAGAAAAACTTATTGCCACTGAAGTTGTTTAATTCAACCATCCAACTGAAACACAAGTCATTTCTACAATTCTTAAACATGGAATAGGGAGAAAAAATAAAACATAAATGTGAAACAAACATCAGTTTACTGACTTTTAAAGAAATATTCGGATTTTTAATGCAGTTCTATTTTGCATATTATTTCCTGCACATGTGGGACAACATTTCCACGAGACCTATTATTTGCAGTAATGCTGGCAGATCAAATTGAGAAGCACGTGCATATTGCCCGCAGAAAATTATAGGGTATATGCCACATCTTCAAAATAAGTTCCTTCGCGCGCGTGCATAATATATATATATATATATATATATAGATAGATAGATAGATACATATAGTATAATTTATGATTATTTTTGTATTTTCGTAAAAAATGTACGTGGTCAAAAGATTTAGAATTCACTGCTGTAGTGCTAATAAATGTTAGAATTTTAAACTTGATATAAATTATTTTTGAAGCAACTGAGTCATTTGCAATATACAGCTTTTTGTCATGCGTTTATTTATAACAATTTTGCATAATATAATTTCTGTCATGAACCTCTTGAGAACCTGAGTTTATGACTTCTTGAGAACAGGACGGCATGACATCGATTTGTAAATATGAAAAATACCTGGTCTTTTAAATTTTTTCTCCTTCCAAATTCTTATAAGGATATATAGAAATGATAATCGGATGGTGTTAGGTCTGGGTAATAAGGTGGATGAGACATAATTTCGCATTCCATATTTTTGATTTTTCAATAAGTTTTCAAATCAACATGCAATATGTCATTATCATGGTGCAGGAGGATATGCTTCAAATTGAAAATCACCGGGTTCCTCCTCTATTTTTTTTCTCTTTGTCCTGGGCCTGTTTCTTCGATTTCGAAAATGATTGCATAAAAAATTCAGTGTTGAGTGTTCTGTGTTATGACAAGCCTACGGGAGAGTGCCTTGAGTGGAAGACTTTGTAGGTGGCTATAACGCGCATTACATCGGGAGAAACCCGCCCAATGCTCCACACTGTTTAATTGACAGCTGCGCGTTAGGCCCGGAAGAACAAATTCATTCTGAAGAAGATTTCAAGCAAGCAGTGCTTGTGTTCTGCGCTTCCAAAGACAAGACCTTTAAAGAAATGCAAAAAAGAAAAAAATAACAACGAAAGCTTTGAAATGTCATGAAATGTATAAAATATTCATTCTTATCCACAACTTCACGAACGGGCAAAACTTTCCAATTAAAAGAATAAATCAGCTCGCACTTTAGTCTTTATCCAAAGTAACATAAAAATCTTATATTAACGCCGAACCTTTGATAGCAATTAGCATTAATTTTGGGGCTTTACTTCCATTTAAGCCCAAGAATGAAAGAATAGGGGGGAAAAAAAGGCAAGAAATATCACCTGCCATCAGTTTAAAAAAAAGAAAAGATAAAGAAACACTACCACAAAATGGCCATTTTTCCGCTACCAACTCTTTCAAGCGTGAGCTGATTTCTTTATATTATTTTTTCACCCCTTTTCTTGGATACAGCTGTCGGAATGAAAAAGTGATGAACAAGGGATGTTTTTATCAGCTAACAAGATGGGCGCATCTGGGATTTATTTGTGAAGAGGATTAGTTTTAAAAAATGAGCTTGTCGTTACATGTTTTACTTAAAGAAACAAAGTGAAAATATGTACGGGCAAGGATGTACACGCATGTTGCAGTATAATTGGCCGATTCCTTTTCTTATTACACTCATAGCTACTAATTTTAAAATGTATCTGTCATATCTTGAATGCATTCATATTGTTACGAATTTTCGGGGCAACCCGCTGTTCTGGGGTTTAAAATAGTACAAAATTCTAATTCTACGCTTCAAATACTTAAATTTTGCTGCATCAAAATCGATGAACTAGAACCGGAGATACGGAGGTTTCGGTTTCCCTACTCTTTAGTGTGGGGGTTTCTAGAAATCTCGAGAAATATTGGTCGTAGGCCTTCGGTAACTTCACTTTTGGGGACTTATTTTTGGCACCAAATTTGACGACATCTCTCCAAAATTTGCCAAGCTTGGCGGCATTTTGGTCATTTGGCCCGATTTTTCCAATGGTGGCTGTGAAGTTGGTTTTTCTGCATTAAAATCAAATAATAGGCTAATGATTCAGCTATATTTCTATGACGTAGTCAAAACGCGATTGTTCGGGGACTCGTTAGAGAGGTCCCGAGTTTTCTGGAATGCACGTCGGAAACTATAAAAGAACCGGGCTGCTCTCGATCGAGTCAGAGTGAGTTGAGCATGTTATAGAGAGAGTTTGCTGTGTTACGTTTTGTATTGGCGCTACAGAAGCGGTGCTTCCGCTCGCTTTTCGAAGCTGTTTTGAAAGTGCTGAGTGTAAATTCTTTATTGCTGTGTCTTAAGGGATTGTGTACGATATCCCGCAGCTGGCTGTGCCGGCACAGCCAGCTGTCGTCAAAAAAGGGTCTCTAGATCTGTGTCACGCTTTGAACGTTTCGATCGTCTGCCATCTTGCTGGTAGTTAAGTCGAGCGATGGCAACGACTGCCCTTTTTTCAGTATTGGGAAAGGGTTGCGCCTCAAAGGGTTAAAATAGGAGCTGGTTGTTACAACATATTTCATTTAACCCTTTGACGCCGTGAAACTACTTGGCGGATCAGTGCTTTCATTGCTAGTCGCAAGAAAGTATGGATAAATGTTTCCGAAGCTGAAAAAGTGCAGCAGTTGGCATCGATCGATTTGACTACCACCTACATGGCAGTCTATCGAATATCTCCTCTGGCACCTCAGAGGTGAAGAAATTTTCAGACGCAACTGGCTGTATCCATCTGTGACAGAAAAGCTGCCTAATCATGATAAAAATAAACAACAATTTGTGTTGTTGCTGTATCAAAATATTTTACTAGTTTAAACAATTGGTTCTCATCATTAATAAAATGAATTAATTTATCGATTTTCAGTTTTAATTCAACATAAATATTAAATAATATGTTTAGTGAAGGTATATTTATTTAGCTTATACTTAAAATTAAAGAGAAAAAAGCATATTTCGCATATTATTTCTTTATGTTTGTTTTGTCATTTTACAGTAAAAAATATCAAATTATATCAGATTGCTTGTGTTTTATTCTAAAAAATACTTTAATTTATTTATATTTACTTTAAGTGTTTTTACATATGCAGAGAAACAAATATAGATATGAACGACCTCCTTTCATAAGTTATTAACATTTTTTTTTCTTTTCAGTCATAGTAAAATCATTTTCGCATTGTATAATTCTATGTATAATTCGCATCGTATAATTATGTATCCATAAAAAATATAAGAAAATACAACAATGAGCTTAATTTATAATTTTCCAATTTCGCTAATTATTTCTTTTAAATGTATGCTGAAAAAAATAATAATTTTAAATAATTTCAAAGATTACTAAATGAAAAACTATTTACAATGTGAATTAAAAAGAAAAGACTTAGAAATTTAGGATTACAAGGACTTTTCTAATGTAATAAAGTATTATATATAATACTAAACTTTCCAAAATGCAAGAAAAATATTTGCATTAAAAATTAATTAGCAAAAAATCATTTTTATGTTGAATTAATGATAAAAAACGAGAAAAATATGAAAATTATTTCTTTTCTATTGCTTCAACGAAAATTTAAACGGAAAAACTTTATATTTTAAAACAGCTTTAGTTAAACCAATCTCGTATTGTAGGGACTTTCAATATTTTCTGCATAATCGTTGTCAAATACTGAATTTAATTTATGCAAATATTTTTTGTTGGTCTCAGTTTCTATCCGAAGAAAAAAAAAAAAAAACTAAAAAAAGAAGAAGAAGAAAAATGAAGACATTCCAGCTTAACCGTCTTGTTTAAAAATAAAATGAATTATAAAATAAAGATAAGCTCTATATATTTATTTGTTTTTAATCTCCGTTAAACTAATTCAAACAATTTTTTACTTGCTCACATTTCAGCAGCTTTTCTTTAAAAAAAAGTGGCAAGAGAAAAGCAGTTTTGTAAGATTAGAAAAAAAAATGGTAGCATCCTGAGTTTATTTTTAATTAGTTTAAGTTAAATCTCTTGCAATACAAAATTAATTGATACAAAACCAGAATGATGTATAAAGACCTACCCTTCTTCAGCAGTAAAATAACACACTTACAAAAAGACAGGAAGTTCTTTTTCCTGTATTTTTAATATATAATGTCCTCTATTAATAAATGTGTATTTTATTCTTTATCCAATAATAAAGTACTGAAATATTGTTTAATATGTGAATTTTCCTTAATTTTTAATTGTTTCGAATGTAATTGGACGTTTCAAAATAAATTAAACAGATTCATTATTTTATCTTACTTGTCGTATCTATAAATTAAGAATTAGAAAAAAAATATTTAATACATTTATTTCTACTTATTTATGATATCAAGACTTAAAAACTTCCATTTTAAAGGAATTTTTAAAAATATTAATAAGTAAATAAATAAACCAAGATTTATCTAAACAACTTCAGATCAGACACCAATAGCAAGCAAGCAAGTCATACGACCAAGCCGACTTTCCGATAATTGAATTTTGAATAAAACTAATCTAGCATCTTTCAAGATAAAAATCCTCTTAGCTAAAAAGCCATTGCTTAAGATTAATTATTTCTCCGATAGTCCCAATAGCTTGAAGCTGTATAGTTTCGAGTCTTTTATAATTATTTTCCGAAATAAATCTGTCGTCATACATTAAATATAATTATCAAGTTTGTACACGTAACTTTGCTCCGGTGTAATGTAATTATTCAAAGATTTTGCCATGTAATTATTAGCTTTATTTTAAAGATGATATCTGAAAAAAATTTAACCCCGTCAGTTGAAAATGACTTTGAACTTGGATATTTTTTCGCCTATCATTTCTTTACATCTATCTGGATAGAGCTAGTGAATTAATTAAAATTCAACAAGGAATGCTATGAATTGCAATTACAGGGGAAAAAATACTTTTCGCATTTTTAAGCCTAAAAGAAACATATGGCGTACTGTTTCACAAAATTTTATAATTGAATAGATAAAAAGTTAATGGAAGCAAAAGTTTTCGTGAAATATAATGCATTGATTATTTTTATTCAAAGCTTGCTAATCAAAATATTCCATTAACATTCGATTTAATTCTTATGAAGAGCCAAACATTTTTAATAAATTTAAAAGCAATTATGTATATTCTACAATAAATTAAATTAAATTAAAGAAATCGTCGAATACATTAAAATTTTGCTAGGTAAAAAAATATTGTTACCACTTTTTAATCGAAACTATTTATACCAACAAAATATTTTGTTGAATTACAATTTTTTTCCTGATCATTAAACAGTTGATTCCAAAAAATAATTGTTGAACCAAAAGATACTTGGTTGATTCAAGAAAACAATTAGTTGAATCAAAAAAATATTATTTTATTCATATTGAATAATATCTTTTACTTTTGATTCAATTAGACGATTTCTTGTATCTACAACAGTCATAGTTAACTCAATTAAATATGTAGTTGTTAAAAGAAAGTATTTAGTTGTATTTTAAAGAAATTAATTAAAATACATAAAAAATACTAAATTAACTGATTTTAAAATTCTTAAACTCTTATATATTGTTATTATCATATCTTTATCAGATAATAGTTATTGCTGTCCTACTCAACTCTTATGGGATCATGAACATTACATAAATGATTATTGTTAGAATGATTTTTAAATCATTAGAAACTTTTTCCACTTGAAAACCAATTTTCAAAGAACGTTTCGACATGAAGTTTTTCTAAGCAAAATTTAAGAATTTATATCTTTCTTTAAAAAAATTTTTTAATGGCGAAAATAAGAATTAGAAAAACTCTTGCTTCAAGCTAATCAAAAATATTGTTCCAAGAAAGAAAAAAGAAGCGGGGTAATGAATATCTTACATTTTCTGGAAATTTGTAAAATGAGTTACGGAGAGAAGAGTTGCCACTAACCAATTATTTTTGGAAAAATTTGCTCGTTTATAATTCCAACTTATGCTCATAATAAACGTACCGAAACTTTACTTCGCTTTAAGTTGATTAATCGGGGAAAACTGTAGTTTTTCAAACTTTTCAATATTTGTTTTTTGAATTATTCATCTAATACGAGAAGCGTTTTTTTAAAAATTCTTCTTCATTAAATTTTGCGTTAGTTCTACCTCATAAAAAATTTTTTTGTGCGTTCAGAAAATGAATTATTTAGAAGTTTTTTTTAACTTTCTTTGAAATTAGCAAACATCATATTAGATGGATTTTAAAATATTTAGTAATGAAAATTAATTAAAATATGAATGAAAACCTGTTTGCTCATTACGGAATGTTTCGGCGGCTCTATAATCCCTACTGGAAAAAAAATCATTAGAAAATACACAGTATTAGGAAGTCACTTTTCAAATGCGCTTTAAACAAAATAGATTTTTATGCTGGAAATTAAATAGAAAGGCGATTATTAGCAGCTGAAGGGATAAAAAAAAATTTTTAATTTTTAATTATTTTTTCTTTGTGGGTATGTGTGCAAGCTTAACATAAACAGGGGATACGCCGCTGGTACACCATAATATATTGTAAAATGTTTACGATTATTATTCAGTTTTATCTTTAAAGCTTTTTTTTGTGAGTAATTTGTATCTTTCTTTCAAGAATTTTCTCGCCCAATTTAGTTATTTATAAAAAGTGCCACCCCGCCATTTTTGGAGGTGTGTTTTGTGAGGAGTACTTCAAGAACAGCGAGAACGGCTGTGCGGCACAGCCAGCTTTCGTTAAAGAAGGGTCTCTAGATCTGTGGCACGCGATGAACGTTTCGATCGTCCGCCATTTTGCTGGTAGTTAATAGAGATGAGTTCGGGCTCATTTTTTGAAGCCCGAGCCCGAAGACTTTTAATCCGAGCCCGCCCGAGCCCGAGCAATATTATTAAAGTTGGAGCCCGAGCCCGCCCGAGCCCGAAATTTCAGCTAAAGACAAATAAAATTAACTACTTCATTAAGAGGATAAAATAAATTTTGGAGCTTCACACACCTTCTAGTCCCCCGTGCCGCTATTTTTTGAAATAAGTACGTCTATTTATCCCATGAATCACTTTTTAAAATCTGTTTCAAGGAGTATGTTCAACAAAGGAGACATTTTTCACGAGCCCGAGCCCGTCCGAGCCCGAACGCAATCGTGAATTACAGAGCCCGAGCCCGAGTCGGGCTCGGGCTTTCGGGCTCGGGCTGAGCCCGTCTCATCTCTAGTAGTTAAGTCGAGCGATGGCAACGGCTGCCCTTTTTTCAGCATTGGGAAAGGGTTGCGCCTCAAAAGGTTAAGCATGCATGTTTGTTAACATTTAGTATGTTCCCTTCTGTATACAAACGAAACTTTTACTTCACCGGCAAAGCGAAAAGACAGTTGATGAATTTCAAAGCCACTGAATACAACCTTCTCATGATGCAACTCTTATTTAGCGAAAAAAACACAAAACTATAGTGAAGGAATGAAAAAGATCAATGATAATAATCACACATAAGAGAAGTTCAAAGAGTACTTTTACATAATTCATCAACTGTTTAGTGATACAGCTAGCTCAAAAAGCAATAGGTTAACAATCGTCCTTGTCCGACAGCTCTTCAAATCTTGCGTTATTCAGCGTGATCGTGAGCTGTGGTCGCCTTCCTTTTATTATTATTATTATTCAGGTGCACGTGCGATTTCCTTAAGCCCAACAGAAAATATGAACGTCAGACGTTCCTGGAATATTATTGTTATTGTTGTTTACCTGCGAGGTTTGAAGGGGGGTGGGGGTGAGATTCGTAACGTCGGGGCAGCCGCCTACCAAGGTGAAGGTCGTAAGTCGAGATGAGATAAAATATCTTTTTTGTTGTTGGTCTGAAAATAACTTAGATATAGTATTTTCGGCACGTGGAAGATGCATGCTTATTTTTTTTTCTTTCTTCGTGCATGAAACATTTTTGTAAAGCTGGATGAGAAACGTGCACTTTTACACGTTTTTGTTGGTAGTTTTCGTTTAGCTTTTTTGGTCAAGGACAACGTTGTGTTACACAGCGTATAGCATGTTATAATCTCCTTCAACAATAAAATTCTTCCCAAATATATAATAAAAACGAGAAAAGGAATTCATGCTAAACCCATCAATTATAAAATACTTTCCAATGCAACAGTTTCGGCCTAACGCATCGTCGGAGAGATTTTGAAGAGAACCTAGGGGGCCTTGCTAAAGGGGCTGATGGGGGGTCTCCCTCCCTCAACACTCGCAAATTCTGTTAAACTTGGCAAAATCGGATACCTAGGTGGCAAACTTGGTAAAAAATAATATTCGCCTTGGTAAAATATAATTATAATTTATTTTCTATTTCTGTTACACTTGACAAATTACACAAACTCGCTCGGCAGAAGTAAGAAGTTGGTTATATAGTTGATAAAAAAGTAGAGAAAGTTGGTAAAAACCGATGTTTGACTTGGCAGTTTGTCTACATCTCCGCGCCCCCCCCCCCTAAAAAAATCTTAGCTGGGGAAAAAAAACTGCTTATGACTGTTAATTATTTTGTGTTATCCTGTAAAAGAGATTTAAAAATCTTGTGAGTGTTAAAAAATGCTGATTTTTGGAAATCACAAAAACACTTTGAACTGAGGTGAAGCTAAGTTCAAAAGAAAATTCTTGAAAGTAGTAGAAAAATAATAATTTATCTTTACTTTTACTGACCACTTGTTTTAAAACTAACATTAAAACCAGCAGTACTTTTCGGATGAAACACCGTGCCCTTTTATCCCTGAAAAAATTGCCGAAACTTTCCCTACACAGATTATTTATTCATGAACGTGGACGCTGTTTTATTGTTGCGAGGTTACGCATGTTTTATTTTAAATAAAATTTTTGCGCAGGGAGAATTTTTATACATCAGTAATTACATTAATTTTGTTTCTCCTTTTCTTCTAAGCCATAGTATAAATCAGTGCTGGCCAAGCTTTTGCATATCATGCCCTAATCTTTTCATGGAGAAGTTCAGATGCGGAATACAACTGAAGCACCTTTTTATTTCAAGGGTAGAGTTTGGAAAAAAAATTTAGTACTAATAATCTGCAGTATAGGGGTGGAAAGGTAATAGCGTGTGAACATAAGGTTGAAATTGCTGTTCTCTCTCTCTCTCTCTATTTATTATTTTTTTTTCCTAAGGGCGGACATTTGCAAATCAAGTATTGGCCACTACTGAGCAGGGCCATTGCTTAAGATTCTTGTTTAGGAAGGTGGTGGTGGGGGGGATATTCTATAATCTACTATACAAGTCAAATATCGGTTTTCACCAACTTATTTATTTTTTTATCAACTATATGACCAACTTCTTACAGGGTGATTATAATTGAAGTTCCACTTTAAAACGATCAGAAAAGGAAAACTACTGGACCAAATGTTATCGAACTAGGTAATTGTGTAAATGTGGTCAGGAGATTTATTATCCGCGGAAAAAAAAAAGTTCAAAAATTCAACACCAGGGGCAAGGACGTATTTAAGGAATGTGGGGGGGGGGGAGGACGTATTTAAGGAATGTGGGTCTAGGGGTCCGAAACTCCTCCCCCACGAAATTTTGATTTTTGTTACAGAAAAGGATAATGATATACAGTGAAATCCCTCTATAACGATATTTTGAGGGTCAAAATAATATATCATTGTAAAGAGAATTGTCGTTATAGAGAGAATCGATATTGGAACAAAAAGGAACACCCTCGCAAGTAATATATAATAAATGAAAGGAGAAAAACATGTTTATAGTTTTCAGTCATTTTCACAACACTCACAAATTTTAGTTAAATACCCTTGCCGCTTCGCCAGGGATTCTTATAAATATTTATAGCATATTTGAATAACAAATATATAATGTCTAAATAAATAATACCTGAATGCCGCAAAAGGGTTTTTTAAAATGTAATAGATATTAATTGAAAATACATACCCATTAATTTATCCTTATTTATTTTGCTTCATGCCTTTATCAAAATCATTGTGATATTACCTTTACAATATCATTATGATGTTGAATTTCACTTCGATAGATATTTGTTTTCTTTTAGCCATTTGCTTTCGATTTTCACTAAACAAACTTCAAAGTAAACAAAACTCATAAATGATTTAAAATATCCTCGTGTAATAATCGACCTCGATAGGATTTATCTTAGGTTAAAATTATTACTCAAGTTCAGACAAAAGAACGTATCGTTTTCTATATCAGTTCCGGTGAAAGGAATACTTGACCATTTTTTAAAGAGGGGGATAGGAATCAAAGATGTGTCATCCAACTGCCCTCCCACCTTACGAGAAATGCACTTTCTCATTACCATAGTGTTACATCAGCAAAACGAAACTTAGAAGACGTTCTTTGGCAGAGGCGTGGTCCAACCCGTTCCAACCACATTTTACCTCGACTTTCTTTGTGTAGCTTTCAATGTCTGTGCATGGACTTCTGATGCATCGTAGAAAAAAAAAATATATCGTAGTATAGAGAATTATTGTGATTTAAGCGATAATTATTACCATCGTTGTAGAGAGAATTATCTTTTTAAAGGGTATCGTAATACAGAGAACTGTTTTACATTAATCTAAAGGGAATTCAGCCAGGACTATGAAAAAGTATCGTAATAGAGAGAATTATCGTTATAGAAGATATCGTTGTAGCGAGATTCTACTGTAGTGTCCTTTTGAGAAATTTTTACCGTTTGTTCCCACTCCGAAATTTTTGAGCCCCCTCCAAAATGGTCTTCATTGGGGGGAGGGGGGTCGGACCCCTGAACCACCCTTGAAATACGTCCTTAACCCTGATGTTGAGTTTTTGAACATTTTTTTTCCGCCGATAGTAAATTCCATGACGAACTTTACACAATTACCAAGTTTGATAACATTTGGTCCAGTAGTTTTCCTTTTTTGATCGTTTTAAAGTAGAACTTTAATTATAATCACACTGTACTTTTGGCAGCTGAGTTTGTGTAATTTTGCCAAGTGTACCACAAATAGAAAGTAAATTATAGTTTTTGTTCATTTTTTTAAACCAAGTTTGCCAACTACGTATCTAATTTTACCAGTTTAAAAGAATTTGAGAGTGTTCAGACCCCCTTAGCAAGGCCCCTGCTGAGGCCCGAATTATTGGCCATTTTACTACTATTTTACCATTAATCACGTGGCAATTGAATGCACTGTGGTGAGAGATCCGGTCTAATAAACTTTCAATCAGCTATTTATATGCTTTCTGGCTAACAATTTATCGTACGCTATAGTAAGCCTTCGTGTTTACGTAATTGACTCTTTATAAAAGCCATAATGTGTGGAACATTATAATTTTAATTCTCGCCAAATTCAACTAATTGAGACATTGATGCCAACATGGTGCTTCTGGAAAGAAAAAAAAAAACACGGGGAGCAAGAGTAAAATTATTATCGCATTGATATAAGGGAAGATTGCTTTTTGGACTCATTTCAATTTAAAAAAAGAAAAGAAAATTAAGAATAATTTTTGAAAATCAGAGCAACGATTTAACTGAGATGAAGCGTCAGTGCCAAGGAGAATTTCAAAGAGAACTAAAAAAATAAAATGGCAATTTATTTTCACTTTCACAGCCTTTCTCTGCTTTGAAACTTACATCAGAACTAGTAAGAAGTAAAGGAAGAAAAGAGGGGGGAAATATTGTTCGTTCACCGCGGGAAGAATTGCTGAAATATTTCTCGTCGCATTTCTTATTCATAAAGTGGAGAACGCTATACTGTTGTGAGGTACATTTTTAAAAACATCACTTTTTTTTCAACCATAAGAAAACTTTAAGATCAATACGTATAATTTTTCACATCAATACATTAAAAGAAAAATGTGAATTTATGTTGCCGGTCAACACTTCAGGTTTGACATAAAATAAATAGCTATGGAAAACATAAAGATAAGTTGGAAGGATGCTGACATCAATATTTGATTGTAAATTCAGAAAAATTTAAAGAAATCGTTTGTATCAATTTATAAATATTACATTTACAGAAGAATCTTGATAATCCGACATATATGGGATCAGAAAACCGCCCGATTATAGAAAAAATCCGTATTACCAAGATCTATTGCTTTTTGACACAGACTTAAAATCATGTGCTTCCGTGTGGTCGACAGAGGGCGCTTGCTAAAGGGTGGGGGAGTTCCCCCCCAACGGGTACGCCAACACCCTGTCTAAAGATATCTGGCTACTTGAGTCATAGACTATAGATATCGATATGCGCCGTAAAATTTTTTAATTAAAATAATTGTGTGCATGAGATAATTTCATATAAATTTGATTAGTTTGTACATGTGAATAGTAAAAACTGTAAAAAGATATATTATCGTGTTAAAAATTCATGAAAGGTAGAGAAATTTACTTTTCCTACAAACAAGAAATAATAATATAATATCCTAGACAATAAACAAACTTAATACAAAATGAAATGAAAAATTACTACAAACAAAAACATTTTTGTAATAATTTTTCAAAGCTTTAACCGAAAAAAAAAAGAATAAAACAATAATGCTTCATTTATTTCTCGTTCTTGCAAAAGGTTAAGCAACTTAGAGAAGGTCAATATTTTAAATTAGTTATGAACAATTCAAATTTAAACAAATTATACGTTGCAGAACAAAACTCTCGCAAAATTTAAGACAAAAGAAATTTCTCATGCAGATAAAAAAAGAACTATCAACTGGAATTACGTAAGCATTTGCTCATTTAAATTCTAAAAAACAATTCCATCTCAAATGTATCCAAAAACTTCCATCTCAAACTCGTCTCTTTTGCATTTAGATTGCTTCTTTAATTTCGCTTCCGTACCTTTTTCTGGGAGATAACTTTTCATCTCTGAAAAGTACTTTTCTGACAGACGAATTCCACGGGAAACCAAGGGGGAAAATAAAAGAAAAATATATGTATTACGTAACGTATTTACGATGATGGGCGTTGAGCCGAGTTGCGAGAGCAAGACGATGCTCAATGCGGAATGCGGCAACTAACTCACCAGGTTGTCTTGTTTTTCCACCTCATGCGACCTTAAGGTACTCATTAATTTCAACAGTAGAAAATATTTTGGCATCGCCGCGTGGTGCAACATATATGTCAAGTTAAATGAGTCAATATTATTCTGATGCCGTTTACCGGAAACTACGCAATCTTACTTCCCCCCCCCCCAAACTTACAAGGTATTCGACCTTAAACTTGGAAAAGCCGTGTGTGTCGTTGTCTTATCTATTTTTTTTTTAAATCTTAATCCTGCTGTTGTCGTCTTTTTGTTTTAATTTTGCTCCTAGGAATATGATTGCGGTTTGTAGATCAAAGCCGGAGACAGAGGGCGGGGGGAGATATGGGGGTTTGATTCCCCCCACCCCGAAATTTTTTTCTAACTAAGACCTTGGTGTAGATTAATTCTATTTAGTTCCCTATTAATGCAGAGCTACCAGGACCTAATTATTGGAGGGCAAAAGAGGCATTTGCCCCAGGCCCCCTATTTTGAAGTGCCCCTAAATTACTAAGTTTGTGATATGTAATTAATATTGTAACATAAAACAATAGTTTGCCCTTAACCCTTAAACGCGCAGTGGTCCCGCTCTGGGAATACCAAACTCTGGCGTTTTGGCTGTTGCCAGTCACGAAGAATAGATTTGATTTCTATAAAAATAGTTACGGGTGACATAGCTCCACGAGAATTCTTTACTTTTTAGCACGTCATTTCCCGTAAAAAAAACGGCCACGATTATTTTTAACAGCACTGACATCTGCTGGGCACAGCCAGCTGTCGTCAAAAAGGGTCTCTAGATCTGTGGCACGCGATGAACGTTTCGATCGTCCGCCATCTTGCTGGTAGTTAAGTCGAGCGATCGGTACGGCTGCCCTTTTTTCAGCATTGGGAAAGGGTTGCGACTCAAAGGGTTAAGCAGTCACACTATTGGTTATTGCAGCACTAATAGTGCTTTCTCGTAGGTCAACCTTACAAGAATGCTAATGATTTTTTTTTTAAGTTCTCAAAGCTTAAACTGTTCACAAACAATTCAGTAACAGTTTGGTATACGACAGATATATTTTCAAGCAATACAAAAATTAGAATAATCGTCTTATTGAACTCTACAAGTACATTTTGGTCAGTAAATTTCACATGAATTACAAAACTGGAAAATAAAACTTTCAGTGCGTGTATAGTCTGTTTCTGCACATTGCAGTTTAAAAAAAAAAAATTGAAAAAAAAATTGTTGAGTATGAAAGGTTAAAAAGTGTTCAAGCGTAAGTCAAATTCCTAACTTCAGTTTCATATTTAAAATATTCGTCTTCGAAAATAGCGAATTATACCATGTATAATAATAAGTTCTTATATTTCTTACTTTTTTTCATTTTTCCAAAAATTAATGCGTTATTTACAAAACTGAAGTAGGAAATTTGGCTATTACTTGGATATGTTTTCGAGTGGTTGCACTTTGGTTTACATAAATTTAATCGCTATCCAATAAGCGATTCATCATGTGCTTACAAAATTATGCATTTTGTTTCCTAACAAACTACTTGTCTAACTGCATTATCATTTATTCCTTTATTTATTCACAATTTGAATAATCAATTTCAATCAGTATTAATGAAGCGTTAAATGTTCTTAATTTTATTTTACTTAATTTTTTTCTAATGCACTCTTAACTAAAAGTTTTTATAATAATAAAAAACAATGGTTAATTAAATTAAATTTAACCGTAAACGAATTAATTAAGCATATACATTTCAGTTTGAATTTTTCATTTTTTTTAAATTCGTTTTAACAAGAGATCTACTTAAAGTCAACATTTTTGACAGAACTATACAATTAAAAGAAAATATTTTTAAACAAAAATTCCTCGTAGAATAAAATACTCCTAGACAGGTCTGAGACAGCTTTCAAATAAAATTAAGTTTTCAACAAGGGATAGGGAGAAAAAAATCCCTTGCTTCGTTAATCTCTGTTCTATTTTATCTAGTTATTTTTTTATATATAAAAGATTTAAAATTGGGAATGACAGTACATAGTTTTTTTTCTTTCTATTTTTTTTCTAGAAAAGATAATACTTTTCTTTTAAAGATTAAATTCTGTTTTGATTTTCAACTTTTTTCTTCTCCTGAGACACCGTGAATTTTTCAGAAATCACTAAATTTTTTAGATAGAGTTTGTTTAATTTTATAATATAAAGGAATAGTTAAAAAAAAACAAGAAAACTGAAATTTTCTATGGATATCCAAAGGGAAAAGATTCAAAACGCATTTATTTTTCACAGAACTTAGTTTTTTAAGACCGGTTATTCAATTCCTTAACATTTATTATTAATCTATTTGTGCCCAGATATTTTTGTGACTTTCTTTGATTTTTTGCTAATACCAGCAATAATAGATAAATTTCTGATATCAAGTTATTGAACATGGGGTGATTTCTTTTAAAATCATTACGTATAAAAATTGAAATGTCAACATCCTAAATCCATTTTGAAATATTTTGTGGAGTTGATGTTCAATACTCGTGAATAAAGGCTAGGAAAAATAAATAACGTTTCCGACTGATAGCGAAAATGCCGACCCAAAAAAGGGACACTAGGCATAAATGGATTAACCCACACTTCGTAAAATCTGATATCATATATTTTAATTTTGGCGCAATTTTTTAGAAGAGATATAAAATTAATATACTAATATAACTAGTTTAATTAGGAATTGCAATACTTTACTAATTTTTACAAATTCTTTTATTCCATACATTTCTTATCTTTTTATTTACGAATTTGAAAAAAAAATTGTATTGGATAAGAAGTATAATACAGTCGAACAAACTTAAAAGAATACAGCTTATTGTAATAAATTTTCAATGTACCGAACCCTAATAATTAGTTAATGTGATCTCGGATAATGGAATAACCCGCTTATTAGAATAAAATTTCGTGGTAAACTGGGTATTGCATTTAGCGGGTTCGACTGTATTTCACTGTATTGAAAGAAGAGTTTGGTTTATGTACATATGTGTTTCGTAAGCAGCTTCTTTCATAATTGCGCTTTACTGGTATGTGGAAAAAAGGAGAAAACAACTAATGCAATTTTAATTTGCTGAGAAGAAATAAACAAATCTTTACAGAATGTTAGCACATTGAAAAGACTTTAAATTTCATTTAATGGTTTAATAAGGATTTCTATAAATCTTGATGTAGCAAAGATTTTTTTCTGTTACTCCGACATAATTAAAAAAAAAATAATAAAAAAGTAAAAACAACAATAAGTAAATCATGCTGAAGTGAATGACGTAAGCAAGTGTTTTTCGCAAACATTTTGTTGGCATTACATTTTTCCCTTTTGCCGTTGGCAACAACGATTTGTGTATTCGGTTTCTAAAAACTTCAGAACGAAATTTTTTGGGTCTCACCATGGCACAGTGGTTATGTCACTGGAAATGTTAGGCGAGCGAAGTGTGAAGGTCCCGGGTTGGGGTCCCATCGCGCATCCGTCGACCTAACCGTTCGGAGTTTTCCGTGGTTTTCTCCGAAACTTAGCGTAAATACGGGTTAGGACACCTTAGAAAGACCCCCACGGAGGGCACCCCCCTCTTGTGTTGTCCTTCTGACGGGGATTTATAGGCGGACTTCGAGCCAAGCACATAAATCCGGCATACATGTTCACAACAACAACGAAATTTTTTCTCTCGCTTTCGTGTTCCGCCACTTGCCGGTTGTGTACATTTTTGGAATGTTTTCTTACGGATGCTCTGGGGAATAGATGAAATTAAATAGCATTAAAATGAAGCATGGATTTAATCCATATGAATACAGATAAGATATATAATTATTTTTTAACTGTTTTCTGTCTTATGAAAGCTACAGTATAGAGCATTTAAATTTGTCTGATTAAGTACAATTACAGAATATAAATATCAATTTATTTTTAAATCATCCAGTATACTGAGATATTATTATGGCATCTGTGTGTAAGGGTGACACATTTAAGATATTTTTAAAATAAATTTGTCAGTGTAAATCCATACTGTTCCGTAAGAAAATTTTTAGTTTGCTACTTTTCCTTCTGAAAGCCTATGCGATCACGGCCACGTTATACTTGACTTGTTAAATTTTAATATTAGTTTTTTCTCCTACTCTAGCTTTTTAGTTTCTTCAAGTTATGTTTAGTTTGTTTAAGTTACGAATTGAAAACCTTTCAACCTCCATTTCGAAAATTTGTCAAAGGCATTCTCCTTTGAGAAAATAAGGCTTAAATAATTTGCTCGTGTCAAAACTAAATTAGTAAAACAGTAAAAATTATTTCTAATTATGACAGGTGTGACATAAATTTAAAAAAAAATTCTAAGCCACTTGAAACTTCGTTTTATACATTTAATATAAGAATTTGTGTTTTAGAAATCAATACCGAACTTTCTGACATGTTTTTTATAATTTGATTTGTAGAAATCAATGTAACATTAAATATTATTTTTTTATGCTGTATAAAATTTAATTTTTTTCCTGAAGTCGACAAAAAACGAAATACAGGATGGTTATCATTAAATTTACCGATAATTAGGATTCCACAGTTAGAACGGATGAACGGATCACAACCAAATTTGGCATATAGACTATACTGAGTCTGCACAAAGAATTTTGAAAAAAAAAATAGTTAAATATATGTCAACCAGATGGCGCTTTGAGTGGAAAGACAGCAAATTATTCAATGGAAATGGCTAATTCAAAATGTACGAACAATTTTACCATTTATTCGATAATTTTTGAGCATTTATCAACTAATTTTGGTAATTTTTGAGCTGATTTCACCATACAAAGCGCCCCCTCGTAAACATTTTTTGAACTAAACATGTATAAAAACGTATATTCAGGGCATCACCTAATGCATTTTGTCGTGTATTTAGCTAGCGTACCACAATGTCGAAGAAACGAAAGCACGTGACTTTTTGTTTGTATTAATAACAAGAGATCTTTATAATCCCATATATATTCCGAGGAAGTTTCAACAAATGGACTACCTGAAGGCTTTTTCCTGGAATGAAGAATGCGTATTTAGTTAATTTCTCAAATAACTTCGTAAACTGAGTCTAAAATTATATATTTGAAGGAAAACTATTAAATAATACTTATTATTTTATGCAAGCTGCTCATAGTTTAAGTTTATGAAACATAACGTTTCTAATATAATAACGCCAGTAAAAGTTTCTACCGGCGTGCTTCAGGGAACTATAAATCTAATATGTAAATGTCTAAACTATGTCAGTGCGAAGCTTTAACGTTGTATATTTTGTAACATAAGGGAAGTTTTCATGTTACAGTTAATGACTATCTTTTATATCTGGACGTGTAACTAGTTTCAAGATAAAAAATAATGTATATGTGTCTCTGGTTATGCTCAAACACTAATGGAAGTTGCATTCATAATGATATAATATAGCATACAAAAAATATTTACATCATATATAAGTACAAACTTTTTTATTCATACACTAATTTTTTAAGAATCTTTTACAATATGTTTCAAAAAAAAAACTTTTGAATTGACAAATTTGAAAATTATTAGAATTTAACTCGTCTAGATTAACAATTAATCCAAGTGTGTTAACTGTGGATAATAAGTTTATATCTAAGCATAGTTCGTACGAGTAATTAATTTGCTAAAATTCCGAACTTTCGAAACGTCCTAAAATGTCTTAATGTGTAGGCTGTGTCACAAGTCCCTCCCGGCTTTGGAAGTCTTATAAAAAAAAGTATATTACCAATACAGCATCAAAGTTGACTTTATTGGAGAAAGAAATGTTACATCGATATTCGATTGTATACCATGTAAATTAAACAATAAATGAGGAAACATTATTACCTTTGCTCATTGTTACTAAATATTTGTTCATAATCAACATAAAGTAAGAAAAATAAATAAAGGGAGAAATATTAAAATATGAACTGAAGCTTATTTAATAAGGCGTACTGTTCTAGAAATAAAATAAACCTATAAATAATTTTATGATGAATAATATGAAAATTATAAGAAATTGAATTAAATTAGCAATTCATTAACTTCTACTATAACGCACTCAATACGACTATTAATTAACACTATGCAATTTTTATTTTACGCATATCATATATGTCACCTTGAGTTTTCTAATCAGAAAATTTTTTTCACTTCCGAATTTTCCTCCCTTGAAAATAATTGCTTTCTCCTCCGTCATTTTCTAACTCATCACAACAATTTTCGAAAAACGTTTTTTAGAGCATAGTTTGACTTTGCAAAAGTTATGAAAAGGACCGACTCTTTTTTCCCCACGCAGTTTCAGTCACAGATAAACATTTCACCTCATTATATATCATCGGTCGTCAGGAATAAAAAATAAAATAAAAAAGAAGCCAAAAATCATCTCTAGTTTTCCGAATCAAAATGATATCGCAGCCAAATTCTCTTATAATTAGTTTCTACATTTCCATTTTCCAACTGATTACCAAAACACTTCAAAAAGTTTCTGTTAATTTCAACCGACCTTCATGCTTTCAAACTCTCCAAATTGAATCCGAACTTGTAAAGAGGGAAGAGAAAAAAAAAACGGACGGAAATTTACCGAAGAAAAAGGGGAATAATTCCGAGCAATTTCCTCCTCTTTTCCCCCAGAAACTTTTCTGAATAAAATAACAGTCTCAGCCAATTCATCTTTCGTACTTTAATATTAAACAACTCTAAAAAGAATTCCGTTTTGCCAATCTATTTTCCATGTTTCACAAAAACAACAAGGTCTCTCTCCATCTTTCAAATCGTATAAGAAAAAGTCCAATCTTACCCTCACCGTCTCATAAAATATTCATGAAGTGTTTCTTGGGCGGAAAAATTTGTTCCCCCCTCCTTTTTAATACATAAAAGTATAAATTTTTCGCAATCAAAATGCATAAAATAAGTTCTTTTCTCAGACTTGCGCGGAAAAGGGAAATAAGAGAATAGAGTCAATAAATTATTTTTTCTTTTTTATCGTCTGCTGATTCTCATCGATTATTTGTAGAGAGCCTGGTTCGCCAATAAATTTCCATGCATAAAGTGGCATCGCAAATAAAACTTCTCAGAATTCGAAATAAATACTTTATTCAGTGTAGGTTGGTGCTTTATTTGAAAACGGTAGCCTGGCTTATTTGTTTACATTTTTCGTTAAAATATTAATATCCGAAATTTCAGATTTGTATAAAAAAATATATAAATTCTTTTGTAATGCAGCGATTCTAAAATGCGGTTCTTTGTGTCACGGTTTACTCTACTCATATTGAATTGAATGTAAATGTTTTTCTTGGGGGTTCGTTTAAAATTCTTGTTAAAATATTTATCTTGAGAACTTTAGCTTTGTAAAAACAACTATTTACATAGACAGTGTGGGCTTGTCATTGTAGCTTATTGAAATATAAGTTGAAATTGTATTAAATTTTGTTAAGACATATTTATTTAAGTATTTAGTTTAAATTAAATTTTCTAATATTGGGTGCTTAAAGGTGCTACTTTTTACTAGGAAAATTGGCAACAGTTTGTTTAGTATAAATTGAATTTTTTAACTATTTACATTTTTATGTATTTTAATACATGAGAAACATATCTATTCAGTTTAAATTAGAATATGAAAGCCTTAGAAATCGTTAATTCAAAATGTTCTTAGTCTGTTTACCTATCTTTTCCAATTAAATAAATAACTTTGAACAGAAATTGAAAAACATCAGCCTCATTATGAAAGATAGAATATGATGCTCGCTATAAACAAATTAAATTTAAATTTTACTTAAAAAGAAAATCAAATGCAGTAAAAGGAGCTCTAAAATTATTTATTGCAGTCACTCTATTACTGTATTAGAATAAACTAAAAAAAATCTGAACTTAGAGAAAAGCAAAATATAAACCCTGCATAAAGTAGACATTATTAAATTTTGATTGTTCTGTACGTTAAATACAGAGTTTTTCATTTTACTTCACTGACAACGGAGATGTGAATTTTAGCATAGACACAGAGTTCTTTTTTTAATTTCTAAATAAAATGTTTAGTGACCCATAAAATTTGATTTCTAATAAAGTTTTACAAGTTTTGATAATATCGCAATAACATAAATTTACAGCTCGTGTAATTTAATATCATACAAAGATAAATAAATAAATAATATGTAATTTATCAATGCTATCTTTCTCCCAAGACATACAATTCCATGTCACATCAAATCTCTAAAGTTTTGCATGTAAAGATGAATTTTTAAAAAATCTTTTTATGAGTAGAGTTTAACTAGCTTCGTGACATATTTAGTAAATTAAGTTTTTTAACTGCAAGAGAATTTTTTTAAATGTTCAAGCGCTATTGTAGAAATGTTTGAACTTGATCAGTTGCTATTTTTAGTTGACAGGAATGAGCGTTTTGTCGAGCAGCAAAAAAAAAAAAAAAAAATTGAAGCTACAATCCTTTATTAAATAAATCCATCGAAACTGATTACTATTGCCACTTATCACTTGTAACTCAACATTTGAAGTCTGCATTTAAAAAAAAATTAGTATTCTTAAAATAGTAACTATATTATACTTGACAGAATCTATTTTGTTTTAGTTCAAAATTAAAGTAACCGACATAACTTTCGTAATTATGACAAGCGCTGAAGTTTTTTCTTATATAATTTTTAATTATACGTAAAGATCTTCGTATGTTCATAAAAATACCTTTCACGTGATTAAAATTTCAGTTATTTTGCAAGAAACAAGTGTAACATTTTACATCTTTGAATATGGTTTGGACAAGTCACGAAAATTTAAAAGCTAAAGTTCAAATCTTCTGAAATGAAAACTCTCAATGATAAACATAATAATTGAACTGTGCAAGGTTACATAAACAGACAAATAAAAAAAATCGTTAATGGTCTCTTTTTCGATTTTATAATTCAATATATCTATGATACCAATGCTATATTTTTTATTGACTTCCATGCGGCTGAACATGGTCATGTTAAAATAAAAAACTCTTAAAAGTAGCAGCATGCATGCGCAAAAAATTGTAAATATGCAAACTGCAACCGTTTAAATAGTGCATCACGAATTTTCGCAATAAAATTGTGAAATAACTTTCTTCTACCTTAATTCTTCTTCTTAATCTACCTTAAACTTCTCCACATTCTTTACTCATCATTAAATCTTACTTCCTCTTCTACTGACTGGGGGAATTCTCTTAAGATTCAACAACCATCCAACAGTCAAAGCGCGCGGAAGGGCTAACGGGTTACCAAACATTTGCAAAGCGTTATCTAATTGCCCAGAGATAAAAACGAAGCCACAGACTTACCTTTGCTGTCGAAGGCTTGACTGTGTGGTGGATTCTGGGAACGAACCTAATATACCTTGCTTGTCCTCATTCTTTTTTTGTGACGACCTGAATCTCAAACTAAGCTGAAATTACTTCTTCAGCGGACCTTGCAAGGCCCCCAGATATATTTTACTGGATAGAGCAACCTGGAGAGGGCCCCCTCAACCCTTAATTCATGATGGGTTTCTCAGTTAAGCTCCCATAAATGCCCCTCTAGTGACCTCAGCCTCTGCACTATACTTCTTTTTTTTCCAACAAAAGGCGATCATGCAGGTATTTCTGACTTCTAAGCGGTCTGAAGATGCACCCCCAACACTGCAGTGAATTTTTTCTACTTGTGACAAGATTTGAAATGGCATTCGTGAGACTAGAAAGATGGGAACCGAGTAAAACCCATTAACCCTTTGAGGCACAACCCTTTCCCAATGCTGAAAAAAGGGCAGGCACAGCCAGCTGTCGTGAAAAAGGATATCTAGATCTGTAGCACGCGATGAACTTTTCGATCGTCCGCCATCTTGCTGGTAGTTAAGTCGAGCCATGGCAACGGCTGCCCTTTTTCCAGCATTGGGCAATCTACCCAGCTGTTCTCACATTCTTCCATTTTTCAGCAGATGTCAGTGCTGTTTAAAAATAATCGTGACAATTTTTTTAACGGGAAATGACGTGCTAAAAAGTAAAGGATTGTCGTAGAGCTATGTCACCCGCAACTATTTTTATAGAAATCAAATCTATTATTCGTGACTGGCAACAGTCAAAACGTCAGAGTTGGGTGTTCCCAGAGCGGGAACACTACGCGTTAAAGGGTTAATTAGTTCGATCGTAGAGAAAGATTTATTGGTAAATCCCTGCCAAATGTCAATAGGTGATTTCTAGAGAATTTTCAAACGAAGATTTTACACGCATAAGCGCGTCCCAAAAAGTTTATGAGAAAATTTATTTTTTATGTAAGATAAGTTAGCAATGTAAAATGAAAAAAAATGCATAAAGTTAGATAAAAGACTACATTAACAAAATATTCCACTCGTTAATTATGAAAAAGTTACACATTTTAAATTTCTATACGACCCCCTCCAAAAAAAATACCAATTAGTTAAATGTATCCCATACACTAATGAGGTGATGTGCAAAAATTGATAATTATATCCTTAAAATGTGTCTGGGATATAGATAAATATATTCTGACCTAAAGAACTTTTCAATGGTTCTTGAATGAAAAAAATTACGTCTGATAAACGCATTTTAGGGGTCGTACAGAAATTACGAAACAAAATAATTTTTTAATGAACGTTTGTATGAAAAATTAAAAAAACAACGAATTTACAAAAAGAAAAAATCTCTAAAATGAAACAAGCATTCGATATTTAATGTTCAACCATCCAAAAAAATGCTCTAAAAGGCGTTATGCGGAGATTAAAGACAGAGATATTCAATTTACAAAATAGATATGCTCGAAAATGGAAAAGATAATCGGTATTCACACTTTGTGAAAACGCTTTAAAAGGCATGGTGCGAACATTAAAAAGAGATACATACAGTTAAGGGAATAGTATCTCCTGAGAATTTCTTTCAGTGAATCAGCACGTTCAGAAATATCTGAACTTCCTAACTATAACACCGAACAAACGCTAAGAGCACGTCCAGACTATGTCGTGATGTTAAGACTTCGGTCAACCTTTGCGCTGCTGAACAGGAATTTTAAGTGCGTTTCTTTGGACGTCGCTTGAATACAAAAAAGAACACATCTCCGTGCCAAAAGCATGAACCTCAAGCTCTGAACGACTAAAAATAAGTGAAATAATGAAAAAAAAAAAAAGAGATATCATGTTGTAAATTGGAGTTGTTTATTTGGTACCACCATGAAACATATATGAAAAAATTGCATAGAGCTCTTTTATTTTTTTATATAAATTTTAAGCGGGGATTTCAAATTATTTAGTCAGTTTTAACTATTTTTGTTTAAGGTATGAGCCTACCTTCGAGGCACTTAAAATAAGCAAATTTTTAATGAAAAATGCATTTTTTAAACTAAAATGGGGTATTAAACTAAAAATTTAAATACGGTTTTAATGAAAATCAATGCAAACTTTTAAATATTGGCAAATTTAAATGAAATTTTGATAAAATATTGTATTTACGCCATACCTCCTGCAAACAATTCTAATGAATACTTTTTAATAATTTTTACACAGTACATAAGTGGCATATTTATCTGCGTTATGAACCAAAAAATTAGCAAAACTTCTAATATGGAAATATTTCGATTTTTATATGAAAAAAAGATTTTTTTCTTTTAAAAAAAGCATTCTTTAGAAAAAAAAATACAGAAATACTATATTTTTTTTCGTAACACAACTAAAAATGGTCATAACCAGGCAATTTGAAGTCAATATCCTAAACACGGTATGTGATAAGACACTTGTCGTAAAGAAAATTTTCAAAAAAAAAAAAAAAAAAAAATCACACTTTTTCAAGAAATGCTTTTAAAGATTTGAATACTGTACAAAATACTATACTTCCAATTCATTATTTCTTGAAAATTTAAGCTTGTGATCGTAGAAACAAAAATAAAACGATTTTGGAATCTTAATCGAGTGACCTATAAAATAAGCAAATAAAAATAAATTGAAAATGTTCAGAAAACAAAGGATTTTTGGGACATTCTCATACCTCGAAATAAAACGCACGCAGTAGTCCAGTGGTTAAGGCGTTGGACTGGTTGGGATGGTTGCGGGTTCAATTCCGACTTACCACTAAAGGCCACCATGGTGATGTAGTGTACGTTAAATCCTTGGCTCCTAGAGTCCTCTTCCAGCAATTTTTCAGCCTCTGAAACCTCATTCAGAAGTTCCCTTCTGATGAGGATCCGAATCATAGCAGGAAACTCCAGGATGGACGCATGCAGTTTTTGACGACACATTCGGGGATATGTGCCGTCCTCTTCTACTACAAAAATCTAAACAACTTCTAATAACTACAACTTCTAGACAATTTATTTTTGCAAAAAAAAAAAAAAAAAAAAAAATTCTAACAATGTAGAATAACTGATTAGAGATTACTTATTTTCATTTCAAAATAATTCAATAGAGAACCTCCAAGTTTTTAAGGATTTAATTGAATAACGTAGTAAGGATTTATTTGAATAACGTGTTAAGAAAGTTTGAAAATAAAAATATTGAAATCTCTTTACTTGCAAAAAATGACAAGCATTATTAAATTAAACAGAAATAACTACACTTTGAAACGCTGGTATGCATGGACTGATGCTCAGAACGTGGCTTATGAAGTCGGATAACTTTTGATAGTCATTAATTAATTTAATATTGTATCTTCGAGTTACAAATTGCCTACTTTATTTTTACGACATATGCAAGCCATCCAATATATCTCCATGTCACAACATATATCATGTTTTCCATCATTAATACATAAAGGGAAGATTATTTTTGCATGCTTATGTCTGTTTTATATATTTCCCTTTCATGGCTAATTAGATATGTAACAATACCCTGTCGTACTCTGATACTTTTACTTGATCTTAAAAATATTACTGCTGACTGTTTTGAACCATTCTTAATTTTGTTTTGTATTTTTCTTGCAGGTAAGCTCAAGATTCTTTAACCTTGTCGAAACATTTTCTGTGGCGGTAAGCTTATTTAATACCCTAGATCATAAATGCCATTGATTTCTTATTTTGCTCTTATTTTGCATATTAACACTCTGACATCCGACTAAGTAAATGAAATTACACTTCCCCCTATAATAACAAATGCTTATACGAGACGGATTCGTAGAACACGGAGGAAAATCTGTGATCTTTTTCCTATAACACGCTGAAAAAGGTTGGTATAACCAACACCTCCTAGATAGAGAAGGCCTGAGAACAGAAGCTTTTATGTCATCACTGGGTTTTCTAAGATAACGTCATCACAGCTTTACTTTCACAATGGTGAATGATTCTGGTGAATTCTGGTAAATGATAAAAATTTTAGAAATATCTTGAAAATTAAAATACCTTTCTGATAAAAAATAATTTATTATGATCTATTTCTATATATTATATAATTAATGATAGTTAAAATTTCCTATTCATCGTAAAACTAAATTTTTTATCTTAAATCTTTAAAATGTTTTATGCGGGAGTAAATTCACCACAAACTTTGAATACTTTTACTTTGAGAAAATAAATGTGTGATGACGTCATGTTAGTGGACCTAGTGATGACGTAAAGTTTCAGTTCTGAGGCATTGTATACCTAGGAGGTGTTGGTATCACACGGTAAGTGAAAGAGACATATATTTCTACCTGTTAACACTGCTGATGGCGCTCATGTGTTTGTATTATCTAAGTGACTCCTACATACAACAGGGATTCACATTAACACCGAACACGTATCTACCGTGTTATAAGGGGGTCAACAATACTGGAAATAGTATAGGTCAAGTAATAGAATCTCACACACGTATACTTATGTATAAGCTTTGTGATTTTTTTAAACTGTCAATACTCAATTAACATCTGTAGATCGATCTATCAGAGATTTAGCGAGAAAAAATTGATAATGCCAAAGGCTATTGATAGGGAAACATAAAACTCTAGTATCAGCTGAGAATATGCCTAAAATGCGGAGATAGAGTCAATAATTTCGTATATAAAGGTGAAGAAAATACAGCAAATGCTCCATTCTAATTAATATGACTCTAATAATGTTTAAAATAGTATAAAGTATTTATTTTATATGGACAAAAATGATATATATTGAGTTGTTATTTTCATTGATACAAATAAATAAGAATTATTTCGCTATACCAGAAAACTGTTTTTTTTTTTTTTCATTCGTAGACAGTACAATACATTCGCTCATGCGTTAACCTTTCGAGCAAAAAAAAAAAAAAAAAAAGCAACCTCTGGTGTAGGTTTATTTTTTAGCAATTTTTCAATGATATCCAATCTTTTTTTTTTTTTATTGAAATACCTGTATACCTACAGCGGCCAAATGACATGTCACCTACCACTTTTCGGGATTCTTTTTTTCTTCCCCTTAAATTGTAACTATAGGAAACGATAACTTATATCTGAAAAATTGTCAAAGAATAAATGTGAAAGAAAACGACTTTAATAATCCAAATTTAAGGTTGTTTAAACTTCGTAAAACGGGTTGTTTTTGTTTTTACATGTCATCAACTAAAGACTTCAATGAGTTTAAAAGAAGACAGATTGTGTCTATGCGACAAAATGTTGTAAAAGTATCTGACATTTCAAACCAACTTTGAATATCGAATAGAAACGTAATAAGGATATATAGAGGATATTTAATTGAAAGTAGCACAAAAGTTTCAATATCAAGTGGGCATAGACCTAAGAAAATGACCAAACGGGATGAAAGAAAATTGAAGCGGATTGTGAAGAAAAATAGCTAAAAAGGACGATTGAAAACTCTAGAAATTACGAAATCTAGAAAATCTAGAAAAAATCTAGAAATTCAAACTGAACCCAGAAATAAAGATAAGTAAATGCTGTATACAAAGCAAAACTTGGAAGCACCAAATATTAAATGAAGGTACAAGTCATTTGGCCAGTATGTTTACTTTAATAAATGAAAAATACAGCAGTATAAATCCTTTCTCATACAGTTTTCAAAAGGTCGCGTCTCATACTTCTGTATAAACAGTACAAATCCGAATTTAAAAGTCAATCTCCAGACACTAGTGATTTTAAGATAGCGCCAGAAATTCCCGTCCTGGGTCTGAAGTAATTCATATCTTATCTTTTCATAAAGTGAAGTGAAAAAGTAGGTCAAAAGTGGGAGGGATAGAAAATACAACACGGAATTGCTTTCTTGGAGTTCGATAAGGAATGTAGTGTTCATAGCCCAGGGACATTTGAAGAGTCAAGTCAGTTTGGGAAGGAGAAATACAGAAGTCCGGGCTATATTTACCCACGAGAGACATTTTTGTGAGCAATAAACTATAACTTATAAGACATTTATTATGGCGAAACCATTAAGATTATCAAAAATGTATCTATTACTTTTGTAGCAGATAACTAAATCAGAATTTTCATTTTTTTAAGCCTGAACCAAACGATGTTGAAATAATTTTTTTTTTAATATTACGACACGGTTCTTTTTTAAAATTAAGCAAACGCATTTAAGAAATCGAGTTATTTATCTATTTTTAATTAATTTATTTATTTATTTATTATTTTTAGTTTTAGCTATTTTTGTTCCCAAGAAAATGGTTAACGATTCTGGCGAGAAAAAATAATCATTCTGTATATTTTAAAGCTTCAAGACATTCCAAAGTCTGTGCTGTTTATCGCGTAAATCGCGTGACTCCGGATTCGCGTAAGTCGAGCTCTTGCTGTATTTTATTTTCAATATGGAAGTCGAGACACAATTCTTTCACCAAGATACGCAAAACAAAGTAAAAGGGCAAAAGCGAAATACAAACAAGTATAAAAAAAAACTGAAGTTAAAAAAAAATAGGAGGAGGTGGAATTAAATGGTTGTTCTAAACAGAAACATCCCGCAGCCTCTTAATAACGGGAATAAATAGATCTCATTAGAAGTTTAATAATTAAACTAATAAAGTAATTAACTCATAAGCGAAATGGTTATAATTAGAAGTTTAGTCATAACCACTTTTGTTGAAAGTTGTTGACCAACTCTGTATTATTCCTAAAACGTTCTTTTCACAGAATAATATCAACGCCCTAGGAGATTACGCATTTTTCTTGCAGTGTGTACTCACCATTAAGTTCAGTTATATAAGGCGAACACCGTAGTCATCTATTCCAGCAATAAAAGAGCTGGAGCTTCATTTATTTACTAAAAAAGCAACTCTCGGCGCACTTTTCTTGTCACGATCCTTTCAAATTAAGTGCCCCCTCCAGGACGTATCTAGTTATTTATCGCCGAACCCCACTGTGAATATCCCCCGATAAACACCAATAGCTGTTTAATAAATCAACCCTTGCAGAACCTGTAAAAAAACAACACACACACAAGGGTGCATCTTACCTATCCATCATTCTTCATCGATGTGACGTACGATGCTTAAGCCCGTTGGTCAGCAAGATAGGTATCTACAAACGACCTTGTCGGGTCCATTGATCCAAAACGAAACCGCAGGATAAATATATTATTATTATTTATCTTGTTCTAGCCAGTCTCCCATCGTTCGCTCAAAGGTATGGTTTCAGGCAATATTCATACTGCATGGGACATTAATCATCGGTGCGACAGAGGGAAATGGCGCCGTGTAATTTGGTGGCCATTTTAAAAGTAGATAAAAGGTACTTGTGATTAAAGAATCCAATTCGGCCATCGTTTTCTGCATATAAAGTTTGTTCTGAATAGCATTATACGGAGAACTATTAGATGGCGCCACAAATTTATTTTATTTTTCGAATTCTTTCTTGCCTCCTTGATTTCTCAGACTGCGGATGGGAATAACAATTACATCGAAAATTGCTGCATGTAATTGAAAAAAAAAAAAGAAATGTCATTTCATAAGTGCTACTGGTTCGTAAACGTTTGCAAGCCAGAAAATTATCTGAAGTAAATTAGCTCAGGAAATTTTTCTATGTTAACCAGTTTACCTACAGAACTAACCTTAGTAACCATAAGTGACGTTTCAATATCTGGTATTACTAAACCTTCCGAAAACCATCCTTATTATAAAAAGAAGAAGAAGACAAGAAATTACTGTTACAGAATTAATCTAAAACAGTCAAATTTTACTTCAATTTCGAAAGTGAAGTATCTGCTCAGTAGTTTCATCTACTAGATACAACTAGTAAGCTTCTGTGGAGACTAAATGCGTAAAGTTCAGTCCACCATAATGGTAAATCTGGCATTCTGTTAGTTCGTTCGGCTGTAATGTGAACATGAGCAAGAACTTTCCAACAAGATTCCGCTTGAATAATCTCTGTATAATGCACGAAAATATTGCAATAGTTTGCGGTGAACGTTTCTTAAAATCAACTGAATTGAATTTTTCTTTCTACAAGGCATTAACAGGCGAAACGACAGGCAAGTGAGCCATCACCCAAAATCATTGGCGGATCCTTAAGAGGACCACAAAAGCACGTATTTTCCCCAGACAGAACTAAGTTTAGACTATAAAGAAATGATTTATATAGTGAATTCGAATGCTTTTAGAAGAAAAAGTAGACAAATGATATTATGCCCCTGACGGAATTTTTTCTGCATCCGCCAACTGTAATAAAGCATGCGTTAAAAATTAACAAAACTTTAATTTCACACGCACTTACCTAGCCAGGACGGGGCAATAACAAATAGTTTCTTTTACTACTTCTATGAGGGAAGTATCTGCTTTTACAGGACAGAGACACCTGGAGGGTTTAAAATTCAAATCTTCATCTGAATGTAATAAAAAACATCGTATACTGAAAGGCTTGTGTTTAGGTGTCTTTGGTTGTCTGCTTTTGGGAATATATTGGCTACGGACAAATTCCTAGAAAACAAAGAATAGACAAAAACGTGAGTCTGTGAAATGTTTAATGCTTCATCAGAAAGTAGTAATGAAATGAGTAAATAAAACTCTCGACAAATATTTTACTGTATGTATAGTTTCAACAAGCAATTTTCTGCGTTTGTGGATGAAAAAACATCAAAACCGAAAAGGTTTTGAAGCAAAGTTGAGACGGCACGCGCATTCTACAGTGTACGTTTCTAAATATCATACAAAATCACAATTTGAAACAATTTTTTTTTTTAAGAAACAGCTTCTGTAATTGTAGGTTAATTTTCTTTAGTGGTATTAGGGATGGCCTCGAGACGTGCGAGACGAGAATAGGGGCTGTCTCGTCTCGTCTCGCAGTGGTAAACCTCTGTCTCGTCTCGCGTCTCGTCTCGTCTCGCGTCTCCCAAAGAAATTGCTGTCTCGTCTCGCAAAATTAAGGACTGCGATTTCGTTACCATTTTATACTAACTTATTATTGGGATTTTATTGAAAATTAATATTAATAATAACAATTACTTACATATAGCCACATTAGTAGATATATTAATAACTATATCAGCATATATCGGCATTTGAAGTAAAAGAAATTGATATTTAATCCGTATATATAATGTCACACCGAAAATATAGTATTTATTTTTATTTACTAGCTGCGTGCCCGTTCTTCGCGCTGTAGTAAACGAAAATTTTCCTAACATGAGTAATTTCAGTTAATTCCAGTGATGTGGAATCTAAAATAAAAGCAAAATTATTTGACTCTTGATGTAAAGTTTGCGTCATGAGTATTAACCTGGCATCATTGCAATATAATGACTCAAAAAACTACGTCAGTGTCATTCGCGATCAGAAAGTGAAAAGCTTAGCGGTTTGCAGAGAACTCCTGACTTTGAAAATGTGTTATTTCTACATCATACTGTAGTTCTACATCATACTGTTCAAGTTGTAGTATTAAATACCTCAGACACTACATGAAATGGACAACCGTTTGTTTTAAAATAGCTGCGCACCCGCTCTTCATACGCGAAGTAGAGAATATTTTACTAAAATCATATCTGCATGAGACAAAACAGATTTTTATTTTTTTTTTAAGTTCAAGTAATCTCCTCTGTTGAAATTACTGCGGGATATATTAACACAAATTAGAATTACTTATCGTTCAGTTGGTTGTAAGATAACCCTTGAAAAATTATAAACTGAACACTTTTAGTCTTTATTAAATCTCTACTATTTACTTTAACGTCAATTTCAAGTCTCTAAAATATGTGTAATTTTTATATTAATGAAAACAAGATTATATTAACGATAATTATAATTATTTGCCTAATATTTCCAATAACATTACCGTGTGTGCATTTTTAGATTTCATTATAGTATCTCAGTTGGTTAATAGACGTCTTATTTTTTGTTTATATTTTAAATTACTGAACAGTTAATTTGTTGACGACTATCTGTTTGTACTTTTCCACAATAATTTTTAGCGATAGTACTACAGTCGTTATGGTCGCCCTGTTTACAGAAAAATTAAACCATAACCCCCCTAATGTATATCCAGTGTGGATTTTTTTTAAAAATGAAAAGACATCTAACAGGCGAAGATAATTTTAGAATATGAAGCCAACTGCAAGATAAAATGATGGGGAGGAAAGAAATTTATAAGAGTTTTGCAAACCGAAGGAAGGGAAAACATGATAATATAAACGAAAAGAGAAATAGTTTTTAAAAAAATTGCTTGCATTTCTTTCCGTCCGATATTAATATATAAGAATAAAAAATGTCATTTTAATCTCTTTAAAATAGGCCAACAATAGGGATTTAACCGCCCCTAGAAAGTTGTTACCAGGGTGGGCGCCCCCCCCCCTACGCACGCCGCAACGTGCGGGAAAGTTTGAGGATAAGATCCGTACAAGGATATTTCAACCAAGGATATTCAACCATATTTCAACCATCTCAGACTAAGCATCATTGCGAATGCAAGTTGCTCTACTTCTAATCTCTCTCTGATATACCCGAAACCCGATTATCACAGGGGCAAGGGGGGGCGGTAGTCCGGTGCCCCTGAAGAAAAAGGGGGCCCATATATATATCCCGATTATCTAAATTATAAATTCATATGTACTGAAATAGTAATTGTGGGGAAAAACTGAATTTCCTCTATAATATAGGTATTACCTAATTGTCTATCACTAGATCAAGTTAGAGATAATTTTTTGGGGTGATAAATACGATTTGATTAAAGTACAAAAACTACAGTTAACTGAAATGCAATTTTCGAGTACAACAGCGGTCAAAACTGGGTTAAAATGCTTAAAAAAGGGGGGCTCAGTAAAGGGGCTTAATGCGTAAAAAAGGGGATAGTAAGGGGGGGCCCCAAACTTAATGCCCCGGGCCCCGTTTAAAAGTAGTCAGATTTGAACATACCGTACCGCCTTTCCTATTTACTTATTATTTTTCTTTCAACTCTTCTCTGTTTTCTTTTTTTTTTCCGCCTCTTTCTTTATCCTCTCCTTTGTGTGTTTTGTATATCTCTCGTCTGTTCTAATTTTAAATGTTACGTGTTTGTGCGTATTATAGAGTGCTAATAGTATACCAGGACCGAAAACGAAGGAGACGCAAGTTAAACGGTAGAGGCTTCAGGCAAATTGTCGCTTTTCAAATCGTATTTATGCGAGACGGAAAAAAAAATGCGAGAATTCTCGCGCGAGACCAGACTCTGTCTCGTCTCGCGTCTCGTCCCGCATAACATTTTCTTTCTCATCTCGCGTCTCGTCTCTCAAAAAAATGCCTGTCTCGTCTCGCGAGACAATGCGAGAATTCTCGCGTCTCGCGTCCATCCCTAAATGGTATGCATAACACATCTGATTATTTTCTGTAATGCACGAGCAAATAACGCACTCGGAATTCATCAAAATGGAAGATTCTGTGAACATTGTTATTACATATCATTTGATTTACATGAATGTAGCTCATTTTTAAAAAAAGAGAAGAAGGGAAAAGTCAATCTGTAACACAATCCATTAAAGTCGCATCAAAAACCCATTCAATATCAAACAGCCAATTAATGTTCTTCAAAAATCTTAATTGCGTTTGCTCACTCAGAGCTGTCCACAGGCATCTGTCGCAGGACCATGTAAAACGAATTACCATCTCGATTTTCTCGGCTGATTTTCGTAACATTGCGGTTGTAAGACTAGAAACAGCTGAGTTAAATAATTGACCATTTAATGTTTTATTCAATGCTTCATTGTATTGATCTTTAAAGCGCAAGAAAAGATATTTACCCCAGAGCAAATTGGCGGAGGAAAAGAGTTCGTTCAACTGGGACTGCTTATGCCCTTATCACTTCCTTCTCGGTCATGGCTTTTCGTTTTCAATGTCGGAAGGATCTTGTTACTCATTTTCCATTCATGTTTTTCATTTTTTTTTTTATCATCATTATGCTAGAGAAAGTTTTTATCGTTTCCGAAGTAGGAAGTTGCAAATGAGTTTTAAAATTTATTTTCATCTTACATATGTTGTATTTTTTTTAATCTTTTAACGAGAATGTCCACAGCGTAAGACAAAAATGGCGAGTTCCTCATTATCTCACCTTAGGATCCACGTATAAGTGTGGGAGGCTTGTAACATTTATCAAACTTATCCATTAGATGTTATACATGATTTATTTTAATGCATTTTTTTCCGCGTATATCTCCAGACAAGTGATGAAATACGAGGTACTAGTTGAAAGGTTATCGATAGTATGCTTTTTACTAGCATGACTAGTAAATTGATGAAGGGCGATAGTGCTTAACCCTTTGAGGCGCAACCCTTTCCCAATGCTGAAAAAGGGCAGCCGTTGCCATCTTGCTGGTAGTTAAGTCAAGCGATGGCAACGGCTGCCCTTTTTTCAGCATTAGGCAATCTATCCAGCTGTTCTCGCATTTTTCCATTTTTCAACAGATGTCAGTGCTGTTTAAATATAATCGTGACCATTTTTTTACGGGAAATAACGTGCTAAAAATTAAAGGATTCTCGTGGAGCAATGTCACCCGCAACTATTTTTATAAAAATCAAATCTATTGTTCGTGACTGGCAACAGTCCAAACGTCAGAGTTTGGTGTTCCCAAAGCGGGAACACTGCGCGTTAAAGGGTTAACTAGCTTTTGGATAAAAGGTCAATATGTCCGTATGGTCTTAAATGCGCCTTGGGTGACTTATAAAATTTTGCTTTGAGTGACGATATACGTTACCTTGTTCATATATTACAAGTTATTTCAGTGGAATTTTGTGATTAAAAATTGCTTGAAAGATGTGCAATCTTCGCTTTGTACAACTAGAATACTGAGCTGCATATAAAATGGTGTAGTCATTTTTTTGAATAATGTGCAACTTTCCAAGATATTTATACCCTTCACTGTAAAACCGAGGTACTTAGGAATAAGCAAAATGTACTCATTTCTGAGTACTTTGTCATTATGTAATAACTCAGAGTACTTTACTCTTAAACTTGAGCAGCAGATGTACTCTTTTTTTTAACTGTAATTTACATTTGACGCAAATGTACTTGTAAAGTGTGCTCGAGTACATTGAAATGCTCGTTTTAAAGTATATTTTTTCACAGTCTTTCTTCTCTCATATGGGTTGCATTTTCGCTATTTATCAAGCATACGAGCTGACGAATTAACGAACTTCTATCTAAAACAAAGGAAAGAAATTTATGTCATAAGTCCGTATACATTCTAACTGATACCTG
Organism: Cheiracanthium punctorium; assembly: GCA_038373885.1. Lineage (NCBI taxonomy): Eukaryota > Metazoa > Arthropoda > Arachnida > Araneae > Cheiracanthiidae > Cheiracanthium > Cheiracanthium punctorium. Next base: position 129,026 of record JAWZYV010011407.1, on the reverse strand, counting down.
ATGTGTTATGAGAGATGTGACTAAGATAATAACTGCTGCATTCTACGTTTTGAAGTCGACCATACGCAATTAAAAAAATTAAAGATTCGAATAGTTGAGAAAAGGAGATTTCTATGTTTATTTTCTATAAATATTGCTAGAAAAATAACTGAGTATTATTTTCCATCTTCTTACTGAGAACTAGGTGCATATTACCTGATTTTCAGTATGTTCCAAAGACAGGGTTATTTTGGTCGAAGCATTTGAAATAACCGAATGTTATATTTCTTTTAAAAAATTCACTACTTCAATAGAAATTAAATATTTTTACATTTGTTACCTTCAAAGTTAATATGTCTTTGAACCTTAAAAGCCTGAATTTTAAACACGTGTGCAGGCGATTTACGAGTGTAAGCTAAATTTCCTACATCTGTTTTGGGAATAACTAATTATTTTTTCGAAGAACATGCAGTTTGGAAGAAATATGTGAAATTTTTATTATTCACGATATGAATCATCCATTATTAAAAACTACATTGTATCCGTGGAATTGACATAAGAAAGCTGGATTGCACTTTAATCCGGCAGTGAATGTCCGGAATCAAATTTGAAACTCGAGGCATTTAAGGATTAAAAGGTTAAGCTTTTAATGTTGGATGAAATCTATTTTCAAGGATTGAAAACATTACAGGTATCATATCCGAAAAGCGTTAAAATGGCTTTTTTTTCACTGGAATCCAGAACAGAAAATCCATCAAGAGTACCTCTAATATCTTATATTCATTGCATGGTTTAATGATTTTACGTATAATCAATAATTTTATGATTTTGTAATTTAGTAGCTTAAGGTCTCTAAAAAAATTAATGAAATTAAAATTAAGAAATTCAAAAGCAGCACATAAAAATCTACTAAAAACTGCCTAGATTTCTTACCTCCATCCACCCCCCCAAAAAAAAATAATATAATAAAATAATGAAAATAAAAATAAAAGCAAAAACAAAAATAAAAATAAAATAAAAAGATGAAGGAATTTTCGTTACATGTCACTTACAGAGGTAGCGATAAATTAAAATTGAGGAAATATTAAACTGATGCAGAAAAAAAATTCAATTAAACTTTGAGCACGCCTTCTTATATTTTTTTTTTATTAATGTTTCAAAAGTTATTTATATGACATATTTCAAAATTTGAAATTTTTTCTCTCACCGTACAAACAGTTTTTTTTCCTTTTTTAAACTATGTCATTTTTCATGTTAAAATAGTTCAGCAAAATCTTTAGATGCGATATTTCTTTCATAAATGTTCTTTTCTTCTTTTTTTCTTTTGGTCAAAGCATTCAAAAGGCTTACGTTCACGATAACGATATACCCGTGTATTGCATTCATCGCATTATATTTCTCCACAAACACTTTGACAGTTACAAGTTATCTTCGACAAGAAGCCTAGGAAAAAGTAGTGTTCGATAAAAACGTATCAGGGCTTTACATAAAAAAGGATAGGAGGAGAAAAAAAACGGGAATTGTATTTTTTTTTAAATAACATGTATTAAACTGAATGAGTGATATAAAAATAATTTAAAAGAAACAGTTTAAATTAAGTTATGTTAAATAATTCTGTATAAAATATATGAATGCTTTAGAGAATGTTTAATTTTTGGTTTAGACAGTTTTTAAAATCAGGATTTTTCATTAAAAAAATATAGGTGAAAAATGAGAATTTTCTTGAAATAAAATTTATTAAACTGAATAATGATATAAACCTACACTAAAAGAAACTATTTTAAAATCAGTTATATTAAATAATTATGTTTAACATATATGAGTGCTTTAGACGCTATTTAACTTTAATCTATACAGTTTTTAAAATCGGGATTTTTCATAAAAGGTAGTGGAAGTGAAGAAATGGGATTTTTTTTTCTTGAAATAAAATTTATTAAATTAAATGAGTACAATTGAATTTTCCTAACAGAAACTGATTTCAAATTCCCTTTTGTTAAATAATTTTGTTTAAAATATATGAGTGTTTTAGAGAATGTTTAATTTTGATATCAGGGTTTTCAAAAAAAAGAGTAGAGGTGAAGAAACGAAATTTTTCTGAACTTGAAATTAAATTTAAAAACTGAATGAGTAAAATACAATAAAAGAAACTGGCTTTAAATTAATTCAATTATGTTATATAATTTTGTATAACATATTTGAGTGTTTTAGACAATATTTAATTTTAAATTTAGATAATTTTTAATATCAGGTATTTTTACACACACAACAAAAGAATAGAGCTTAAAAAACGAGGTTTTTTCCCATGAAATAAAGTTTATTAAACTGAATCTGTGTTATCACAATTCACTAAAAAGAAACTGCTGTTAAAATTCCTTGCATGAAATAATTCTGTATAACGTATGAGTGTTTTAAATAATATTTAATTTAATGAGTGATATTTGCAACGTGCGCAATACGAATGTACAGTTTTGATGAAGATATTTTTGTAAAAAGAATATTATCTTGCCATGGACACATATATGATATTAGTCTGCATTTTTTATTTTCTACCTCTACTTTTGTACATCTAATGCTTGGATAAAACCTTGAAAATGCGACAGTCATTGTAAATTACAAATAGTCCTAACTAAATTATACATAGATCAAAAGGTCATAGAGCAAAGTTTTATAGCTTCATTAGCGTTCTTCAAATTTTTAAACATGCTTTTGGGTGTTAACTCTTTAAATACTGCAAAAATATACCGAATACATTTTTAATATCTATGGCAAAAGTTATGTCCAACTTAACTCCAAATACCACCTCAATATTTGTAAGAGGTTTAATATTCCTTGAAATAAAAACTCATTTTTAATGACATTATCCCTTTTTTAAACATATTCCGACAAAGGCGAAAGTGTTTATAATTTAATTTTGTCTGTGTTCACGGTCTAACTGACATAAATATGGATCTATATACACGAAATGCAACATATTCTGAAAAAGATGAAACTGTTTATCATTTCGGTTTGTCTGTCTGTCCCTGGTCTAAGTGCCACAAATAGGGATCCATTACTACAAAGTTTATTCTTATTGTTATGTTTATTGTGTACAAATGTTATGTTTAGATATGTTATTAATATGTACTATAACATGCACTTATCGAAAATTTTGTCTGTGTGTCTATTGACAATCTGTTTTTTTATATCTCATTTTATTTTCTTATTATTAAATGTTTCTAATTATTCCAAGTTTAATTTTTTACTACCCATTAACTGTTTTTTGAGGTTTTAAAACTTTTAAAATTAGTATCTTGTAAATTTAATATAAGCGGTCTTGTAAACTTACAGAGAAATCATTTTATTTATTAACCATGCCCCGGCTTAAAATGTATTAAATGTGCGTAAAAAAATTAAATTTATTATTATAAATTTATAAATAATAAAAAAGAAGTAAAAATGATTTTTAAAAGTACGTGCAGAAAAATGATTAAAAAAAAGGGGTAAAAAAAATTGACAGAAAATTCTGACTTATAAAACCAATGTTCACGTATAAAGATTTGCAAGGCTTTCGGTTGTTTTAAGCGATTTCTTCCTGGTATTACTGTATTTCGAGTCATACAACAGTTACAATAAATAAATAAATAAATAAACCATATTAAATTTTAGAAAAGAACATAAAACTGGTACGAGCCGAAAGAAAAATTTATTTCCGTAAAGCTCGGGTGATTTACCCATAAATTTCATTTCACCCGTTTGCTATTGCTTTTGCCATGGCTACAAAAAACGACTTCCATTATATAAAAAACAAATAATGCAATAAAGCAATCTGCTTAAATGTCTAAAATGATGAAATGATGTACCAGTTAACGCTCCACCTAATTTTGACATCTAAACAAAACTACGTGTATTTGTTAATAATTGATGTGATAGAAAAAATTAGGAACCTTCGATACCGAAATTGAAAAGCTTATTTCGTCCATAGCAGGAAATATTGCGTAACACGTACAACCAATATTAAAGGTTACGGTCACGCTCGACCTTAATGTTATTTTAGAAAATGATATTTAATCGATATTTATTCGTAAAAAAGATAATGTTTATTCGATATAGGTTTATGAAAAATGAACATAGGTCTATATTCTTTCTGTGTACTGACAGAGTTTTGAAATATGTAAATGAAGAATAATATAATACCCATTCCATGATATTCTTACCAATGTATACTATTTGAGAGAATTATATTAGCTTCTGTTCCAATTGTCCTATTTTCTTCATCTGCAGAAACACCAACCAACAGATTTCTTGCTTGTGTGTCGGTTAGTATTTTTGGAATATGAATGGTCTTTGTATCACTTGAAACAAACGTTCTGAAATATTCGATAATGAAGGGCCACATTTCTTCTACTGTCAGATTATGCCCTAATACAATCTAATCATCATGATAATTATAATTTTACGGCGAATGCTCGACAACCTATGAATGTCTCATACTATAAAACTACGTCAATCCTCGACTATCTACAGTGTGAGGCATTCATAGAAATATGGTCAATCCTCGAAAATCTATAGTGACATTCATAAAATTACGGCCAACACTCGACAGACTATGAATAAATTACAATATCAAATTACAGCCAACACTCGATAGCTTATAGGTAATGGGATTTTACGGTCTACCTATAGATTGACGAGATTATCTTGGAATTTTCTCTGCCAATAATTGACCGTAATCTAACTGAACTCTTTAAGACAGTGTATTTGATAGTATTAATTACCAAGTAAATTTCACACAAATGATAGTAACATATTTGTACCCAGATATTTTTAAAACTTTCTTCAATTTTTACTAATACCAGCAATAATAGATAAATTTCTGATACCAACTTCTTGAAGAAGGAATGATTTCTTTTAAAATCATTAAATGTCAACAACCTGCTTGTGTGTTGACATTGCTGCTTGTGTGAGATGTTAAAATATTTTGTGGTGTTGAGGTTCAGTACTCGTGATTAAAGGCTAGAAAAATAAATATTGTTTCCGACTGATAGCAAAAATGCCGTCCCAAAAAAGGACGCTAGGTATAAATGGCTTAATCAAATATTCCAATTAGCATTATGTTTCACTTCAAACTTATGCTCACATGCATGAAACGTAAATTTTTTATACAAACCCCCTTTCTTTCTATCAAAAAACATCACAGTAAACCGAAATGGAACGGCTGAATGAGACTTTTAAATGAACCATGCCGCTGAAGCCATAATTCTGCCTAAACGAGAAAAAATTATTCAGCCGGTTTGATAAGATTTCACAAAAAATTACATGTTTGAAGAATATTCCTTCTCTCTCTCTTATTTTTTATTTCTTAAGTGGTATACTTCTTTTGCGATCGCAAATTAATTACAGACTTCGTTAGCTCGAGAAACAAAGGCCTCTTGCTCCATGATTCTTTATTCGATCTAATTTGAATTTATCGTTTGGCAACGCCTCGTTTCCTCTCAATAATTAGCCCGACTTATGATTCGGATGCGCTTCCAATAATTAACTTCTTAATGGATGGAATTAGATTAACGCCCCATCGACTTTTATGTATACCGCGAGCATACACTGGCGATATATTTTTTTCTTTCCAGAATAATTTATGATTTGTGGGAGATAGTAAAGTTTATTCACCGAAACACATGGGATGGAGGAAGATTTCGAACCGAAATTTTGTCATGTTAATTGACCGTATAAGGTATAAGTTCAAATATGATATAAGAGACGCAATTATGTGTGTGTCTATCCTGAATACTTTTTGCACCAATTTCCTTATAATTAATTTATTCTCAGTACACCGTAGCTTACTAATTGTATTATTATGCATATAAATTAGAATAAATTATTGACTGAAAACTGCTAAAAACTGGATAGCTTAAAAGCAGGGGAAGAAATTAGAATGTTTAATCAGTGTTCCGAAGGACCATGTGATCCATGACTTCCCTGGTCCATAACATTTATCATTGGTCCATATATATATAAAACATTAAGTGATAGCATATAATCACAAATATAATACTGAAATATTATACTGTAATATCCCAAGTAAAACACACACACACACACACACACATATATATAATATATATAATGTTTTACTTGGTATTCCATATTAGGTAAGTTTAGCTATTTTATATCATATGTATATATATATTTGCAAAACAAAAGAAATTATATGACAAATACTATATTGATTTCCATTAAGAGCTGAGTTAAAAAATGTAATTATAAAAACATTAAGTAGATCAAATTATATGACATGTATTGTGGAACTAAATGAAAGTTTGCAAGAGAAAAGTATAAATAAAACGTTACTGGTCCGGCGTACCAAAAAATTTTGTATTCTACTGGTACGTTATATAATTTAATGGCCTCAGATTGGCGGACCACTGTCAATTTCGATCCCTGCTTAAAAGTAATATTTACGTTTAAATCTTAAACATAAAATTGTTTAATTATTATTTAAATATATAACAGATTAATATAATGGCACAGAATAATTATAATACATTCGCATGAACTGTACTGTGCTACGGCACCAATTAGTAAATGTTGTGGGACGTTAGTTCACGTACAATTATTATTTACTTGACAAAATTTATTTATGCATAGTAATAGTAATTACCGTTTTGATCCGTTATTATATTATAAAATGTGTCTCTTCGTGCATGTTTTCAGTAATTATTACTTAAAGTTTTCGTATGTTCTCCAACATTTCTTTTGAATTCTATTACTCATTTTAGTATTTTATTCCAGTTCAATCCATATTCTGTATATTTACTAACTGTTAGCAGAGCCTTTTATTATTTTATGAATTCTGAATTGCATATAAATTCATTTCGGTTATCCGAGTATTTTATTTTGCGATGTAATTAAGATAGTTTACTGGAATTTTTCAACCTAAGCTGACAATCTGTTTAGAAGAAATTTCTTCTTCTTCATCTTATTTTTTTTTTTTTTTACATTACTTTGTGCAAAAAATCTGTTGAGGCAACTATTGTACAGTAATTTTCTTCCATTTTCCGTTCGCTTTCTTGCCATTTATTGCAACCTACGGGACTTATTGTCTTATTATTGCCGAAAACAAGCATCCACACTTAGAAATTGTATCCGTTATATGAGGATTACGTTATTTAGTTTTCCGTGATCTTATACAGTATGATTGTAATTGGTGAAGTTAGGTGGTCTTTTCTTACGTTTCAAGAATGGAGCTATTTGTAGTCATGGGGGTAACGCTGCCCGCCTACTGGGTGCCCCCATATTAAAATGTCCACAATACATTCGGGCAGTTGTAGTGGACAATGTTTAATCGGCAAGTGCCCTCACTTTGAAAAAAATACTTTTATTTATTAAAATACTTTGAAATAGATGAAGTGCAACTTCAAAGTATCAAGAACATGCAAGAGTCTCATCATCGAATGTATTTTCAATTAATATCTCTTATCATATAACTCTAAAGCATGAAGTGGGGTTATTTTGGTACAATAACTTCATTAACATATTTCCATCTTGAAAATGCTAATCAAAATTATCCAAAATACCCAGGATATCCTTAAATATGTATTAGATAACACCGGTCAACAAAAAAAAATTTTTTTTTTTTAGGTTTCTGTTCTCATGCTTAAATTCTGATTCTAGACATTGAAAAACACTTAAATTTTCATTTTTAGTTCTTAAAGTTTGCTTTTGTTTGATTTACGTCGATAAGTATATTTTAATTTATTTCATAAACGAAAGAGGGCCGCACTTTGATTAACCCGAAAGTAAACTGTATTATTATTTGTAACTCTGTAGTATTGCTTGTAGTATTATTTGTAATATTATTATTTGTTTGTATTATTATTTGCTCATACGAACATAAAAGAAATACGAAAAATATTCACTTATAGAGATTAATTTCTTATCATTTTACATTTATGTGTTATTGTTTATCACAATTCTTGAATAAAAAAAGACTTTTATATCCAGCAAAAACTTTTCTAATCATAATTTAGAGTGGAATTATAAAAATAAATATAAAAAGAGTGATTTTTTGCCAAAAAATTGAAAAAATTGCTTTAATTTCTACAAAAGCAAACTTTCAATAAAAAAAAAATATATATTATGCTTAGTTTCGGCGTAGGAGAAACTGAAATTTAACATGTAGAAGTCAGACCCAAAAATCGTGTTGACCGGTGTAATTAAAAAACCCGTACAACTCTGCCACTGACATTAAACCTACCACCATAATTATATTCCAGTTTATTAAAGATACGTCCAAAAGATTTGTAACTTGCCATATAAAGCCAATACATGAGGTGGGGTTATTTTGATACAATACCCTGTTTAACATATTCCTATTTTGAAAAAAGCAAACCGAAACTATCCAGAAGATAGAACACCCAAGATATCCCTACTTAAATATGTACTAGATAATTAAAAGAAACGTATAACTGCCACTGATACTGACCCTATCATCATTATATTCAGATTCATTAAAGATACGTCCAAGAGATTTGTGCCGCAAGTTCAAAGCATCAGCGACGTGCAAAACTATCATCCACCAGCAGCATAGCCGCCATTGTTGGGAGGGTGCGAGCGAAAATTAAACTGGTGAACAAAAACAAAAGATTGGGGGGGGGGGGCAATGGTTTTTCATTTACTCGTTTTTAATTAAATTTCAGCCTCGGAGCGCCACTGCCCCCCTCTGGTGCAGGAAAGTATTTTCCCTTCTTATTAACTATGCGCCGCTCTTGGAGGGAACGGTATGCAATTACTTAGCACATGCACGATTCCCGCTTAATAAATCAATTTCGTGAGATGCCCCCAGAATCCACCCCGGCATTACCTGTGCAACGGCCGCTCAAAACGATCGTTTATCATTATCTCGTAAATTCCACCGGCCCAGTGTCTCTCAGCCGATGAATAAATCTCGAGAGCTTATAGGCGAACGGACGGTCCCGAAATAGACTTTGATTCGAGTGGATGTTTGGTATCTTAGATGCATTTAACTTTATAAACTTCACATTGACTTATTCATTGTCAGTGTGGGGTTCATTTTATTTGAATGAAGCTGTTGAGGTATCCGAATAAGGAGGATTTTAAGGGGTCTTGTACCTTTTAACCATTAACGCTCAGTGTTCCCGCTCTGGGAACACCAAACTCTGACGTTTTGGACTGTTGCCAGTCACGAAGAATAGATTTGATTTCTATAAAAAATAGTTGCGGGTGACATAGCTCCACCAGAATCCTTTACTTTTTAGCACGTCATTTCCCGTAAAAAAAATGTCATGGTTATTTTTAACAGCACTGACATCTGCTGAAAAATGGAAGAATGCGAGAACAGCTGGATAGATTGCTCAATGCTGGAAAAAGGGCAGCCGTTACCAGCCCTTTTTTCAGCATTGGGAAAGGGTTGCGCCCTTGAGGGGGGAAAATCGAAAGGGATGAAAATCGAAAAAAGTGCTTTCAGGATATAACTCCATATTTACATAAATATTTTTATCAGCATGTAAGAAATTTTGCGTATCAGTACAATAGCCTTTTCTGTTTACATTAAGGTCTTCAAAAGTTTTCTAAGTTAATTAGGAAATTTAAATTAATTAACAGATTAAAAGCAACCATTTTCTATATGGGTTGACTGCGTGCAGACTAATATTATTTTGCGAACTCAATATTCTTTCTACATACACTCTGATAATGCATAATTAGAATGGCCTATTTTTATGCCCGTCGTTATATAATTTTTAATTTACAAATGTTTTAATTTTTTAATTAGTGGAAAAAAGAATTAATTATTATTTATCTTTAAATAAGTATGTAACATCTGAATAATAATAGGTCATTTTAATTATGTATTATCAGAGTGTATATAGAAAAAATATTGAGTCTGTGATCAAAATATAAAAATAGTTGCTTTTAATCAGTGAATAAATTAATTGTCCGTAATTAATTTAGAAAACTTTTAAAGACATTAATGTAATCAGAAAAGGCCATTGTATTGATATACAAAATTTCTTACATGTAAATAAGTTATTTTTGTAAATACAGGATCATATACATAAAAGAATTCTTTTTTCAATTTTCACCATTTTTAAAGGATACAAGGCCGCTTAACTTTTCTGCATGCATAAAATTAAAATCCTCCTTCGTGCTGAACTGCTGAAGTTCCTTTAACTTAAAACCGTTAAAATGCCTTTTACTGAACATCAAAATAATTCATTTGGCTGAAAATAAATAAGAATTCACTTATTATTTTGTTCTCTACCAAAAAACTCACATATCTTAAACTATTTTACAATTTCGCAGCTTTAAAGTACTCTTTAAAGCTGATATTTTCTAATTAGTTTTTCATCAAACTGTATTATTGCTAACTCTCTGAAGACTGTACGTACGTAGACTTTATTCAAGAAAAACGAGGGGAAGTTAATGGGCTTCATTTTAAGTTTTGAACCCATACTTAACCTACTTTCTATCATTATTGCAAAGACACAACGTTGGAGATTCCCTTTTTGCCGAGTATTACATTTCACCGTGCGGGTCTAGGAAAGACCCACTAGGGACTAGCAAAGCGTAAGTGCAATGTTGCCATTCTGTGAAAAGAAAAATCAGGAAAAACATGCAAGAGAATTACAGTAAATACAGTGAAAAAAATATTAAAAGAACGAGTGCAAATTACTAAGTAGATATAGAAAATTAAAAAAATCATTTAAAATATACTTAATAAAATTTTTGACTTAATAGTTCTATTTTTATAAATGTTTTTATTAGTATTTTTACTCAGATTTCAGAAAATTCCAGCATCTCTAGGAATAATATCAGTGGACTTGAGTTTAAAAGCGTCCACATAAAAATATAATCTTTAACAAAGATAGCTTCATCTTCTCAATATGTTTGTTTTTCCTTGGGTTCCTAGTAGCTTCATTTCAAGAATTCTGATTTCTAAAAACCTCATAGGAAACACTACTCTCAAATTTCTATAGAAAAAAGGGGAGGTTTCAAATTCTCTGCATTGATTTCATAAAAATAATGGAAGAAAATAAAATCTAATGGGAATTTATACTAATGTTTACTGATACGTAAGAATTCTTTTTTTTCTTAGGTTTATCTGTTTTGAGAGCAAATATGCCCAAATGTTGAAATCGAATCTTCGGACGACTGTTTTTCTTTCGCAACATTTATCTTTTCATCTTACATTGCGATATTTTTTTACTGTGCTTAATTCGATACCTACAAGTATGAATTATTTGACCCTATGTTTCTCAATACCTTTACAGTAAAACTCCGCTTCGCTTATCCGATGCTAACTTTTAATCGATATAGTAAACACAACCGATTTATCTTCTTTAACCGAAGCTCTACTTCGATGAATGTGAAGAACTTAACATACAGATTCTAACCAGTCAAAACATGCTAGATTATATCAAGTCATTCGAATTGGGATAAATGACTGTCCGTGTTATCCGAAATTTCAGTTATCCAAGGTATTCTTGGTCCCAATCCCCTCTGATAATCGAAGCTCTACTGTACATATCAATAGTGATTGACAGTTGACATGTGCAATACATAAATGTACATAAAATCAATACATAAACATAATTTCCCTCTCGGATTAATGATTGTTCGTGTTATCCGAGATTTCAGTTATCCGAGGTATTTTTGGTCCCGATCACCTCCGGTAATCGAAGCTGTTGTTGTTGTCGTGTCCATGGATAGACGACACTATCCATGGAAAGAGGGGTGCCAATGCCCCTGAGAGGGTTGGACTTTTATTTGTTGGTCCCTAATTTTGAACCGATTCCAGATGAGGGACCAACCACCACCTGAAATCACCACCCCCAGAGGTATCGTTTAATAACTTGGAGGACATTGGAGCCACGACGGATTTTACGAGCACCAACGCCCATTAGCGTACACGGTTCCACAGCAGACGAGCCGAGAGGGAGATGATCCTCCCAAGCACTGGCCAAGCCGGATGCTGCTTCAATTGCCGTGTTCTTATGGGAACGGAGTTTAGCGCCCAGACCACTGCGGGACGTAATCGAAGCTCTATAGTACATATCAATAGTGATTGACAGTTGACATATCCCATACATAAACATACATAAAATCAATACATAATCAATACATTTCCCTCTCTGATTAATAATTGTCCATGTTATCCGAGATTTCAGTTATCCGAGATATTCTTTGTCCCGAGCACCTCACATAACCAATACTCTTCTCTACTTATCAATAGTGATTGGCAATTGACATATCCAATAAATATACATAAAGATAATTTCCCTCTCTGCATCCCTCTTCGAACCAACGCGAAAGTTCCCCTTTAAACAACTTGAACTTTAAAATCATCCCCCGCCTTTCCCATTGTTTGAAAGTTACCAGCAAATTTATTCTAATAAGCTTTGCGAGCGTATAATGTTACCGATCATCAAATAAACAAGCAGAAGAGCTTGCATTCGTGTGTGGTCTGACCCTTTTATTAACTGCAAAATAACTGGCAAACACACTTGTTTACCACGCATGATTGTATCGAGAATCTTCTAATCTCCCCCCACCAAAATTATGAATTCCTTCCTATCTGGAAACATGACAGGCTTCCAGAATATTTTGACAGAGTATCGAGGAATTTCTGCAGCGGGAGGCTTTGCTATGCAATCTTCTTCAGATTTGGGCGTGGAATTTGCCCGGGCAACGAACGATCTGCATAGAGACCAGAGTCCGAGCTGTTTACCATTTGTCTAAGTCACTTACATATTCATTTGGCAGTTCAACCTCGAGCTTTCTGGTTTTAGGTTCTTACACTTCCTACAACAGCGGTGGCACTGATCCCCTCTGACGGAAGGAGAAGTTGTTTTTGATGGCTCTGATTGAAGTTTCTTTCAATGTTCGGAGAATCGTATCAAGCTGGATCAGCTCAGATCGTAGTAATTAAAATAGTTCCTTGTTTATGACTTAAGTGAATCGCTTGAGTCTAAACATATAAATAAACTTTATTCAAAGTGCCACATTTGATTATATCAAGTCACATTAGAATTGAGATTAATGATTGTCAGTGTTCTCCAAGATTTCAGTTATCCGGGGTGGGTACCGACCACTTCGGATAATCGAGGTTTTACTGTACTTAACAATCGTGGTAGCAGTTGACATGGGATCATAATTTTTCACTCTGCATGCTAGTGATTATGTGTTAGAAATATGGGTAGAATGTTGTGATTTTTTTCGGTTGCCCATTGGGTAATCACTGAAATTATTTTGGTTGCCCGTAAATAAAGTTTCTTGCTAATAAAATTTTTGCTTCACAAAATTTTTTAAAAACATGCGGCCGTTCCAAAATTAAGTTGACAAACGTTTATTTGTAAAATTGCCATTATTAGGAAATGAAAATAGAAATAGAAAGAAGTTCAGAATGAAAATAGGAATAGGAAGCTGCATTTTCAATCTGGGGAATAAAAATGGTAATAATTGTTTTTCTTGGTTGCCCGAGGGTCAACTGAATTTTTTTGTTTTACTCTCACATTTAAAAATCTGACTGTCCCTGGCAAGCGGGCAACCGCTGATTTCGACCCCTATTTAGAACCCCTTAAAAAGTCCTCTGATCAATGCGCTCCCCATCCTTGGCAGACAGCCCTTGCATAGCTTTGCCATAACACAGCACACAACCCACACTGCATTCTTCAAGTTGACGCAGGAGTCACTTGCCAAATTTATTACCAACGATTCATTCATTAAGTTTATTGAAAACGAATCAGAGTCATTAACAATAGTTCCGATATTTTTTCAATAAATTTATATCTTGATCAGAAAATATACTTATACTAAGGCCATGAGAATAACGAGGAGGAGAAAGTCAGGAAGGGTTACAAAGGTTAAAAAAAAAGTAGAATTTATCACAAAAAGACTTGCTTGTCAATATTCAATTAACAAAAATACAAATTTAAGAAGGGGTCTAGGTCTTGTAGCCTGCCTGGCTGCATTCATTACCAGTAAGGTGAGAAGAGGCTTGAGGCCTGGTCCAGTGTCGGTCAAAAAAAATTTTTTGGAAGAGGGGCTATTTTTTTAAAGCTTTATTGACATGGTCAAAATGAACAATAAAGCAAAATGTTACCTTAAAGCGCTGAATTATTTATTTATTTATTTATTTATTTTGAGAGCCGCCAGTTCATAAAAAAAAGCTCATTTTAGCTGAGAAAGGTGCACAGAAATGCAAAATGTTATTCTGTGTTTTGGAAAACCTGAAACCCCCTAACCTTCCCTCCCGCCTTGGATCTGCCACTGTTCTGGTCCTTTCAAGACATCTTCATAGAATGAGCACTTAGGGTTCCGTCTTCTTCAAAAATTGAGATTAGGTAAATTCCCCTGCCTAATCCTTGTTTCAAAAAAGATATCCCAGTATAATGAACGTCATTCATCTCAGAAAAGTAATAGAAATTGCATGCTAAGCTACGTTTTCTCTGGTGGCGCAACAACAACAAAAAATTATGTATTCGGAGAGTTCATGCAGTACTATTTATACGAAAATAAAAACCATCGTATTATATTCAAATATTTCAGCTACTGCATAAAAAAATAAAATTCTATATACGCTTACGAGGAACTAGCCTACCTCGTTTCATAGAATTCGTGTATTAATAAATAAACAAAATAAATAATACATTTCTTGCATACACCAAGCATGTACCTCAGAGGCAGACGTCTTACATCTAGCATTACTTAAAAAGCTACAGCCTTATGAAGCATCTACCCATAAAATGAATACAGTTAAAAAATTTAGTACTATTTCAGTTATAAATGATCTGTCAGCTACCACTACGCATTATTTTTACTACCGTATTTTTTTGTGTTTTTAAAGGGCAAGAGGCTTAAGCACACTCGTCTCTCTATGAATTCTTTACGAAATATTTCACTAGATGGGTTTAAATTACTCACACGAGATTCCCAGTAAACAAGAAAGAAGCTCCTTTCCCATTGTTTAGGAACATGCAGAGAATGGGTCTTAAGGGTTTTATGATATACGACTGTAAAACTTTCGGGCTCCGCTATTGTGGGCAATAAATAATGCATGCAAATGGCTTCCGAACGCCATTTTGGAAATAAGTGTGTATCTTTTGTATTTCGCAGTTATGAATGACTGGTAAACTGTTATGGTGGAAGTTTTCATAAAGAGTTGGCGAGTTTCTGGCTCAGCTTTTGCCCATCAGCGTAGATGGCATCCGTTTTTTAAATGGCAGCAGCTGTGTGCTGATGAACTCATCATCGTTTGTTCAGAGGTTTCTGGAATACGTTCCTGCGAAATACAATGAAACTTAAGGTACAAAAAGAAATCCGGAAATAGTTTAAGATGAAATTACGCTTCCAAAACTCTTTGAAATAGTTTCGGAAATTCCAGAACAGCGGAGTAATTTAAAATATGAATTAAGTGTTAACAATCACGTAGCAAGTAACTGCTCAACGAAATAAAGTTTCAGTTATAAAGATGTTATCCCTTATACGGTATCTGAATTCAAATTTCTTTGTGTTCACTTTTCAGTAATGTTTAACACATGATAAACGACCATAATAATTTTAAAAAAGATGATATTAAGCACTGGATATAATTAACTTCTTTTTATTGCAAAAGCAGTTGTTGAAGCAGTTTGTTTTATCTGATATCTCTTCCAGCGTAGAAGGAAGCCAGCATATATTTTCTAAAAAGCGTAAATTATTGACGAAGAGAAACCAATGAGGGGGGAGGGGATTAATACCGTACATATAATATTTAAAAGTTTTAAGGCTGTTCTTTTAGAAATCCTGCAACTTCTGAACACCTTTTTAAGAATTTAATTCCGCTAAAGACTCGAAAGAATTTAGAATGCCTTTTTTCAAGTTGTTCTGCGACCTATTATAAACAATAAAACTATAGAAGTCACGAAAAACTCAGGTAAAAATTCTAATTCGCAATATATCCTAAACAGGTAACTCTCCACCCATTTTTGAAAGCAATTTTTGTGATTAGGAATTTTTTCTGGACGTTGCGTGAGACATAGAGCTTTATATTTACTGTTAGCTTTTAGTGTGTTTGGTGAAGATGAATTATTAATTTTTTTTGTGTGTGTGTGCGTGTGTGTGTATAACATCATTTGTTTGTTTTTAAATCTGTTCAAGAATCTTGCGTGATGGTTATTGCTTTTCAAGCCTTAAACTGAATACACACAATGTGTGGAAATGGAAACGTGGGTTACGGCCAATTATCTACTCTAGGGATCTAGGCCAGGGGTGGGATTTCCTTCTTTGGGGGACTTTCTAAGGGGTCCTGACCCGTATTTACGCGCAGTTTCGGAAAAAACCACGGAAAACTCCGAACGGTTAGGTCGGCCAATTTGACCTGGTTTCGAACCAAGCACCTTCCGTTTCACAGTTCAAAGCTTTATCGCTATGCCACTGGTAGGGCCACACAATGTGTGATGATAATTATTAACTAAACATAGTGATGGGCTTGAATGAATCAAACTATTCGAATTAATCGATTATTAAATCCATTCCAAAAAATCGATTTTGGAAAATCTATTCGAACGCTCAGATTATGTCACTGAAAATGGTAGACGGCAGAAGTGTGGAGGTCCGGGTTGGGGTCCCATCACGCGGCTGTCGATCTAATGGTCTGTAGTTTTGATAGTTTTTTTCAGTGATAACGTGAATATGCGTTAGAACCTCTTAGTAAGTCCTTCTACCAAGACACCCCCATCTTGGCAGATCGCTCTAGCGTAGCGTTGCCATAATCACACACAAACAAATCGAACGCTCAGTACATAGCATTCGAATAGCACAAAGCATTCGAAATATGGAATAGACATCTCGAAAATTATTCGAATAGCGAAAATTGCAAATATTCACTATTCGATTAATCGATTATTGTTTCTAATTGAATGGCAGTAATCGATTATTGAAATCATTCGAATGCATATCACTACCTAAACATTCTTTACATTAGCTTTTAAAAACCCGCTATTTGATTGAAAATATAATCTCACAAAAATATCAACTCAATAGAATGTTTGTGCTCTAACAAAAAAATATTTAAGACATAGATCATTTAGTTATTTTTCTCTCCTTTTCCTCACTTTAGTCTAACATAAAATTCTACTGTAAAACTTTTGTGGGAAAAAAATGTTCCTGTAAAAAGACCGGGAAAAAATGTCCTTAGAAGGGGAATTATCGGTACGAGCTGAAATCTGATGTTCCATCTCACATTGTCATTCTTTCCCTGAACTTTTCAGTGAAAAGAAATATAAATCCCTAAAACGGGAGAGGGGGGCGAGCATTTTGGGGTCGATTCCGAAAATTCTTCTTGGAAAAGCTGTATTACTTCATTCTTACGTTCTTTGAAATTTCATGCCCATGGATAGAAAATGTAACGGAGATTTGTTGGAGCTCGTGTTAACACGCTGTTATCCTTAGTGCAGTTTTATCTACCTTGTGTCTGTATTATTTTCCCATAGATGCATCAAGATGAATTCAATTGAGCATCTTGATCATAGCTTATGAAAATGCATATACAGGGAAAATATATGAATTAATCCTAAAAAATGAGAAAAATTCCAAGTTCTTTCGACTCTCTGCACATAAACTCTTGTGCAAGAGTTTATGTGCAGAGGGTTAACTGCCATATTGCCGTCTGCATTGGAGCAGACGGCAATAGCAGTCTTGCAAAGGGTTAACTGCCATATACCGTAATGCATTGGAGCTCTTTCAAATGCTTCTGTAGAAAAACTATAAATGAATGCTGCATACACTACTTTCTATGCAGAACATTATTTTGTTACCCTTATTAGCACATATCATTTTTTTTTTCTTTGAAATAGACGAATATCTCTAAAATACGTTTTAAACAGTGAGTGAACATAGAGCGTAATGTATTGGTATACTTTTAGGTGCTCCTGTAAAAAAAAACTATAAACGCTACTTACACCATCTTCAATAGCGTAGAAGCTAAAATAACATATATACATTTCACAGAAATCGGTGCATATTTCCGGCAGTTGGAGCACAGTCGGACAGACAAACAAACCGAAATAATAAACACTTTTCAGGTTTATTGGAAATATTCCAAAACTAAAGGAATAACATTTTTCGCGCACTCTTATAAAGAAACTGATTTATGCAAAGGGAAATCAGGTATTCTATCTCACATTTTAATTTTTCTCTACACTTGTCGACACCCAAGAGAAGCATACTGCAAATCGCTTCCCCCCCTCCTGTTTAAAAAAAATGTAAACATTTCGAGGTCTTTTCCAAAAAACTGTTATGGAAAAACTGGATTACTTCTTTTCTATTTTGCTACTTTATGCCAGTCGATTGAAATAAATGTAAATTGAGATTGTCAGGTTTCATGTTATCTTTCATGTTATTTTTAGCGGATTTTTATTTGCTTTGTTCTTTTCCCAGCGGTACATAAATTCGAAATACATTATGCATGGAGATACTTTTTACAGTGACATCCTCTCTAAATTTATGATATTTTGGAAAGAACATAGTTCAAACTTATTTTGTTTAACAATGTCTTAGAGCTAGCTTGTGTAGATGACATTTAGCTCTATCAGATGGTTGAAATATCAGTAGATGCAAAACATTAGAACAAGGGCGGATTAAAGGGAGGGGGTGGAAGGGGCGACCGCCCCCCCCCCGAGAAAACAGAAATTAATGTAAAAGATCCTATTTTACTTCCATAAAATGGATATATATGTCAATCTTCTAACTAACCGCCCCCCCCGACAAGCCAACCGCCCCCCCCCCGACAAACTTGCAATAATTCGCCACTGCATTAGCATGATATTTTTAAAACCTTTTATCTACTGACGGTACTGTAAAGTACTGTAAAAATAAATTATTTAAAAAAAATTTCATTAATTATTGTAACCATTTCTTTGAAAAAGTACTACCAAATAATTCATTTTGAAAAGAACATAGTACAGAATTATTTATTTTAATAATGTGTTAGAGCTAGCTTGTTGCCATTGTGTGTAGATGCCATTTAGCTCTATCTGATGGTTGAAATACCAGTAGATGCTAAACATGAAACGTTATATTTTTAAACCTTTTATCTACTGACGGTACTTTGAAGCACCGTAAAAATAAATTATTTTTAAAAATTTTTCAATAATTAGCAGTAACCATTTCTTTGAAACAGTACTTCCAAATAATTCATTTAATTAGCTTACATCATGACTGCATGTTCTGTTAAAGTACGATTGCTTAAAATGGATATCTGTCCGCTAACTTTATATTTATATCGAGCCAGCGAAACAACAACAACAACAAAAAAGAAATATCAGCATTAGTGAATTTTCCGGCGTTGTTTTTATGATTAAAGTACTAAATTTGGAAAAGTATGTCATTCAAAGTATTACTTAACATTTTTAGTTTTGCATGTGCTATACTCTTTTCAAAAAGACTCATCAATTTCTTATGAAACAGTTATTTTTATTTTCTCAGTTTTCTTTTTTATTACATTAATCAGTATTGATCATTCATTGCCTAACTAAAAAAAAGAGAAAAGAAACAATTTCAAGTTAATATTCTTGACGATTCTTAATTTGGTAGATAGAGGGTTACAGGGGCGTAGCCAGAAAATTTTCATGGCGGGGGTTACGACTACTGCAACTCACATATATGCATACATGTGTGCGATAAGGGAGTGAAGAATATACATTTTGTATGGCAAAAAATTCCTCATGGGGGGTTATGACCCCCCTAACCCCCCCCTTGTCTACGCCTCTGGAGGGTTAGCATAACACATTACGGTTTTAGAATAAAATTCATCAAGCAGATGGTTATTTTTAAACTTAATGAATTCATACGATTAAATAAAAATTTTATAAGTCCTAACTTGAGAAGAGTTACACATTAAACTTCAAATTTAATATCGTAATACCATAAAAGAATTTTAAGCTCTAACTTGAGCAGAGTTACATTTTAAACGTAAACTTTAGAGCATCGGTACCATAAAAGGTTTTGAAACAGCAACATGGGCAGAGTTGTATTTTAAACATTATAAGTCGTAATATCATAAAAGACTTTAAAATAGATACATGATCAGAGCATAAAAGTACCCATGTTTTCAAACACTGACGTGAGCAGAGTCTCTAAGTACCTATAAAATTTTTAGAACACCATGTGAACTAAGTTATAAATGAAATTTTAAACTTTTGTGTCACTGTACCTTAAGAATTGAATTTTCTCTGGTAGATTAATTTCTAGTCGATTTTCAGATATTTAAACTTATCATTTCAATATTTTTAACTAAGCAAAAAAAATCAAACAGTTTCTTTCGTTGGAAATACCGCGAGATATATTAACGCATACCTACTTATCGTTTAGTTAGTTTTAAAGATTTAAAAAAAAAAAAAAAAGTTGAGGATAGACAGATCGTTTACAGATCGTTTATTTAGATGTAAGGCAGCCTTTGAGAAATTATTAACATAACAAGCACTTTTTTTTCTCGAAATATTTATTAACACGGTAGATATTGTGCTTTAATCGGTATTATCAAGACAAATCTATTCATACTACTTATACTAATACTATCTATCTTCGTTTCTTCCTCTTAAATATTCAATTTAAATATTTAAATCCTCTATAGTTCAATTGCGTGAAAAATATGAAACTGCATATTCTCGAGGAGCTGTTTAAAATAGTTCGAATTGCGAATATAACGCAAACTTTCTGGCAGAGATCATGAATGCCACACAAGTTTTAATTTATGACGCCCTCTTTTTGCTGCCGTGAAAGGAACCCCGGCTAAATGAGTCAGTTCATCTTGTTACTTCACACAGTTGGTTTTCAAACGGAGTAATATTGAATCTTACGGCGACTTTGAAAAAAAAATCTTTACATAAGACAAAAAATTCTCGTACTCTTACAGAAAACAGCTTTTTGTAATAACACTGTTATAACTTTATGGATGGTTTAATATTTTTTTAAAAAATATTTGAAATTAAAAAAAATAAATTAACGAAATCTGCTTAATATTGCACTTTCCTCCCCCTCGAAAACATAGAACCTAAACAGCTCTCTGACCAAATTTAAATACGCGAAATTTTCGCTGAACCTCAACTAGAATATTCAAATTCCCCTAAAAGGTTTCCGATGTTCTGCTTTAAAATATATCCTACCAATAAACTTCAGAACATTCTGCTTCAAAAGTCCGCCTCTGAACAAAACAACAGAATAACGGGTAGAGTATTTTCTCTATTTCAGTCTGAATTCTGATGCCAAACTCAGGGAAAAGAATATAAAAACCATTTACAAACGAAACCTTATAAAGGAATTGATTGATGCGAAGTGAAATCAGATATTCTGTCTTGCGTTGACATTCCACTTTCTGGACTTCTGGGGCAAGAGAAGTATAAATATGTGTAAGAAAAACAAGGGCGTTTTGAGAACGGAATGTTTATGGAAAAGCTTGATTACTTCTTTCTTCTCTATGCTGGTGCAGATTGAAACGTAATAGAGATTGTCAGGTTTTATGCTCTGTTTCTGTTATTTTTAGAGATTCTTTTCAGCTTTAGATTGCTATTTCGTTCATTCCGGTATTTTGTGTTGACATATTTTTGTGGACTTGTAATTTTTCATGATTTATCGCCAAGTTTGGCGACAAAATAATATCTCCTTAAACCTGAACCTAGCTTGGTGATATCTGGCGAGAAACTGGCAAACGCTGCAGTTTATTACAAATCAGATGTGTAATTAGAATATGCCCGGCGACGATTGTAAAACAGTTCTAGTAAATGATTTTGATATCGATTTCAATTCTGAAGAAGTATTTTATGGAACAAGGAAGACAAACACGGTGCAATCATGGATTATGATGCACATTTCAAATAGTATTTATAAAAGTGAAGCATAATTAGAATATGTTTTCGAAGATTGCAAAACTCAGGTTTATGTGTCGATCCGGTTCATGCTCTAACAACAGTCAACATGCATAGATTAAGACGAAATTCCTATATCTTATTTATATGTACTGTTTCACATATCGTATTGAAAAGGATGTATGAAACATCTATAGCTATTTTACAAGAGCATCCAAAGAATTCCAATACATTACGCCCTATGGTCAGGGAATCACTGTTTAAGACGTATTTTAGATAAATCCGTCAGTTTGAAAAAAAAAAAAAAATGCAAAATGGGTGCATGTTATCAAGGATTGCAAAATTATGTTTTCGATCGAAAATATTATAAGTAGCAGTTAAGACTCATTAATCCATTTCAAGCACGGTACAATATGTACAGTATAGAAACTTTTATAATAGCTTATTGTTCATTTAAAGTACGAAATTCAAAAGATAACATTTAAAGTTATTTTACAGAGTCTCTTAAAATTGCACTAACAGAGGAAGATTGCTTTTTGGGGGCTCTCCTTAAAATCTCGCCAAGTTTGCCGACGATTCATCGCCAAATTCGGATTACTTATTTTGCGATTTCCAATACTTCGTCCTATTTGATAGTCGATGCATTGGCATGATTTATCTTTCTTGTTTGTTCATTCGCTGCTTCACTTCAAATACGTGTAAAAAGTTTTATAAAATCTTGGATAGCAAAATATTTTTTTCGGGAAACTCAGACGTTACTAAATACTAAGAATCTAATCATATTTATACTTTTATGGACTTGCTTAAAATGAGTAAAATGTTTCAATATTCTTTGAAAAGGTTTTTGATATTCTTCTTTAACCCTTTAATGCGCAGTGTTCCCGCTCTGGGAATACCAAACTCTGACTTTTGACTGTTGCCAGTCACGAAAAATAGATTTGATTTCTATAAAAATAGTTGCGGGTGACATAGCTCCACGAGAATCCTTTACTTTTTAGCACGTCATTCCCTCATATAAAAAATTGTCACGATTCTTCTTAACAGCACTGACATCTGCTGAAAAATGGAAAAATGCGAGAACAGCTGGATAGATGGCCCAATGCTGAAAAAGGGCAGCCGTTGCCATCGCTCGACTTAACTACCAGCAAGATGGTGGACGATCGAAATGTTCATCGCGTGCCACAGATCTAGAGACCCTTTTTTGACGACAGCTGGCTGTGCCGCGTCAGAAAAGGGGTCTCTAGATCTGTGGCACGCGATGAACGTTTCGATCGTCCGCAATCTTGCTGGTAGTTAAGTCGAGCGATGGCAACGGCTGCCCTTTTTTCAGCATTGGGAAAGGGTTGTGCCTCAAAGGTTTAAAATATGCTCTCACAATATATTTCAAAATAATCAACAAGCCTCTCTCTGAGATAAAAGATTAAAGATAAAAGTTGAAGTATATAATTTGTTTATTTCTATACTTAAAAAAAAAAAATCTACTTGCAAACTTCCATACCAATAGGACTTAAATTCTCTCTCTAAGGACACCCTTAGAAAGGAATTGATTGATATGAATTGAAATCTGACATCCCATCTCACACTAACATTTCTCCCAAGACTTTTTGTCAGAAAAAATGTCAGTCTAAGAAAAGAAATCGGACATTTTGAGGCCCACTCTAAAATGTCTCCTGAAAAAATGCAGCCCACCCCAACCCCTCACCTTTATTTTACTATTTGAAAAGATTTTCAGATTCCATGTTATCTTTCTGTTATCCCTAATGGATTTTTGTTTGCCCAGTACGCATTTCTTTGCTGCGCGGAGTATGGAAAAATAAATCGAATTTTTATCAAAAGACATAGCATATGACAGATTCTATCATTTATTCGGAGATATCGCTTTGTTATTTTAAATCTAGCTTCCATATTTCGCTACATTTGATTTTTAGAAATAGTTTATAGTTGAGAAATTTATATCTTGTTTAAATCATATCTAAGTTATACAGGTTTTGTAAAAGGGACAGACTTTTACGGAAATTGGAAACGTAAAAGTGACTAGTTTATTTTTACTGCACATAATATCTCAAATCATCATCAAGTGCATGAAAGGAAGATTATTTATAAATAATTAACGGTGTAGTTCGAAAAAACCATGAGATTTTGGTTCATAACTACAAATAAAATAATTATTTCATGCACTTCAAAATTTTTAGAATGCCTCTTTACAAGCTGTACTAAACACTGCAATAAGCGATAATACCCGTATCAGTTGCGAGACTTTCAGAAAAAATTCTTAAAAATCGACAATTTAGTAGGATGTGTTTCTTTTCGAAAATCTTTTGCTGTGAGTGATAAGGGAGTGAAGAATATGCATTTTGGATGGCAAAAAATTCCTCAATGGGGGGGGGGTGTGACCCCCCCTATTTCACCCCCCCCTTTGCTACGCCACTGCCGAAATCATATCTTTGTTTAAAGATATCTCTGAAAAGTTTTATGATGAAAGGCTGAAATTTTGTTCTTCACCTCATTAGTGTGCGACCCCTGAAATGCTATCATTCGACCTGGTTTTTTTTTTCCCTTCGAAAGCCATTGAAAAGTGGTTTAAGTCAGAATTATATTTATCTTCATATCTCTGACACTTTTTAAGTCATAGCTCTCAAATTTTCTATGTCACCCCATTAGTGCTGGGGAACACTTTACTAACTGGAAAATTTTTTGTACGGGGGTCGTATACAGCTTTATAAAGCGTAATTTTTTCTTAAATTAGTCTTTTTTCTTACCTTATTTGAACACTTTTTCAATTTTCATTGCCCACTTATCATTCTCCACTCGTCGGTAAGTCAATACCCAATAGTTACCCTTGTAGATCTCACATCACCGATATTTTAAGACCCTTATTAGTCTCTTTTGGTTAGAGACCCATTCAGGGATCGACCATTTGCTGTCTGAAATGAGGGTATCAGAAAGTTCATTTACCAATTTGACAAAAGCCTTAATCATCACAACGTTTATGTCTAAAAGTATCATACATGTATATCTAACTTTTGGAAATAAACTACGTATTTTCTGTCGACATAATTTGTGGACATATTGTTGTGGACCGATTTTTGGGGACCGATTTACTTCGACAGGTTTTCGTTGCATTATTCAATTCGATAGTTCAATGTAGGGAAAAATAAAATGTTCAAAATTACCAAGGTTTGCAATTTTGATGTTTCATCGCCATGTTTGGCGCCAAAATATAAGTGCCATAAAACTGAGCCTATCTTGGCGATATCTTCCATATTTGGCGAGATAAATAACAAAAGCTACAGTTTATTAGAAACGACAAGTATTAGTATAATATGCCTGACGAAGATTGTGAAACAGTTTTAGTAGGGGATTTTAATATAGATTTCAATTTCAAAGATTTCATGGAAGCAAGAAGAAAAGTACGGCATATTCATGAATAATGATACGCTTTCCAAGTTAATAGAATATATAAGAAAAATAGGGATGACGCATGGATTATGATACGCTTTTAATATATAGCATTTTAGTGCGTATTTAAAATATGAAAGTGTTTCAGAGTGTATTGGTTTTTTTTTAATTCTTTACTCTTGTCTATTGTTTATTGACCAATTGTAATATTCAATAAAAAGGAAAACAGACCTAGTGCAATTTTGAATCATTCTCATAATTTCTTTTATGTATTTTCTTGCAGGTAAGCTCAAGATTCTTTCAACTTGTCAAAACATTTTCTGTGGCGGTAAGCTTTTTTTTTCATCTTATATCCTAAATAATGGAAATGATTGCACATTTTGCAATTTTACAATGCGAAATCCCTTTTAAATAATTGAAATTGCTGAAGATATATTGGGGGCAAAGTGATTGGCCGGCCATTGGGAATAATATTCGGGAAGAACAAACATACATAACCAGGGTGTCTCAAAAATATACCAAATACATTTTAGGAGAGGTAGGGAACATGAAAAGGATTCAGAATCACATATGAATAAGGAGTCAGAAACGTTGCTTTCATACGCCGGATAGTAATCACTGCATAAAAGATCTTGAAGCTCCAATGTCCTCCATGTTCAACGCTATCTCTGGGGGGTGCCGATTTCAAGTGGGTGGTCCCTCATCTGGATTTGGATCAAAATTAGGGGACCCCGAGCGAACTTCCTCCCACTGGGGCTCACTAAAATGGAAGACGTTTCCCTCTCCCCAGCGCCGTCCTGTATGGAGGATCTGCACCACTCTGCGGTTGCTAGACAGGGCCCTTGCTAAAGTCCCCCCCCCTCTAACACTCACAAAATTCTATTAACCCTTCAACGCGCAGTGTTCCCAACCCCTGGGAACACCAAACTCTGAAGTTTTGACTGTTGCCAGTCACGAAGAATAGATTTGATTTCTATAAAAAAATAGTTGCGGGTGACATAGATCCACGAGAATCTTTTACTTTTTAGAACGCCATTTCCCGTAAAAAATTGTCAGGATTATTTTTAACAGCACTGGCATCTGCTGAAAAATGGAAGAATGCGAGGACGGCTGGATAAATGGCCCAATGCTGAAAAAAGGGCAGCCGTTGCCATCGCTCGACTTAACTACCAGCAAGATGGCGGACGATCGAAACGTTCAACGTGTGCCCCAGATCTAGAGACCCTTTTTTGACTCAGACTGGCCGTGCGGCACAGCCAGCAGCCGTCTTAGCAAAAAAAAAAAAATTAACGAAAAGTATAATTTACTCTCTATTTCTGGTACACTTGGCAAAATTACGCAAACCCAGTTGGCAAAAGTAAAAAGGTGGTAATAATGTTGATAAAAAAATAAAGTAGTTGGTAAAAAACCGATATTTGACTTTATCGACATTAAGTCAGTTTTCGACATCGTTTTTATCGACATCTTAGTTTATCGACATCTCCCCCCCCCCTAAAAAAAGTCTTAGCAATGGTTCTCTTGCCAGGGGGCATTAGAAACAACAGCAACAACAGGTCTTGAAGTGTTAGTGAAATTTCCTCCCATGCTTTCCCAAAATTTAATTATTTTCTTCTTAAACAATACGGAACTGTTATTGATCAGCTCAATTAGTGTTTCATTTTGAATGATGTAATTGTGTGAAAATAAACCATTTGTTATAAAGCTTCATACTGTATGTTAACTAGTACTTCAGCAGTCGCATGAGTTTGTTGAAATACAGTAGAGTCTTGACTTACGCCAGGATGCATTTCAAGGACCCTAGAGTAAGTGTAAATTTCGCCTTGTGAAATAGGGTATATACACAAATTTTTTTAAATACACACACAATTATTTTACACATTTATAAACACTCCTTAAACTGTTTTAAATCATTCCCTTATTTATGCATTACCATTTTCCCCATAAAGTAAATGAATGAATGAATGTTGGGTCTGGAAATATCGGTGTTTTGGCCGAGGAGTTCGGTTTAATAATAACGCGTTCGCGAAAGTGAGATCGCGTTGTAGCGCAAATTCACTCTGTTGAGTTTACAACAAGGAATGTTTAAAGGACGTCCTAGTAACGTCACATTATCAAAAAATCAGGAGTGACTCCACTCAACTTTCCAAACACTAACTAGATCATTACAAAGCGTGCATCTATAGGCCATTATGTGTAAGAATCCTTTTTTGCAGTCCTATACTAACCCATAAGTCCTACATACACCAAAATTTATGCAAGTTCTGTGACAGTAACCTATATTACACATACCCAATTTGAGTTGATTCGAATGCACCCTTTAGACATCAGTGCACTTCAAATGATTTTGCGTTGTTAGGTCGAAATGTATAAGAATTCTTTTATGCAACTCTGTCACAAAGTATCCTTCTGCACACACCGAAATCTAAGCAGGTCATACGATCGCGACCTATAATATGAATATCTTATTTGCGCTCAATCGAATGCACCGTTTTTGTCGCTAGCGCACTTTTAAGAATTTGCTTCCATACGCCGTAATGTATAAGAATTCTTTTTTGCAGTCCAGTGAAAAAACTTCGAATATATTCTATATCGAATTTGAGCTAAATCGAATGCACCGTTTCGGAGCTATCGTATTCACTCACATACATACATACATATCGAACGCACCCGTACAAATAGTTCACTCAATAGACATCGCAAGTTCCCCCAAAACGAGTAAATACATCAAAATATTATAGTCGAACTTTTTCATGACTACGAAACTTTTCCTTACATGATGCATGTTCGGAAAGTAAGAATCATACATCAATCTCCCAGGAAAGAATTTCGAAGAGTCAGAAATAAAATTCCTTTTTAATCGTTCCTCAGAAATAAATTGATGGATATGAAGAGAAATCTGATATCCCGTCTCAGGTTTTTACATTCTTTTGTGAGCATGTCGGCATAAAATTGCATAAACCTGTAAAAAATTGAGGCTATATACCCCGAGAATGTTTTTGTGAAAGCAGTTTTACTTCTAGAGCTGTTTAGCATCTAAGATAGCAGTGTATTGGAATATAATGGAGATTGACAGATTTCATGATATTATTTTAGTTTTTCCTGTTATATTTTAGCTATTCGTAACGAAGTTTTATTGGCATCGCCTGTATTTTTTGCTCTCTAGACGTCTGGGAACTATTATTAAATTTGCATAGTGATACTGATTCTGAAAAATCTCTACTGCGTACTGATATGTATTATCCTGATAAGATTGTTCGAATTGAAAATGTTGTTTTTATTGATATTTTCTCCTCCATCAGTGTATCTAAAATTTACTAGCAAAGAAAAGATTCATATAAAGAATGTTTGAATGGAAGTCATAAAATTCCCTTTTAACCCTTTAACGCGCAGTGTTCCCGCTCTGGGAACACCAAACTCTGACGTTTTGACTGTTGCAAGTTACGAAGAATAGATTTGATTTCTATAAAAAATAGTCGCGGGTGACATAGCTCCATCCTTTACTTTTTAGTACGTCATTTCCCGTAGAAAAATTGTCACGATTATTTTTAACAGCACTGACATCTGCTGCAAAAATGGAAGAATGCGAGAACAGCTGCATAGATTGCCCAGTGCTGAAAAAAGGGCAGCCGTTGCCATCGCTCTACTTAACTACCAGCAAGATGGCGGACGATCGAAACGTTCATCAGCCAGCTGTCGTAAAAAAGGGTCTCTAGATCTGTGGCACGCGATGAACGTTTCGATCGTCCGCCATCTTGCTCATAGTTAAGTCGAGCGATGGCAACGGCTGCTCTTTTTTCAGCATTGGGAAAGGGTTCCGCCTCAAAGGGTTAACTACCAACAGCATGGCGATCGATCTAACAGCCCATCAGGCGCTTCGCAACTCAAGAAGGTTTCTGACACAGCCGGCTGTTCGACCAAGCAGACAGCTGTATAATCCAATACTCTATCCAGTTGGTCTTCTTTATCAATGCGAAAATGCTTGTTCTGCAAAAGGTTAATATTATTTGAATTTTTACATTGTAAATTGTATGAAAACCTTCGGATCTCGGAACATTCTTTAAGAAAACTTCCAGGCTAAAAAGTCAGAAATTTTTGAAATTAAAAAGAAATAGCATGAACTTTCAAAAATTTCTACCCATGTCTCCAAGCACATAGGTGCCGAAATAAAAATTATATCCATAAGCGGCCCCTCAGAAGTTAAAGGATTGATACGAAGTGAAAATCGATACTCTATTTCGAGAAGACACGCTTTCCCGGGGGGGGGGGGGTGCAGATTTGTTCTGAAAATCCGGATGTTTTGAGCCTGGCCTCAAAAATTTGACATATTACTTTTCCACTCAGTCCAAAGCAAAGAATGGAAATGTAATACATATAGACAGCTTTATTGTAGTCCCTAACTAA
Source organism: Cheiracanthium punctorium (assembly GCA_038373885.1). Taxonomy (NCBI): domain Eukaryota; kingdom Metazoa; phylum Arthropoda; class Arachnida; order Araneae; family Cheiracanthiidae; genus Cheiracanthium; species Cheiracanthium punctorium. The sequence goes on along the minus strand of JAWZYV010011407.1, from coordinate 99,408 downwards.
TTTGTTGCTTGTCTTGCCTATTTTTTTTTTTTTTTTTGCTCTGAAAGATGGTATCACAGGATATTTCAGTTACTGAGGTATTGATTTCTAAAATCTCTGTCTAAGACCATATCCGACAAATTTATTTGCATTTATTGCAACTTTTATTGAAATAAACGGATAATTAAAGTTTATGTTGAGTAAATGATTGTAAAAATTTCATTACTTGATTGAAAGGGGGAATCACTTCTTACCATTTTAGCAACTGAATCAATTTTTTAACAATTATGGGGGTTGTTGGAAATGAAAGAGAAATTGCTTCTTTGATTATTCCTACAACTATGCAATTTAGTAAAAGTGCAGCAATTATTTTTACAGGAAAACGGCTGCCATTTAAGTATTAAAAAATACTATATTATTAATTTTTGCGTGTTTTTATCTAGTTTTTTTACAATCATGTTTTAGACATATTCTTCAAACAGTTAAAAAGTTTTTTTACTCTTTCCAACAAGTCAAAAATGTTTATGATATCAGTTTTTCTGCACATCTAACAGCCGTAAATATGGATCGACTACTACAGAATTTCTATGGGTTGTGCCTATGTACTGTAACATGTATCCTATTGAATATAGAATATGTGGCATTTATTGTTCTTTTACAAGAGCTAGAGCATCCAAAAGAGTTCTATTACATTTTTCTCTATGAGTCAGTCATCATTTAAATCGTATTATAGAGATATCAATCTATTTCAAAAAAAGCAAAACTGATATATCTTATTAATGTCTGCAAAATAATGTTGTCAGCCAAAAATAGTGTACTTAAGATTTATAGTTCTTTTGCAGGAATACTCAAAAGAGCTCAATAACAGTACGGTTTATGGCAGTTTAGAGACATTAATCCATTTTGAGCTCGCTACAATAAGTATATAAACGTTCATAACAGCAATCTTCATTTAAACGATAAAACAACATTTAGAGCTCTTTTACAGGGTCTCACAAAATTACATTAATAGTGAGATACAGATTTTTCAAGGTTATCCCCAAAATTGTCTCACGTTCGACTAGAACAGATCACGAAATTTAGCACAAATAAAAAATTGGTATTGAAAAATGTTTTTATAATCCATGTGCTTGATGTGATTTTTCTTTCATTTTTATTAAGAGCAATAATTATAAGCTAGGATCAAGATTCAAAGATCCGCATTGCTTTACATCCGAGACATGTCTGGAGAAAGTGATACAACTTTTTGGGGGGTAAAGCCGTATACTTTGAAGCCAGGAACATAAAAAATTTTATATTGAAGATACTGAACTCGTAACTTTCTTCTTGCACTTAGCTTTTATGAAGATACATTGAAAAGTAACAGACTCAGGCAGATTTCATGCTATCTTTCCGTTATTTCTAACAAATATTTATTTGCTTCATCCTCATATTCTTTTATCGGAGATGCACGGAAGGAAATCAAAATTCTCGTGAAGGTATTATCTATCAGAAACTGTGTAATTTAGTGTTTTTTGAAACGGGAATTCATATTTCGAAATATTTCTTTTCGTAATAATTTTGAATCAAAAAGAGTGCACTTGATAAGTGACTTGTATAAGGCAGTTTAGCTGTATCGATGAATGCAAATATTAGAACAAAAGAAGTGCACAAAAATCACATTCTTTTTAGTTTCAATGGTTGGCTACGGGTCAGCGGCCTACTGTTGGCTTGGCTGGCCGGAGAATGCTGGTTATTTCATCATGGGGGCACGTAATAGGCAGGCCACCGTTTCCTCTTTTGAGTGATCTGCTAATTTTTAACCAATTTCGTAGGAAAGATCTGGTTCCAGGAACATCACCACACAGGTATCGTTTGAGCATGCACAACATTGACTACGACAGAGTTAACGTGAATTACCTCCCTTTAGCGTACACGGTCCCACAGCAGTCAGCCGAGAAAGTCGTAACCTTCCAAGTGCTGACCAAGGTCCGCATTGCTTTAATTTCTGTGTTCTTATGGAGCCGTGCTTAGCCGACTGGTCAACTATGGGTCTCAATGCAAATATTAAAACAAAAGATGTGCAAAATAGAATGAAAGTAAACTTTTTCTTAAAAATTCACCCCGACCAGTAGCCGAGCGCATAGCGCTCTGAACTGGGAGACGGAAGGTGCCTGGTTCATAACCAGGTCGCGTCCGCCGAGCTAACCGTTCGGAGTTTTCCGTGGTTTCCTCCGAAACTTAGCGTAAATACGGGTTAGGACCCCTTAGAATGACCCCCGCAGAGGGCACCCCTCCCATAGGCCTAGATTCCACATGCAGATAATTAGTCGTAATCTCACAGCAATAACACCTTAAAATTCAAAGTTCCATCTCAAGTATTCATAATAGCTCATTTTAGAAGTGACAGTGTAGATTTTATACATTTGTGTGTACCTCGTTCATAAGTAATTCTTTGTTGTCTGTAGCTGTGTTTAGTAACAAGAATTGTCTCGAGGGGAGGGGGCAGGGGGTCCGGATTCCGGTACGCTTTTAATTGATTGTACCTTTAAACACCACTGAGTTCCAATCTTCTTGCCTGTGTGGCTGGTGGAACGTTTTTACAACTGATGAAGGATGGATTTTTCGTAGCACCCAGAACGATCGTATTAATACTTATCTTTTTTGATGTGCGTTATTTACAATGCTTTTAATTAATTTTTGTCAATAGTAAAGCATTGCGGTGATCGTTTCCCCGAACAGAGCAGGGAAGCTCCTTAACTCTTTCAGGTGTCCACAACTGAGGACACAAATATTACCTATACTATCGTACAGGAAGGATGTCCTGATTTGGGCACATAAAAAAAAAAAATCCACGAACATTTAATCCTCATGATTATTTATTTTATTTTTTAATTACAAATTTAATCGCTATTATCAAAAAAAAAGTTATTAAATTCAAAGATAAATTTTTGATCGGGTCTGAAAGGGTTAAAATTCCGAATTTTTGGAATAAACACAGGTCATAAAATATTCGTCATACGTGTATGGTAAAATATTCAATATTATATTTTTATGGTCGCTCTTTCTTTACTTTTGTAATATAACATTCATATATTCATTCAAATTTGCCTTACTAATTATTTTATGTATTTAAGTCATTCTTTCTCAACCTGTGGAGCGCGACCCCCAAGGGGAGCGCAGAGTGTTTGCGGGGGGGGGCGAGAAAAACCAAAGAGCAAGTGGTGATACATGTTTTAGAAAAAAGACTCATCTTATTTATTCTTATTTTTACTCAAAAATATATCCATTTTCGCTTAAAATGTTCATTCAAACTTTACTGATAACATTATTTTGAAGAAAATTCAACTAAATGTTTATTGTTAAAGATTAAAAAACTGAAAGTATGCTGAAAAATGTGAGGGGGGGGCGCCACCGTAATGTTACGATGCGACATAGATTGTTAGGTTGAGCCTGTAGGTAATGTGCATACAAATTTCTGCACATTACCTACAGGCTCAACCTAACAGTAAGTTAGCCTTTGTTGGGGGGGGGGGGCGACGAAAAAGGTTGAGAACCGCTGATTTAAGTGGATATGAAAGGATTAATTAAAACTGAAATCTAAGATGAGAACCTGCAAAAGGATTACAGTAAAAAAAAAAAAAAAAAAAGCAGCCGTAATAAACGAATTTTCTAAGCTGGTCCTAAATGAAAATTATTGATACGAAGTGAAATCCTACATTCATCTTCCGATATACCTCAATGGACTTGTCAGCAGGGAAAAATGAAATATGAATCTCTGTAAAAGTGGGAAGAAAAGAGAAAATATTTTGAGTTCGGCATCAAATATTATTGCGAGAAAATCTGGATTACTTCTTTCTTCTGTATTTTGATGATACTGTATGCCAATGAATTGAAATTTAATAGAGATAGTCAGTTCCCATGTTATCTCCCTGCGATTCATGATGAAGTTTTATTTGCTTTGTGTTCCTTTTTCTGGGAGATCTATGAAAAGGAAAATCTCTTCTGTTTGAAAACATTGTTTACAAGATGCTTTATGAAAGAATCCTGTTGTATTTTGGTACTTTTTCAAGGCAACAGATAATTTATTTGAAGTAAATTTTGAATAATGTACGAAATTATGCATCAATGATTTTGACAGTTTAAATATTGATAGAACGAATGATTTGGCGATTAAAAATGAAAAAATGAGGATTTTCTATGAGGAAAGCTATAAGGGGAACCTATAGTAACTTTCCAAAATGGTTGTTCAAGAGAAGCTGCACTAACATGCAGCGTACTCAAAATGGTAGACTGCTCAAGTGTGAAGGTCCTGGACTCAGGTCCATCGCAAGGCTGTCGATCTAACAGTCTGGAGTTTCGGTCAGTTTTCTCCAGTTGTAACGTGATTACGCGTTACAGTCCTTTTAGAAATTCCCTCAACCAAGGCCCATCCTACGCAGACAATCCAGCAGAACAAATTCTTATATATGACGTAAATAATACATAAAGTATTTTTATTTATTGCCTCAAAACTGCGTTGCTTTGCTTCGAGTGCATTATTGTCAAAATTTTCATCATTCTGATCAGGAGTTATTTTTCTGAAGTCTTTTGAGCGAAGCAGGTTGAAGAAGTTCTATGTATTGTTTGTTTTATAAGTATACAGCCATTCCATGCATTTTTTGCAATAATTCAGACCCTCCTGTGCGTTACACACATTCCTGATTTCAAAGAAAAATTGTAATACACATTGCAAATAACAAATACGTCATTATCAGATGTAATAAATAAAAATTTATTGTCAAACTCCTGAAAAATGTGGAATTGGAGTGGCATAAAACGTTCTTTTTCCGCACCCTATAACGCGAAAAAATTTGGGACGTTCCTGCCCTGTATGCTTCCTTTCTGTGACCGAAGGAAATTGTAATAAATAATAAATGTTAATGTAAAAGAGATAGAATATCTAATCAAGGAATTTCTAAAGGGAAAGATTAAGTGCTGTCATCTATAGATTATTCTGAAGAGCTTAAACAAGCATTCTTTTAATAACACTTTAAAGCATATAAATATCTTTCCTTAAGCAATATTTAGGATAAATTTAAGGTATGTTCGACCCAAGTACATATAAAAATCATTTTTAGCTCCTTTTAAGACAGAAATTTGTCTACAGAGCTAAAAAAGAGACATAATATTTTTTTTTCAGTGACCTATAAGACGGAAGTGATTGATACAAAGCGAAATGGCGACATTTTATCTCACGATGACATTCCACCACGTCGGAAAAAGAACTCCAAATCTCTCGGAAAAGTGGACATTTTGAAACCGCTTCCGAGATTTTTTTTCCGAAGATAGATTTCGTGTGTCTGGCTTCTTATTCCATTTCCTTGGGATGGACTGTAAAGTGATGGAAACTGACAGATTTCTTGTTATATCTTTCGATCACGTTACTCCTAAAGCTCCTCTGCTATGTCTATGCTCTTTCTGGTATAGAGGAAATATTCAAAACTTACAACTATTTGCAACATAAATTCAAAGTCACAGGAAATTTTTGTTCTTCAGATAATATTTTTTCTTGTTACTGAGTGTTCTTTATATGATGAATTTAAGTTTGTTAAAATGTGAACAGCATTATATAAACTGAATATTTATTATGGGCAAACAGAGGATAGTCATAATTAAACGATCCTGTTTAAAGTTGTCTGCAGACGATAATATTGCACAAAAAGTTATGAAATTTTATGTGAGGCATAATGAAGGAATGGGTATTTGTTCGAGAGAATACAAAACTTAGTTCAAAACATGACACCAGAGAGCGTTTTTATTGAATTACACCTGATCATTTGACTCATTATTTCTTCAAGGAATTGAGTACTAGAGCCCTTGCAACATGCTCGATCACCGGGCAGCAATATGCATCGTTGTTACAGAATCAAACAAACACATCAGTACATTTTCACGCACAATTTTTATGCAAGATTTTTATGCAATTTTTATGAAGCTTCTCCGCACGCTAGCCGTTGTGACGTCCTCAAAAATCACTTCTCTTAACCCTTTAACGCGCGGTGTCCTCGCCGTGAGGACATCAAACTCTGACGTTTTGACTGTTGCCAGTCAAGAAGAATAGATTTGATTTCCATAAAAATAGTTGCGGGTGACATAACTCCACGAGAATCCTTTACTTTTTAGCACGTTCATTTCCCGTAAAAAAATTGTCACGATTATTTTTAACAGCACTGACATCTGCTGAAAAATGGAAGAACGCGAGAACGGCTGGAAAGATTGCCCAATGCTGAAAAAAGGGCAGCCGTTGCCATCGCTCGACTTAACTACCAGCAAGATGGCGGACGATCGAAACGTTCATCGCGTGCCACAGATCTAGAGACCCTTTTTTGACGCAGCTGGCCGTGCTCGCGCACAGGATCTAAATTATGCTGTAAAGAATGTCTGCCCATAGAGCGTAATATATTGGAAATCTTTTGAATACTCCAATAAAAGATCTGCAGACGCAACATACACCATTTTCAATAGGGTACGCTGTACTGTACGTTAGAATAATATTAATTTCGTAGAAATAGATGCCTATTTATGGCAGTTATAGTACAGACGGATAGACAGAGACAAACCAAAATCATAAACACTTTTCCACCTTGCTGGGAGGTATTAAAAAGTAGGGATGCCGAGAGGTCAAATTCAAATCCAAATGGAAATCGCAGTCATTTTCACATTGGATTGTTGGCAGATGGAATTTATTTCCATTTAGCAGTTGCCCAATTGACCAAACATAAATTTAAACTATCACAATACAACTTAACTGTTTTGACAGTCAACAATCATATCAAAATGTAACTAATATTAATTAACTAATGCATACACAAACTATGTATTTAATTACTTTTATTTGATATTTTTAGGAGTAATCATATTTAACTATGCACATTTAATGTCAATTTATATAGAAGGGAGCGTCCTCGCACTTGTTTTTTAATAAAACTACATTAGTCAGAGACATCTTTTCATTGCTGTAAGTTTTTTTTTTTAAATAGACGAATTATTAAATAAGAATTCCCCATTTTCGTATGCTTTTTAATGTAATGTTCTCTTTGACGTAACAAACTTCATGATAATAATTGTTCTGTATTGATTTTTCATGAAGCATGGATAATAATAGCTGTATAAATCATTGTTAATCAGATAGATTGGCACTGACAGCGGCAATGGATAGCTTATCACACTTTCTGTCTTATGAAAGCTGCCATTAGGCATCACGGCATCCAGTTGTTGCACAGATATGTTGAATATGTTTCTACGAAACTATTACGAACTTCTAATTCAGAGAATGGACTCTACATATACAGAAATGGAAGCTATTATGCATACTAATGTACAAACTGATCATAATGTTTTATCATATAAATAGCTGAGTATTTTAAATTTTAATATGCATGAAGCTTAGTTAAATTTAAATAAATGTGTTTCCGCTTTGCAAAGTACAATGTTTCATACTTAAAGAATTGTCTGTAGTAGTATTTTCATGTGAAACTGCATTTATTGCATGATGGCAGTCTGGAAAGTTTTACTATAGCATCGATCACATTATTTATACAAAATTCATGTAAAGTTTAATATATGCAATTGTACTATGCAGAGATTTTTAATACATTCCTCCCCCCCTTAGAATCATTCAATTTTTAACAATTTTATAAGTAAATAAATCACTTGAGGAACACAAAGAAAAATATATCTCTTAACAAATTATTCTGTGCACTTTTACCCGCAGTTAACCGATTAAAAGTATAGCTCCCGTAGAAAAGGAAAAACAAAATCTTTAACATACCGTAATTTTTTATGTGTGCCACATTTTTTAAAATTTCGTCATGCGATTTTAAGATATTTTATACAAATCTTCAATATAGATTTTTCATTTGTAAAAGTGTGTAACTCAACTTGTGAAGAAATAGTATTCTGATTTAATTATTAAGTTTTTATTTCCGAACACAAGCTGGAACAAATGTACGGCCGTTAAAAGTATTTTAAATCATCTCTATCTGTCATCATAGAAATGGTAAGGCAGAAAACACATACACACATTCTCAACTGGAAAATTTCGAAAATAATTTTATCGAATTTAAATTATAAAAGCAGGAATCGAACACAAGCTGGAACAAATATATTACGGCCGTTAAATAAATGTTAAATCATCCCCAGCTGGCATTATGAAAATGGTCGGACAGAAAACATTCTTCTAAACTAATTTTATCAAATCTAAATTATAAAGGAAAGCAGTCTGAATTAGAAAACTTCGAAACTAATTTTATCTTATCTAAATTATAAAAGCTGGAACCGGACAGAAGCTGGAACGAATGTACTACCGTTAAATGCATGCCAAATCATCGCCATCTGACATTATAAAAATGGCAAAACAGAAAACATTCTCAATTGGAAAACTTCGAAACTAATTTTATCCGATCTAAATTATAAAAAGAACAACAGACAAAAGCCATTTTTTTTTTCTCGCGATTCTGATACCCCATCCATCTTCCGAAGGGGGAAAAAAACAAATGGAGGACGTAAATAAAACCGAATTATACGAGCAACACACAGATTACGCGAAGTTCTGTCAGTCTCTATTACATTTCAATCTATCACGGCAGAACAGCATATAACAGGGTAGAGAATAATAAGAAATCTAGACGAAAGAATTCTCGGAAGCGGCCCCGTAGTGTCCATTTCTATGGCCGGAGATTTATACCCCTTTTTTCCAGAGTCCGTGTGGAATGTCAGCAGAGATAAAATATCGGATTTCACTCCATATCAATCATTTAGCTTCCAGAGGAGACTTTGGTTTTATATATTGTGGGGTCCTTATTTCTTTGGTATACTATTTTGATTTTCAAAATTTCTCAAAAGTAATGAAAGTGTGTTTTGTAGAATTTGTTGGAGTATGAATTATGCGGAATTTTCTGTGAAACTGTTTTGTTTAGATTTGATAAATCCTGGTTAATGCAATAAGCGCAAGGGTTTGTTTTGGGTCTTAAAATGGTACGTAAGAACAGGAGAGTGCACAGAATAGCTTGAGAAGAAGCATTCTGAAATTTTATTTTGGTCTTCAAGTGGTTTATTTGCATGGAAAGCTGTTAAAAAAATGCATGATTCTGTGAAAGAAAAATGCAGCCTAATATAGAAGGTGCATAGGAAGGTCCCTTTAACGGTGTAGTTCGAAAAAATCATTTGATTTTGTAATATAAGTAAAAAATTAACTAATTATGTCAGGCACTTTAAAGTTTTGAAAGTGTCGCTTTACAATCAGTACTACATACTGAAATAAACGATAAACCTGTATCAGTTTCAAAACTTTTAGAAAAAATTCTTAAAAACTGAAATTTTCGCAAAACGTGTCATTTTTCGAAAAATCTTGCAGCTCAGATCCCTGTTTAAGAATTTTTTCTGAAAATTTCACTAAAGGCACAGCTTTTTCGCTTATTACAGTGTGTAAAGCAGCTTATGAAGAACCATCTGGAATTGTTTTGAGACCATGGTGCTATTAGTTTATTTCAATTTGTGTACCAAGTCTAAAAACAGAGTTTTTTTTTTTTTTTTCTTCGAACTAGTCTTAACCTGAATACACTTCCGAGCCGAAAGAGCTGCAGCTATGGAAGTGAGGTAACGACGGTATAGCAAAGCGACTACGCCCAACTTGGTGCAAACGACAGTAGCGCCCCTAGCGGCGAAATTCGGGAGATATTTTATGGATATGTAGGCGACATCTTTTCTGTGCGAATCAAATGTCGTTTCGTAGTAATTGATGCTCTGAAACCTTCTAATTGGAAATTTTGCCCTATCTCTTTCGTTTTGATTTGCAATGCCCATCTTCCAAATTTTGACACTAAGGACGCTGCTATTGCTTGCATTAGGTCGGGCGTAGTCACTTTAACATGCCATTTCCTCACTCAAATAACTGTTGCTCTCTCCGTTCGCAAGTACTTTCAGGTTACAGGTACTTTCCTGCACACCCTGTATAGTTATGCTAATCACTGACTTACTGATTCTCTCACAATTCTGGCTGTACTACTCCAAAATAAAGCTTTCACTGCCATTACTCTAAAACAAATTAAAAAGTTATCCTCCAAAAACGTAATAAAATCCACACTGCTGTACTATCGTCCTAAATTTTTACATAATTATATGAAAAAAGTACAGAAAACAATCTGCTTCTCTTTAAAACTCTGAAAACTCTCCTTTTCTCTCGTTTTTAAATACCTTTTCGCGATTTTTCACCTACTTAATATATCCGATAATGAAAAAAGTCAACCAATAGTGTAACAAAACTAGGTATTGCGTATGATATTGACGTCATGATTATCAAGCTTTGAATTAAAAATTGCGATTCCCATTCGTTTGAAATAGCTTTTCGAGACTACCCAGTTTAACTTTTTTTTCACAAATAAAATGATTTCCTACGCATGAATCATTGATGTAAAAAGGACTGCACACAGCAAAACAAAATCTTTCGAATGCGCAAAGTTTCCACAAACACACTCGCAGAGAGATTCAGCAGAGCATTCAATCAGGATTTCAGTAAATAGTAAAAACTGAATATGAAGTTATTCACTTTAAGAGGACAATTGATAAATATAACCGAGTGTAGACATTTTTGTCAAATGTTTCTTTCTGGTACCTGTTGTAATTGTCTCCTCGACTGGGTTTATCTTCCAGTATAGTGAAGAAACGGGGCTCATTAAACTTTACACGAAATTTCGTTAATAATGAGTTCGATGTTAGAATAATTTTTTTCGAAATATCTTCATCCAGTAAACGCACTCTCATATAAAAATACTTCTCCATCAAAATTTATATTTTCTTAAAGAATGAGACTTTCTCATCTCGAAAAAAATTTTTGCTATATGGAATTTTTTAGTTTACTGAACATTCATAAATTATTAAAAAATTTTTAAAAATAATGTTAACACTCGATGTTAAAAAGAGTCAAATTGTGTAATTTCAAACAATGATGGCAATATGATTTTCAATTTAGGTCTATAAAATTTAATTCTAAGTTGTCAATATGCTAATGAGAAGTATACTTCAGGAAATGGCTTTTAATATTTAAATAATATTTAACAAATGTATGATTTTTTAAAACTAACCAAACTTCATTTAATTGTACTTAAAATCTTAATATTTCTTATATGCATTATATTGCTACTGTGGAATTCTATATAAGACTGAAATTTGAACAGCAAAGCATACTTGTCCTGAAATTTGTCCATACATTTCTCAAATTGTCCTTTTTGTTAAAAAATAATAAACCGTTAATGATTTACAGAAAACTAGCTTTATATAGCTTTATTTATTTATTTATTTATTTATTTTGTTTAATACTCACATTGTTCAAAGAATGTTTTAAAAACTTTTATAATGCTACTGCGTATTCTTGGTATAACTCTTTTAAAAAAACTTTCATTTGAATATTTCTAAGATAACTTGTTTCATTCAAAGGATTTTTTTTTTCCCTGACGACTAAAGCTTTTAAGTTCTTCCCACAATAAAAGCTTTTCTAATCTTCGCAATCAAGTTAGCGCTGTTTTTCTCTCGTCCGCTACACATTTCTGCTAATAAAGTTAAATAAATCCCCATGCACCCTCAAGCAAAAAGTTCTGATTTAGAACTCGCGGATCTGTGAACATTCATCATGCGCTCTAAAATTCGAGCGTCCGCACTATTTCTTGATTCTAACGCCACGAAAAAGTAGTGCCTCTGTGAAGCTTTTTTTTTTCTTTTTTTCTTCTTTCTCAGTGTGTTGTTGGCTACATCTCCAAGCCGAAGACAAACGGCACGAAAGTCTGACCTGACGACTCCCTAGGGTGGACTAATGTATGTGAGGCACACATTCATCAAGAAAGAAATGCTTTAATACGTTGCCATTGTGAGGAGAGAAACACAAGAATTCCTTTTTTATTTCCTTGAAACAAAGCGAAAATCGGGGAGTTAACATAGAAATTACGTTTTGTCTAGTTTCGGAACTATTTGGATGGTAGCCATTTTTTTTCTTTTTCGCATTCCCTCCATGGAACACAAATTTATGGACAGAGAACTTCAGATAGTTTGAGCAATGTCTGATGTTTATCACGAAAGTGCAAAGTTTCTTACTCTTTTTTTGCTCAAACGATAAAAGGAATGTAATGTTCAAAGTTTTAGCGGAATTTCTGTTTTATGCTGAGTGCAAAACTTTTAAAACAATGAAATAAAGATAGCAGCGATAATGCAGAGAATTCTAACTGGCCAGTTAAAAATATTCAACGAATCTCCCTTCTTGAATTATGTGTTTTAACTTTCTGAGCACATATTCTCCAGTATATTAGAAGACATAATGAGATTTGTAGCCAGACATCTCCATAGTGCTGCAAATTTAAAAAAAAAAGAATAATAATAACGATATCACCATTTTCGCATTCTTCTTAATGTCTTGTTCTGTGTGACATAATAAACAGAAGTTATGTTCTGATGATAGTAATTATTCTGTATTGATTTTTCATGATGCGTCGTTAATAATAGCTGTATAAATCACTGTTAGTCAGATGGATTGTCATTGACAGCGGTAATGGATAGCTTATCACAGATACTGTCTTATGAAAGCTGCATTTTGGCATCTTGTCGTCCAATTGTGGCACAGACTTATTGACTATATTTCTATAAAACCATACAGATTTCTAATCTAGTGAATGTACACTACATATTCAGAAATGGGAGTCACTATTTATACTAATATAAAAAACTGATCATAATATTTTGTCATATAGATAGATAAATGTAAAGTTTCGCGGGAATCACCCTTTAGGTAGTGCAATGCATAGATTATTGTGCATAAATCTCTTATCTTAAAATAAAGTTGTTTTTGTTTTGCAAAGTAGCATGGGATATGGCTACAAGTAGTTTCTAATTGCTCAATTGTTATTGGACTATCGGCATAAACTTGTGACTTAACATATCCCTAAAGAAATAAATCACAATGTGTAAATCACAAGAACTGAATAATGTCCTCCATGAATTCGTCTCAAATTTCTCTCAGTATTCACATATGAACACTGATTTTGATAAAACAATTTAATAATTTCGAAACGTTGCTCACGCGTGTATCTTCCATGATTAAATGACGTAGTATACTCAACACAAAGGACACAAGAAATGTCAAAAAAGAAAACGTAGTGCTGCCATTACCATTTAAAATTGTATCATTCCAATTGGAAAACCCTTTATATAAGCAAATAAATCTGAACATTCGTGTGAAATTGATTGTTGAGATAACCAATTCTATTTTACCTATAAATTTAACATCCATGCTGGGAATTATCCGTGTTTAGTTTTTAAAACTGTAAGTATGACAGTCAAGGCAACAAGATATAAAAATATTCAATATTTTATCCAGCATAAGCAAGTTTCGATTAGTTACAAAATTTGTGAAGGACATACAGTCAAATTAGTTTAAATTGAAATCAGTTAGACAGAGCCAAAATGAAACATTGCCAAAATTCCATTATATATATTAAGATGCAGGCGTAACCATGCAGTTAAGTATGCTTCCAAGAAGAAAAAAAAAAGGACGAAATATGAAAAAAAGAATCATTTCATTATACGTGAAAATAAAAATGAAGATTTTTCAGTTAATTACTGTCCTTAACGGAAGAGCAAATTGAAAAAATGAAGAAACAAGTAACCGAAATCAAGAAATAATAGGGAAAAGAATTCTTTTAGGCAACTCGCCAAATGTTAGGCGTCACCCAACAAAATAGCACATTTTTTAAATGTAATTTGTGAATCATTTGTAAATTTCTCAAAACACACTGTAGAGATAAAATTCATTATTCTTCCTTATCCTAAACTTTATGGCATCAACAGCGGGTTTTTACGAAACTTTATGATGAACACTCCTTCTTTAAGCAATTCTCTGGAACTACAATTCTATTATAAAGAAAAACAGCAGTTTTACTTAATTAGAAAGTGAAAGTTGTAGTGTTTATTGCTAATGAAAGTAATTATTGTAATTAGAAAAGAGCGTGTACTTTTATCTTAAATACTGTCTGGGAGATTTAATTGCTGTTTACTTGCTGGTAGGTTAGTATTTTTTTAAAGAGATTTTAAAATTGCGAAAAATGTTACACATTAATTGACTTTTTAGAGTAATTAATTAAATTTGTTAATTGGGAAAAAAGAATAAAATATAAAACATTTTATTAAATGTACTTAACAGCAATTTTAATTACTGTATTAATTATCTTTATCTTGAATGTTTTGCTGAGTTTTTAAAATATCAATAACGAATTGAAATTTATGTTGTGTCACTGGCTGTTATATTTAAATAAAAAATAATAAATAATAATAATAATAATTGCAAATTCTGAATTGTTACAAAAATAGTTTCATATTTGTTGGATAATCTGCTTCAGTAGGCTTTATTCACGCTAAAATTAATATTCTACGAAGGAGACGTAACTAAATTTTTAACTTTCTATTAATTCATTTGGATCACGTATCACTGGTTGTTAAATTTCCAATGGTTAATTTTTGAAAATAACGCCAAACTGACGTTACTCGCCAATAAGACTCAATTTGTGGTATTATTTTTGGAAATAAGTTTGGCGAGTAAAAAGTCGCCAAACTAACCTATAATTGGGCATCATTTTAAAATTTAAACGTATCAAATTTTAAATTTAAAACAAATAAATTAAATTTTATTTTTAATAAATTTAATTTAATATAAAAGAAATATTAAAGAAATCACTTAGATTTCATTACCTGCCTGGATCCCTATCCAAATCTGCGGGCCCTGCTTTTCAAAGAAACTACCAATGAGCTACACTACCAATGAACAATCACAATCACAAAATAATTTTCGCTTTATTTATGTGGATGACGATGAGAAGAAAGATATGAATGAGTTGTTTAGTTTTTAGAGTTGCAATAGTGTTGGACAAACTAAAACGCTGTTTAAAACAACAAGCTTGAACCTCTGAATGTCATAGATGTAGTTTCGGGAAAAGGTTGGTGGGGAGGGGGGCACGTACCCTTATAACTTTGTCCCGAAACCTTTTGATTTAAAACTTTTGTATCGAAACTTAAGAGAAACTTCACTTTTGTACTTTTGAATTCGATGTGTGCACCCCCCCCCAAAAAAAAAAGAAACAAATCGATAGTACTACTTTAAGTTGATTTCATTTATGAATACAATAGGTAACGCATATCCAGAATAGTTTGTTTTATTTTATTTATTTATTTATTTTAGGGGGGTTATCATCTTTACATAAAAAGTTAAATAAATTAAATACAAAGTTAATTAGTTCTAATTATATTCTAATTATAATATAAAAAAGTCAGACAATGGAGCAACAGCCCCTACTTGGGGCCTGCGCTGCATAGCCAAACCTTCGCGACCATGGACTCTGGGGTGCGGAAGCATGTGCCTCGGTCAGGTGATCAGCCTGACGCGAAGCTCTCAGTGTTTTAACTCCCAAGCAAACTTGGTTCTCATTTTATCGACCTATTCAAGGGATGAAAGGCTGAGCCAGCCTTTCCCAGCCCTGGAATCGAACCCCGGACCTGTGCCTGATAGTGCAATACGCTACCGCTACCATTAAGAGATCGGGCTTAATTGTAATCTAATCATCATTTTATTTCTAGTTAAATTTATTTATAAATTAAACATTAAAATAATGCTAATATGAACTAAAGCTTTCCGAGGGTCAGATTTTGGGGGAAGGAGGGGAACCCCCCCCCTCAGCCTCTATTGGTTGCGCTAATGAATACAGTTTATGTTAAAGGCGTTGGAACATTTATCTCGTACTCCGAATCCTATCTTCTCTTAAGTTCTCTTAAGTTAATAAACACGAGTCGAATAAGCGTGGCAGCTCTGACACTTTCCGCTGGCACTGAGAGCTCCCCTCTCAACAGGAGGGAATTTTCTCTCTTTTCTTAGATTTAAATTATTCAAAACTGGTTTTAATTAAAACTAGAAGTAAGTTTAAGCTTTCCTCTATTAATGAAATATTTTATTTTTTAACCATAGTGAATTTCAAAAGTACTTTTGACTATTTATATCTATAAATGACTTGATTTTCAAAAATTTAACTAAAATTTAACTATGTTCTTATAGGATTTTGTAAAAAATAAAAAGCAGACTTAATAGACAATTGTCTGCTCAATAACCTACAGTATTTTTTTAATTAAAATATTAAAAAATATCCTGCAGGGGAGGTAGAAAAATTTACCCGTAGGTTAACATGGGACAAGTGAATCCAAGATGGCGACCGTCCGACCGTCTTAAAGCATTCCATTCATATGCCCCTTACTATCATTTATAACTTTTCTAACCATACAACTATTCAGTGTGTCAATTTTCCGCCACAGGTGTAAGTATAGGTCAAAGAGTCAAAACAATCAATACGCTTATACTGAAAAACGTGACAGTTTAGTCCGTTTAATCCGTCGACGCATGCAAATGACCAACCAACAGAGCTTCGAATCTTCTTGTCACACTTTCTATTCCCTTGCCTAATTTATTATTCCACGGTCTAAAAAAAAAGAAGATGAATACCGTAATTTATTCCCATTGAAGAGCTGCAAAAACGTGATGATTTGCCCACGCGAATGTGTGAAGACCGGTAGCTAGGCTTCGGACTTGGAGAAGATGTACACAGAGTGATACGCTTGAAAATTTTAACGTTCTCTTCTTTTTTGTCTTTCCTTTTTTCCGCTACTTCCTGAAATGTTTCTTTTTCTTCTTGAAAAAAAAGCGAAAGTGGTGAAAGAAATAGCTTTTCTTTAGAAAAAAAAATTTCTCGCGGAGTTTCTGTGGGAGTTATTACTTTTGTGCTCGTGGAACACCTGCTGAGTTGGTAGGAATTACAGAGAAACTGTTTAAGCGAAATTCTTTGTTGGAGGAAACGAGATGAAGTAGCAACACTGTTGGCTGCTCAAACAGTCGTAGATTTTGAAGAAACTTTATTATTTTTATGTGTCATAATAGGAAAAGAAACGCAATCATAAACTTTGTAGACAGGTATTGTAAATACCAAACTTTTATCCTGAAAAATTCTAAAATTTCATCGAATATTTGGCAATCATATTAGACACTTTTCAAAACGACATAATTCTTTGTTGGGGGAAGCTAAATGAAGTAGCAACACTGTTGGCTGCTCAAACAGACGTAGATTTTGAATAAACGTTATTCTTAATGTGTGCTAATACGGAAAGAAGCACAGTTATAATCATTGTAGGCAGACATTGTAGGTGCAGAACTTTCATCATAAAAATTCTAAAAAGTATTTGCCGATCATATTAGACGCTTATCATAACGACGTACAAGGTTACCTTTTTATTGGGGGGTGGGATTCCCACAGAACAGTGACCTGAATAGACGCGTAATTCCGTAAAGCTGTTGTTAAAAAAATCGCTGTAATTTTTTTATTTTAATGTATTTGAATATCTAAAACTTTACGTATCGTTGAAAAATTTCCAGAAGAAAAACTTCACTCCATCCATCGACGAGTTTATAAAAGAATTCCAAATGGAAAATGTTTCATAATAAGAGAAGATGAACACAACAACAGAAAATGAGCACAATTTTTCACTCTTACAAGTACTCATTTGATGGACACCTTATTGAAAATATAATTAATGACTTACTCAGTTGATTCTCAATCAGTTTAGTTGTTACTAACTAATACTTTCTGAGCAGTTTTTATCAATGCGTTTGTTAAAATTCAAGACAAGAACTTAATTCATAAACAAGAACTTAATTCATATACAGAACTTAGTTCATCTACAAGAACTTAATGTTAAATCTGCGCTGACTAAATTACTAACTTATATGAAACTGAAATTAATTTTAAAAAATTTCCTTCCCCCAAGCATACACAAAGAAAAAATATTTCTTTGGGTGCGTACCCGCTTCATGGATAAAATCATTATACATGAAATATTTTTTTCTCTAATTCTTTGCGAATTAAAAGATGAATCAAAAGAGATGATGTAGTGCTGAGGCTCCCAAACGGGGGTTTGCGAATCTCCAGGGGTTCACAAGGTGAACAAGGGAGTTGGCGAAAATAATATCCTGGTATACGAAGACTACACAAGAGGTTCGCCAACTTCTGTCGGATTTTAGAAGGGGTTCCCAGGGATGAAAGTTTGGGAATCACTGTTGTAGAGAATTGGTTCCCAACCGGTGGTTCGAGAACCTCGGGGTTTACGGGGTAAATAAAGGAGTTCACAAAAATAATATACTGGTACACAAAGACAAGACGGAAAGGTTTGTCGATTTCTTTCGGATTTTAGAAGGGGTCCCCAGGGATAAAAAGTTTAGGAATCACTGCTGTAGAGCATTGGATCCCAACCCATATGCGGCCAAAACTATCGTGTTTGAGTAGACTTAAGGGGGAGACCAGATCCCCTTAACAACCCCTTTATATACGTCCGTGTTATGACCCTTCCCTAAGAACTTTTTTAGATCTGCCACCATACGCGTAACTTACTAGGGGCAAAGAGGACTATTGCCCCCAAAAATACAAGAAAATTCAGACACCATCTATTTGAAAATAATATTTTCTACAAAATGAAACCCCCCTCCAATGTTTCATGTCAATATCAGCCACTGTTATACGCACGAACAAAAATACTTTTTGGCTGCATGCCTACCTCATGGATTAACATCAGAGATATGAGATATTTATTTTCTTGGATTCTTTGTGAATTCGAAGACGAATTCAAAAGAGATGCTGTAGTGTGCCAAACATACATTTTGTTACAAAAGTTTTTTTAGTTTTCTTCTTTTCCACAGAAAATGTGCGTTTTCGAAACAATGCTTTCTTCTCGCCTTGCCAAAAGAACATAATGGACATCAATCTCGTGGAGCACTCAGAATATATCATTGTATTTGTTTAAAAAGCACAATTCTCGGGGGCATAATGGAATATTTCCAATTTCCACGGCAATTTCGTATGTTCTTTTCGCCATTTTCAGGCTCTTTGCCACGCAAGTAGCAAGCAAGCAGACGTTCTTTAAAGCAGCTGCGAATAAATAATTCTTCGGACATTTTTTCCCGCGCGCACATAACAAGAGGCGCTTCCGTATTTATGGGCAAGCGCTCTGCTGCCAACGGCGGCCTTCAAATAAAAATTGGGATTGCCACGAAACGGACGTAAATTTCGGATCCCAAGGAGAAAGCGTGACAGTTTATTGTTGTTGGCCAGAAAATTTCGGTTGAAAAAAGTCAATGGCTCTTGCAAGCGAGACACCATCAAATTGAAGTGCGCCCAGTTCCCAAGAGTGCTTGCGTCTATTCTGTTACGTAAACTTTTTTGAGTTATATAAAAAAAAAAAGTATACTCTCAAATAATTTCGAATGGTGTAGAAGAGACATGGCCGCTGAAAACTTGCGTTGTAGAGGGTGTAGTTTAGATCGTTGATCCGGATGTATAAAATGTAAGTTATTTATTATTTCTTCTCAAAAGCGATTCGAAACTTATACAAAAAATTTAAATGCATTGTGGCGAACCATAAATTATTTTACTGCAAGTAATATAAATTGAATTCTTTAAATGTAAAATTTGAATTTCGAGAAAATGGCATAAAATTTAAAATAGAATGTGTTTTTTTAAGTGTTTTCATCTTTTTAAAATTTCAATGAACTTTGCATTTAACTGCATATTTTAACGGATTGTAACAGACAAAAATACTCATCGTTCATTGTTTTTTTTTTTTTTTTTTTTTTTTTTTTTTTTTTTTTTTAAGTTTTAAAGAAATATTTTTACTAAAATAATAATATTTTAAAAATAACTGCTTTTACTAGTAATATTCGCGTGTTAGGTATTAACTAATAAAATGCACCAAGAAAAAGTTTTATTCAGTTCGTTATATTATATGAACCATTACTTCAATCAGTATAACTTTTTATTGAAAAGTTTTTTTAGCAATATGTACTGACAGATACAAATTTCATACTTATTTGTTTTTCTGTGATGTCCAGTTTGAGGCCTTTTGTTAGAAGATTAAAATTTTATCAATCATTAAATGTAACTTAAGTGAAAAGATCGTTGTCACGACGTAAAATTAACTATTGATTCATTACTAGCAATTAATAAATACCGTTTACTTTTAAAATATTAACTACTACTGCAAATATAAAAAAAATTAATGAAGAAAAGGATAAATACAGTGAAACTCTCGGGAGCTACCACCCCCCATTCCGCGAAGAACTGGTCATTAAGAGAGGTGATCGCTCAGAGAAATACAAAAATATGATAGAAAAAAATGCTAAAAAATATTATTGTTGTTATGTAATTACACACTGTTATTTATGTAATTACACACAAATATTTTTTTATTACCTTTTTTATAAACATTTAAAATTTTCGGATCCACCCATTCTTTTAAGGTGTTCTACGAGCCTCTTCTAGCGGTTTATACGAACAAGGTCAGAATTTTTACGCCCTGTTGTAAGCATTCGCCTTATATGAACCCTTTTTTACATTCAGAAGAACGCAAGTAAATTTCCTTACAGGTAACTGGGATAGGTCGCTTATAGAGGGTTGTGTGGCCTCTTCTAGACAACTTTTTAACATTAAGTAGATAGGGGTAAAAAAAAAATGATGCCTTAAAAAATTGGTTGTTGGAGGAGGGAGTCGCTTAATAGAGGTGGTCGATCAAAGAAGTTTCACTGTGTGGTGCATAAGCAGATTTACTTATATGTAAATACAGAATTTCTTTACTTAAATTTCACAATCTTTATTTTTAGAAAACATCTAAAGAATAAGTCTATATGTCATGAATACCTACTTGCTCCTAAAATGTTAATGCTGTCAAAGTTAGTATTATAATACTACCAATTATAACTCCATGAATCTATGCAAAAGCATTAATATTTCGGAATCGTAACACCTTGAGCATCAGTGTACAAAAATAGCTTAAAATTCATCATTAAAATGAGATAATAAATACCACTAAACAATAGCAGCGGCGATTTAATAGGTTTTAATGTTTTGCCAGGGCGGTGTTAGAATAAAAATTAAGAGATAAGTATCTTAGAGATGTTCTAATGCAATGTAAAGCCTCTGTGAAGGCCAAATCATCGCCAGTTTCATGTATGTGCCTGTATGTAAGCATTGTAAAATCAAAATCATAAATATTCATTGAAAAACCGCTTTAAACGCCATAGAAAATTAAGTGAGTGTAGCTTGGTATTTGTTAGCAGCTTAAACAACTGCCGTGGTGCATAGGGCCAGTTTTAGACACATAGTAGCCTGTGTGCAGTTATTATTTGGTTGGACCAATCCAAGAATTTATTTTTAATTAAAGTCATAAATATTATTCTAAAATAAAATTTTTACTGTGCAAAGGTTAAAATTCATCGAAAAAAATTATCATATCATTTCACAAGAACGTTTGCATTTTTTCAATATCATTTTTGTACACCCACTCAAAGTGTTGGAGTATAAGAGAAATTTCCTGGGTTAATTTTGTGTAAGACTAATTAGTTTTTCGAAAAACCATATAGCTCAAAATAAGCATAAGACGTTGTTGTGGCTGTTACTAATGCCATCTGGTTTGAGACACTTCCAATGATTGCGCTATTTTTATTTATTTCTTTATTTTATTATTTTTTTAACTTTGACACGCGTCTTCATTAAGAAATACCTCCAACCCCTCATCTTCAAAAATCTCTCTACCGCCGCTATGCCGGTCTTCGAATCGAATATCACCGTTCTTGAAACGTTGAAACGATTCATGGCACTTTCTTTCACTAATAGCAGACTCACCATTAGTATATGAGAGCATTCGATGTACTCTGCCACATATTTTTCATATTGTAGCAAAAACTTAAAACCATACGTTCAAAACTGCTTAAAAAAGTATGCTACCCGTTAAAATGTTTAACTTATTTATCTAACCAATCAACACCAAAGATTTTTTTAATCGTTAAATCATTCACGAAAGAATTATAGGAAATTTTGTTTGTTTGTTTTTCCCAATAAAAAATTTTTTCAACGCACAGCAATTTATTGTGACAGTTTTAGTGGCAATAAAATCATTAAATATTGCGATAACAACTTGAACAATGTAATTCCAGCTCATCTTTCCGGCTTTGATAGTGAATAGTTACAACTGGTCACTTAAAAAAAAAAAAAAAAAGTCTACTATAAATACAAGCTCAACACAAGAATTTTGTTCTGGGAGATCAATAGGGGTTTTTTTGTGCCTATTCAATGAACCGAAATTTCTCACAAATATCATTAACATTTTGTATTATATGTTGATTTTTTTTTAATTTAAAAATGTTTTAATGGTATTTTTCGACGGGAAACTGTAATTACATCATTAATTTTTGGATAATGTCAAAAGAATAGATTAATACTGAATCTTTATCTGAGGGGGGGGGAGTATTTTGAGTACCAGGAAGGTATGCATATAATTCTGGTATATCAGCACGGACGTATTTGAAGGAGGGAGGGTGTTAGGGTGTCTGGGACAGGTTATCCATTTGTAAACTTTTTTCATGGATAATATTTTCATGGTAATATTTTCATGGTAAAATATTTTAATGGATAATAAAACAAATTACTATAAAGATTAAAAATTTGTAACGGTACTGAAATTTTGTACAAGTTATCTATAGTAAAATTTACCGTTAATAAAATTTTACTGCGAGAATGCCTCACCCCACCCTCTCCTACAGGGTGACCCCTCCTATGTGAAAGCTATAACTACGTCCGTGCCTTAAGCTATCTAACTACTTTTTCTTCGTTGTCTGGTTTATATCTTTTTATCTGTATGTCTCAATATCATCCTTTTGGATCTAAAACAATATATGTGCCACTGTGGCAGCTTCTAGATCATTTTCATCCTGAAAATAAAAGTTAGATCACCCCATAATTATTAAGGTTACCACTAAGTGTGGGAAAGTCAAGTCTAAGGCCACTACAAAACCGAACTGTCGGCATAGAAAATTAGTAAGTGCTTCATAAATATTCACTATTCATTTGCGGACTAGCTCCGACATCCTTTGTTCGACATGTGTACTTAAAAAAAAAGTCGTATCAGAAATAGCCAGTCAGGCATAACCAGAAAGGACATCAAGATAACAGGCTCCGACGTCTGCTAAATACCATCTTAATTACACCGCCTAAACGCACGCTTATGACCGTGCCTGCACAATGATGTCATTCTTCATCGGGGGATCTGAAAATGATGAAACGGACTGTTAGCCGGTAATACACACACACACACACAAAAAGACAAGACAAGAGCGAGTGCACAAAACTAAAAGGATGAGGTAACTGTTACCTTTGCTATCCCTTTCATTTCCAAGGGCAAGTTGGCGGGTTCCAAGCCAAGGACAAGGCAAAAAAGAAAGATTTGCAAGAAGGTACTCATTTACTTGGGCACATCCATCAATTGGTAAAAGAACGAAAGATAAAAAAAATTGGTCTTGCCTTGTCTGCCTCTGGGTAGATATGTTTTCGTGTTTGTTTGTGGGATTTATCTGTTTGTTGGTTAGGAAATCAGTTTGCGTATAGAGGAAGACATATCATCGATGGATAGCTTGGTTGGAATGCTATTATTGTGATTGAGGAAATTCTTATGCAGATGGGCAGACAATGGCTGGTAGATACTGATGGCGCGTGAGGACCAACTGTAATGGTTTATCAGAAAAATGCACCCTATTTCGAAATATGAAGAGTGCCCGGATGGCATTGAACTCTGTAGACCCTTTCTCTGGCGAAAGCTTATACAGGGTCTCCCAAAAAGGTGGCAACACGCTTTAATTTTTTATCGATTAGAGATAAGTGGGTAATATAAATTGAAAAAATGTTCAAAATGAGGTAGAAAAAAAGACTACGCTAAGAAAAAATTTCCCTCGTACATTTTCAAGAAACTACACTTTATAAATTTGTATACGACCCCCGTAAAAAAAATCTCAGTTAGTAAAATTTTTTCGCTAGACTAAATAAGAGATGCGCAGAATTTCATTCTTTCATCATAAAATGTATGCGCATCATCGAGATATCTTTAAACGATCTTAAAACGATTAACTCGATAGGATGATCTGGGCTATAATTAAATTTAAAAGTAAAAGTTTATTGCTAGAGAGTAAAATATTAATTTCAAATGTCAGCTAAACTTGAGGGAAAGGAAAAAAAAAACATAAATTTCAATTAAAATGCACAAAAGCAAGCTTTTAGCAATCTCTTCATCGTATTCAAACAGCCCTTTCTGCAATTGCATATTGATAATACAATCTATTACAGACAAATTATTAGTTTGCATGCTGAATATGAAATTTAAACATCGTTTTCATTTTAATAAACGGCAGTTTTTCAATTAAATGTTTTTAAAAATATTTCAGAGACTTTAATCATGGCTCTTGAATGAGGAAAAAGAAAAACCCACTTCTTGTATATAAGAAGGGTGAAAAAACACTCAAAATACTGTACTTTTCTCCCCTCTCCGTGGTTTTGTTCGACTTTTCTTTGCCCCTTGTGGCAACATCTTGCTTGTTTTTTTCTCTTTTCAGTTCCCTGTGTTCTTTACGTCGAAGGGCTTGGACTGAAGAAGTTCAAAACAATTTTTGAACGAAACGCGTATCCTTTTTCCTTTTACTTCTTATGTGTGTTTTTTACAAAGTTTTTTAATTACTATATAAGAAGGGTGTTTGATTTTGAAAATTGAATATTGGTTGAAATTTTTTATGAAGATATTTTAATAATAAAATATTTATTACAAACTTATGTAAATGATATAATTTCAATGAGGTTTCTAAAATTACCTTTAATTTCAAGATTAAAGTTTTCCGAAATTCATTACTTCTTATGTGTAATATCAACCAATATATTCTGTTATTAAACTTTTATTCAAGTTTTTACGCTTACACTAAATGTTAAAAATAAATCAAAGTTAAGCTATACGCATAATGATATACTGCTTTTGCGTGTACGAGTATATATAGATTTCATTACCGGCCTTATATGAGTTTTTAAGATATTTTTCTGCTTTTTGTTCAATAACATAAAAAACAGAAAATTTTTAGAATATTTTAAATTTTAGATAGCTTAAATGTTCTCAAAGTTACTCAAAATAAAAGTTCGGTTGAATGCAAAATTAAAATAATAAAATAAAATACAATTTTATGAAGCTCTTCTATGACTACTTAATTTTTATATTTTTATTTTATTAAAAACTAAAATTTAGTTTTTCGCAGTATGATATAAAAACAGAAGCTAGCGGTAGCAAGAACTCAGAAATCAGATTTTTTTTTTTTTTTTTTACTTATGGGCAAAACAATTATGCGTTTACTTTGTAATCCAGCAACGCATATATACATAAAAGCGAACATACAAAACATAATAATTATAATAATAAATTCTGGGAATAAAAATTTGCATTAATGAACAATATATTTCTTTTGGTCTTCCATAAAAGACTATTTAAGTAGTATATCTAGTAAATATGAAAGGGTTTATAGGAAAACAAACATTACTAATTTTATAGTGTGTATTCCCTTTTTCTTTCTCGCTCTCTCTCACTCCTCATTTTTCTTTTTTTTTACTTTTTTTAAAACTTTTTTTACTCAAGATTTACGATCCTATGATCTTATGCTTTCTTTTCATGAAAAAATTATTTGAAAGCAGAACTCATGTTTTAGATTTTCTGTTTCGTTTAAAACTATGATAAAGCACTGTAATTTCTGTTTCATTTTCCTTTCAGCTTATAAAAAAAAAAAAAAAATATTGCCCTTATCACCCTTGTCAGCAATGTTCCTGAATCGTCTCCTAAAGTTCTGTCATCGTTAAGCCAACCGATTTGAAATTTTGATCCATAGATGCAGAAAAATGTAGTGAAAAGATTTCGTTTTTCTAACAATATAAAAAGGTATTCCGCTTTCCGATTTTCAGAAATTTTTCGGATTTGAAAGACAACGTTCTCTACTTATAGTTCTATCCGCTTGAAATTCTGATTCAGAAATCTGTGGAAAATAAATTTAGCTACTTTAAAAATCTGAAAATATATATTTAGTGTACTGGCTTTTGACGATTGTTAGTAACTTTTCTGAATTAGAAGGGGGGGGAAACGTTTTCTACATAGTAGATCCAATGGCCAATAGGAAATATAGAGTTTAAATACTTTATTTATACTTAAAGCCATTCCGTTTCCACAATTTTCTGTTATTTTTAAACGATTTTTCAAATTTCAAAGGAAAAGTTCTCTAGTTAGTTCACCATCCTTTGACATTTCGAAAGAAAAAAATTGAAAACATGTAAAAAAATATTAGCTACCTTAATAATCTGAAAATCCAGTCAATTTCCTGGTTTTTAGCATTTTTAAGCAATTTTCAAATTCAAAAGGGAACATTTTCTAAATAATTAGTCCAATAGTCAATCGCTTTGAAATTTTGATTCAGATATGGGGAAAAAAGGAACTTAAGAGAAATATATAAACTATACTTTAATAATCTGAATTCAGCACCATTATTTAATTTGAAAGAAAACGTAGCACAATCGACTTGGAATTTTCCACACATATGCATTAAAATGTATGAATGAAAGATCTATAAAACATTTTTTATTGCTGGTTTTGAAAATGATTCTTTGTAAACAATAGATATTCAAATAGTTTTGTAAAGTTTAAGTTTTTGTGTACGGATATACCAAAGATCATTACTGGGAACCTACAACAACGTAATTTTTAAAATTTCTACTATACACACCTTTATGCCTCTTTCAAAAACCGGCCACTCCTTTATATACATCCCTCTTGAGAATTAAAATAAAAAATAGGATTAACACCCATTGAAACATCAAAGAGAAGAATAAAGATCTGCGCTTAAAATAATAGCTTCGTTATCTATACCTGATAGTTGCTCGCACACTTTTGTTTTCGTGGACCAAGGTCGTGTCTATTTACACCTTTCGAATTCTCCTCTTTCACATCACTCCTCATTAAGATCGAAAGCTTGTTAAGTTCTTACACATCGCGATGCACAGCTTCCTGCTACTTCATGAATATATTCGAGAAAGAAATGTCATTAACCCTATAAATACATTGAGCGATCGCTGATAAATTACTCATGAGGAGCATGGTAAATCTTCGAGTGTTTTTGTCGCAGGCTTAACAAGTTCCACAACCTTGAATGCAGTTTTCTTCTGAAACACTTTTTATTGCCTTCGTTGAAATGAATGGGCGCTTAGTTAATTGAGCAATATGAAACTGTTCGTCCTATCGTAAACTTGAATACTGTGTTGCAAGAAATAGTGGAAAAAAAGAAAACGAATATGAAATTGGCGAATCTACTAGATATACTTGCTGATATACGCTGGGCCATTGTTAAGACTTTTTCACGTGGATGAGAGATTCTTAAACTGCCAAGTCAGATATTGAATTTTACCACTTATTCAGTTTGTGTAATTTTGCCAAGTCTACCAGGAATAGGAATGATATCATAGTTATTATCTTAAAATTTTGCCAAACCCAGCGGCGTAGCGAGCAGAACTGGCGCCTGGGAGACGACACCTTTTGCGAGCCCCTCCCAAATATTTTTTGTCAAATTTTCTTTGTCTTAGGAGTGATTTAGCACCCTCTGAGGGGGCAAGATAGACCCCTTTACCCACCCCTCACTGCGCCACTGGACAAACCTACTAGTTTTTGATTGAATGAAAAGAAAGATGTGCAAGTTTTCAAACTAGTTTTAAAATTATTTCTAGCCTGCCACGATTAGAAAATATATATGATACCGCTTTTGTTTAAAAAAAGGGGGTGTGAATGATAGTCCCTTACGGTAGAAGTTTGCGAAGTCTATCACAAATAGAAAGTGAATTACAGTTATGTTATTTTTTTATCAGGCCAGCTAGGTTATAATTTTGCGACGTGCAACAGAATATGCCAATGTTGAAAAGGGGGAAGGGGCAAAGACTCCCCTTCCTTAGCAAGGGTTCTGAACATGGCCAATCTTCATACCGGCCTAGGCACTTAAAGACGTCATTCGGACTAGTACAGTCAGGTGACTGTCAACTCGATTACAGATTGGGCGTGCAATGATTCACGACCAAAGAGTAATCGAGTGTGAAATCACCTGACCCTAGCGGTCTGGTAGACGTCATTGGGTGCCCAGGTGGGTATATGAAGATTAGCCGTGGTCCTGGATATACGCCGTTCTTTTGGCTAAGAGTTGCCAGTTGTACCACGCTTTTACTGATTTAGGACAGCTGGTGGAGAATCCGTTTTGCAACCGCAATTTTACCGTTTGCAAAATAAATTTCTTCTCTTTATTTGACTTTAAAATAAGATAGCTCTTCAGTATTAAATTGCTCTAATGACTCCGAAAAGTCACAGACTATTCAAAGACTGGATTGTTTTTTCTAAAATTCGGAAAATAAAGCACCACCACCAACATTGGAAAGAATGGATATTGATGATTTCGAGGTTTTTTTGTCCGAATATCCATTTATCCATGCTGTTACTTCCTTAAATACACACCACTTTCCATGAAATTTATACATATTGTTGATATGTGATATATAGCACTAAGTTTATCGAAAATGTTACATGTGACTACTATAACTCTCTTAAAGTGCGCATAAAAGCATTCCGATGCAACCATTATTTTAATGTACATTTTTCAGATGTTAATGTATTTCAAACAAAATCAAACTTGTTATTGAAGTTCTCGATATCATATTCTTCATCGATAAAAAGCGAACTCAATATTTAAAACTATTTTACAGGGGTTAAAAAAATCGTCCTCGTCGAGCAGATTCTAAGGGAAAACCATAAGCAGTCGTTTTCCTTAATGATTAAAGCTCTAACAACAAAACCGCTGAAACGAAAGCCGATCTTGACAATGACCCTCCAGATCCATTAAGAACAGACTTACGTAACAACACAAGACTTAGGATTCCTCTCATTAATTTCAGATGAAGGGTTTAATGTTAATCCTTTGTTTTTCTTCCAAAATTAAATCTTAAGTCACCTGTGATCTCTGACGTAAGAAAAAGGCCTTGAACTTCCAGAAGCCGCCGATGTTGTACTAACTGCCGCTGCTTAGAATATCAGATGACTCCCCTGGTACCTTGAGCCAAAACAAAAACAAAAAAAACTTGCGCGTGAGAAAAAGGTCGCCTCAGCCCCAAGAGTTAAATGGCCGATCAACCCGATATGACCTCTCAGCAAGAGAAACCCGTTAGTTCCATCGAAATGGTTCAAAGATCCATGGATTGCGAACTGAAGATGTTAGGATTCTTGTGGTTTACCTATGGAATGCTCGTCGCTTCATGTGCTGCCGGGGTCAAAGGCAGGGCAGGGGTGTTTTCGAGTTGATACATTTTTTTAAAAAGCATGAAACGCGATCTTGTTCTGATCCAATTATGCAAAGGGTATTTATACATGGTGTGTTGTTTTCTCTTTGATGGGAAGCACGAAACAGGTTCCTATTTTTCTTGTCGATTGTTTACTTGCGCAGGATTTAAGCTTTAAACGTGTCTTACGCGTGAGCTAATGAATCTGGCTTGTTAAAAATGCTAAACAGATTACCTATGTCAGTAATTATTTAGAGTTGTCACATGATTATCGTTTTTGTTGTCTGTTTTTTAATATGTTGAGTTTGTGCAAGTATCTACTCCTCCAGCTACCTCAAAGCAAATTCAATTGATTGAAATTCGGTGCTTTTATTTCCGTTTCTAAGTGGTGGGGCAAATAATTATTTTTAGTAATCACATAAATATCGTTTTTGTTGTCTGTTTTTCAATATGTTGAGTTTATGCAAATATCTACTCCTCCAGCTACCTCAAAGGAAATTCAATTGATTAAAATTTGATGCTTTTCTCAGTGGTGGCTTGTTACTCTAATAGCAAGTGCAGCAAATTTGCACAATCGGTGTCATATTTTGCACAAAAAATATGTAAATGGCTTGAATAAGGAGTGTGACAGATCAAAATCTTAAATTAAGACAATTAAAACAATTATTTAGAGGTTTAAACAAAAAATAAACTTTCGCATAATTTATAGGAAGGGAATGTTCAAACTCTGGGTCACCTGACGAGAGCCAGCACTGACATTTATAAATACTTTTTTTGCTCAAAATTATACTTAAAATTATTAATTATGTTTCTGAAAATTAAAACAAGTGCAGTACTTTTCATTTATGCACACATAATTAGTATGCAGAGCTTTAACCTTTTATATCTCAACAACTTAAACTTTTAATTTTTTTACTGTAATGTACAGAAACAGATGATAAACATACTGAAAGTTTTTATTTTCCAGTTTTGTGATTCATGTAAAATCTATTGACTAAAATGTTTTTGCTAACATTCTTGTAAGGTTGACCTACAAAGAAACACTATAAGAACCGCCATAATTAATATTGCGACTGATAAAGGATAAAATAGAGTTTCGTGTTACAAGATTAACATCCCAAACTCTTCAGAATTTTTTAAAATTTAATTTTATGCTCGTGTTTTTCTAGGAAAAAACAGTCATTCAAACAATTTTTTAAATCGCTATGCTTAATTTATACTGCTTTAATTGCATGATGCAAATCAGCAGCACAGTGATACAAAGGGTTAAATATGACTATAAATCAGAAACAATATTAGCAGCTTAAAAAGCTAAGCATAGGTAGAATTATCTTGCATGAGCATCGCATAACATCCTTCATGCATCCTTTGATGGTATCTACATCTAAGAAGTTACAAAAAGTAACACAATAACCCCAGTAAAATGATAGAGTAAACAATATGCTTTCAATTTTAAAAAAATCATAAATCACTGCTATTTTAATTATGATCAGCAATAAACTGACGGCAAATACTGAAAAATGTTTTCATTATCTAATTAAATATATGCAAAATAAAAGAATTATACCCAGGGAACACCCTCAGAATATTTTATGAATTACCAAGATCAAACAGAATGCGGTAAAATGAACAAACAAAAACCATATCAGATTCTGCGATCTTAAATTAAGAATAGATACGAGACAAAGAAGAGGATAAAATAATTATAAACAGGCCAAGGATCAGTACTTTTTTTCTGAAATTAAAAAAAAAAAAAATCTTTCTTCCTTGATACTTTAAATGAAAGTTACAACATATCTTGGCAACAGATTCCAAATGCCCGGTTAAGGTAAGAGCAGGAATAAAGGAATGGTCTTGATGAGATATTCTCATTGTGTTTGTCGAGTTGATTATTAGATTGTTGTCTATTTTTCGCTTTTTGTTTGTTTACTTGCCAGAAAACTTATTATTTACCTGTGGATTTTCAATGTACCCGCAGGTTGAATAGTTCTTTTATTCAACACAAGAACAAAAAGGCTTTTAAGCGAAATTAGCAACAAAATACAAGATTCTTATAATTTAATTTTATTAGTGGTGTCTACGAATTTTCTTTTCGTTTAAGAGGGGGCTACAGTTCCAGATGAAGTTCATATTCTATAGAGCATTTTGACGAACTTACCCTCTCTGCGACGGGTCCCCTTTCGGACAGCTTTGGGTCCTCCTAATGTATTTCAATGGGAAAAACCCGATTTTTAACATTCAAAAATAAATAAATAAAATTCATGTTTTTGAGTAATTGCAATGGATTGAATGGGTTAAGTAAACCTTCAACTTTAATTTTTCAGCGGTACTTTAACTTTTTGAGGTGACTAAGGATAATTAACTCTGTTGTTTCTAATGCTTTTTTATGGGTTGAGAACAATAGCACCACAATAGAAGAATCGGTGCAGAAAGGATGCGCAATCATCATCTGAGTGACAGACGTCATCGATACGTCACGTCGAAAGGGTCTATCTATTCTTTGAATAGAAAAATCTCATTAGGGAATTTTCTAAGGAAAGTTCAGTCCTCTACTTGCCCGTACCATTTACAACATCAGTTATTTCTGGTGTAATCAGAAAATAAATATCCTGCCTTAATCGCAAGAGAAGATTACACTAAACAAGCTTTAGGTTTTATTCAATCAAATTAGCTATCTTGCATGAAGTGTGACAGCTTACGTCTGCAATGCAAGTCAAGATCAATCACTGCAATTTATCCTCGCCTAGCTTACTTTAAGGTTTGACAAGCCAAACATTTTGTAATTCAATTGAAGCATGAACCACGGACGCAGCTTCTGGTTCTGGTGCCTGGTAATTGTCAAGCCAGTATGCAATTAACTGTGACTTATGAGCTAGGATTTTGAACGGTTTTAACTTGATTAGAATTAGTGAACTTTAACCCTCTAATGCAAATTATAAGAAATTCTCATGCAAAATATTATTTTTCCGTTGAAATAGTGTTCTTTTGTCAAAAAACGTAAATATAATAAAAAATTCTTTTAAAAAGTTATTTTTTATTTGCTTTTTCAATGGTAATACCATTATTTTAAAACTCTTTTAAACATTAAAAATGAAACTTTAAAAAAATTATTCTGTTACTAGGAAAAAGCATATATTTTCTTACATATAAATGGCAATTATTATTTTTTTCTTCGAATTAAATATTATTAAAATAGTAAGAGCCAAGTTTCGTATCTTATTTGTTGACTTTATCAATGTTGCTTCTAAAATATTTTTCATCCATTAATACTGGCATCTGTAGGCCCAAACTACAACTATTATTAATTAAAGGTACAATTAATGGTTTTATGACTGCAAAAATTACATTTTTAAACAGTTTCCCCGTTTTTTAAACAAATAGCGTTTAAAGGATAGTAACATATATGCTACAATGAACATTAGAGGGTTAAAAAATCTATTGTAAGCTTCCCTCGCTGTAAATTCCACTGAAGATTAAGTGTATGCTTAGTTGGGGAGTATGAGTTATGATATAGTTAATCGGGCCTATTCATTTCAATAATAGTAGTAATAATGATCTTTCATCTACGTCTGCATCTTGACTAACCTTGAATAGTATAAAATGCTTGAAGTCGGTTTAACTTTCGCTTTTTCATAAAGTCAGTTCTCGTTAGCTGAGTTTCATTTTTGAGTTATTATCTCTAGTGACTAAGCTTTCCCTTTCATGAATGAATATATGCGATTTCTCTCATACAAAAAGGTCAAGACAGTGAACTGTTGCAAGTTTCGTAATCATTGGCTGCTGCTCAATACTAAGAACTAAACAATTTTGGTCTGCTTGGAAGCAGTTGGTTATATGCGTATTCAGTGCTGGACACAAGGAAATTTTATTTCGGAATTTCCCGTTGAGCATGTTAAGTTAAGAGTTTATGAAACCGAAATCAATGTCATTGACTAAACTATCAGCTAGAAAAATCAACTTACGTTATTTAGTGTTTAAACGTTGTGTTGAGAGGTTGGAATTTTGCTAACTGAACTGGTGGGTGCTCAAAGAGATGCTGTGAACTGTAAATGGGTGCAGAATATCCCAGTTTTCTAAACGTCTGGATGCTGATTTAAAAGATGAAAATAAACTCCCTTTGTCTACTTTCCTTCGTAAAGTGTTAAAAATGGTGAGTAGGATCTTATAGCTCATGGGGCGAACTTCGGATTTGAAGTTCCTCCAAACACCTCTCTTCTATTCTTTCTCTGAAAATATGTTAAACTTTCTAAACTTTCTTCAGTATATATCTTTTGCTTCCCTTCTTCAAATTTCAATTATCAGTTTCAACCGGGCTAAAATGCAGTAGTAGTTTTTTATTTGTGTTGATTTTAGATATAATTTAAAGTTGAAAAAATTGTACAGCTACACAACCCCCCCCACCCCCCGAAATTTAATTTTAGCTCAACATATCTCCTGCCAATTTTTTTTTTTCTGATTACGGACTTGATTCATGAGATAACTTTTTTCACACTGTTAGAAAGAGATGGCAAGCAAAAACCTTTTTTTCGGCCTGACCTAATGTCCACCTTAGCGTAACCTTAGCGTAATCAATTATTATTCAGTACATAAACGTAACTTATTTTATTCGGTGCATTTCTCATTAAATAAACTTTCTTTCTTTTCAACAACTGTTCGGAACAGAACAAATGACTCGTTGACTGAGCAAATTAACTGCTGGGAGGGGGGGGGGAGGAGTAAAAAAATGTAAAGAACGCGCCGCTAATGAATTTAGAATCATTAACCATTGAAATCACTCTCCCATCACGTCGAAATTCGGAGGACACTTAATTTGAATTAGTTATCAATTAAAAGCTAATTATGCACCCGAAAATTCTCACGTTCTGACAGTTGACCTATGTCCGCTCCTGCCTCCATCACGTCCGGGGTTCCATTATGCAGCTTGGGAGTCATAAATTTTGTGAGCCCAAAAAAAAAAAAAAAAAAAAAATGAGTTGTTTTTTCCTTCTTTTTTCTTTCTCTCTCCTGTTATTATTTTGTTTTCTAACTCGTTTTCTGCCTTGTAAATATAAAGGGTTGATAAGGAGTTAAAAAGATAGAGAGGGCATAATCCATGGAAACTGGTTCCCCAGCACGTCGTATATCTTTGAGATCGCGATAACGTCGGCATAAAATATTTTTATTACCAACTTTTGCAGGGGGAAATGTACGGACGCAGGCTGCTCAATACATCATGGAAATTATTAGTCGTGTAATTTGCTGGAGTAATTTTTGCTTGGAGGGAGAAATTTGTTTTACCAGAGAAGAAACCTAAGGAGCGTTTCCAGTTGACGTTTCACGTTACGTACGTCACTTGCGTGACAACCGAATGGCCATACTTCTGAGCGAGCAGTTTCTGCCGTTGTCAATAGCGGATCCAAGAGAGGGAATGCAGGCTTCCCATCCCAAAAAAGGAAAATACTGTTTTAGGGGAAGGATTTGATTTATGTTTAACGATTTGCTTCAAATTGCCCTCTGCGGAACACTAGAGGTTCCGAGGGTAGGTAGAAAGTGTTCGGGAAAAGACATATCGCAACCTTAGTCAATAATACGCAGCCTTAGCAAATAGAGTTGGAATTACACAAGATGCCCGTGAAACTGTACAAGGTACTCCATTAAAATTAAAAAACCTTCAAAGTACTCAACCTTAAAAAAGTTTGAGAAATCCTGATTTAGCTCAAATAAGTGTTTTTATTAAATTAGTCACTTCCAAAAAATTACATAGCTTTAGGGTGACACTTGGCTTTATTGTACATTTATTTCACTTGGGTCAAATTGGCTTTTTTTTACAGCCCCCCCCAAGAAAAATAAGACTGCATCCGCCACTGACCATTATGTTTCTGTCGCATTAAACTAAGAAGGCAACATTTCAATTATTAACTCAAAACATGATACACCGCTGAAAATCAAAGTCGAAAATTCGCTTAACGTATTCAATTCATCAAAGCCACCCAACAACTTAAATTGAATACTGTTTCTTGATGTTCAAAATCTGGCTTTAATTATTGAAACATATTACGAGAGGTCTGTTTATGTCACCCATCAGTAGTTACTATGGTGTTATTGTGAATGTGCAAATGCTGTAAACGGGGAATTTGGTAAAGTCTTTACTTTTAGCTTTTATTTTTGCAACCACCGGGCATAGAAATAACACTTCCAAATGCAAAAAAGTTTTAAATGAGAACTTTTAGGGATGGACGCGAGACGACTTTTTTGCGAGACGAGACAGAGATTTACAGCTTTTTTGCGAGACGAGACACACATTTTTAACATTACGATACAATGAAATTTGCGAGACGAGACAAGCTTTTAGGCTATTTTGCGAGACGCGAGACGCTTATTTTTCGTCTCGCGTCCATCCCTAATGAACTTTGTATTCAGTTCCTTCATAAAACCAGATTTGTTTTGTAAAAATTACGATATTTATATTTTTAATCAGTCTTATATTTATATTAGTGAATGTTTGTTCTTACCACAATACAAAAACAGCACAGTAAAAAAATGAGTATATTTTTACGTATATTAAGACAAAAAAGACAGTTAAAAACCTGAGACTATTGCCACCTTCAGAGATTTTTGCACAGTTTTCCTGATTTCAAAATTAACGTAGTAATTATTTAATCTTTTTCACTAACCCAATCCCATAAGACAATTTGCTGACGACTTAAGCTATAAATCTCTTACATCCCTAAGATGATGGGTCATTTTCAGAAAATGTCACAGTTTCCACTTTCAGTATACATCTAAGCAAAATTGTTTTTCCAAAAAATTTAATTATTACAGGCTAGAAAACTATTTCATTTAGTAGCCTTTAACAAAACTCGTGAAAAGAAAGTACAAAATTAGTTGCATGTTTTATCTAACAAAGGTGAAATTGTAAGCAGTTTTCAGCAATACAAATGAAAATCAATGTATCACCAGAAGATTTCTTTTCACTCTACGAAAATTTGAAATGTGTAAAAATAATAAACAACCTATGCATATCGAAAAATACTACTAGCATTGTACTGAGTGCCCTCTGATGTTGGATTAAGGTATGAGCCTAACTTTGGGGCATTTTCTTCGAAAAAGAAAAAGAAAAGTTTTAATAAAAAAATCCATTTTTCAATTGAAATGGGGTATAAAACTAAAAATTTAAATGTAGTTTTTATGAAATTCAATGTAAACTTTTAAATATTGGCAAATTCAATTGAAGTTTTGGTAAAAAAACTGCATTTACGCCATACCTCCTGTAACTAGTTCTAATGAATATTTTTTAACAATATTTATGCAGTTCATAATTAATACATTGATCTGTGTTATGAATCAACTTAACATATGAATATTTTCGAAATTTCTAACACTTATGAAATATTACAATTTTTATATGAAAACTCAATGTTTTTTTCCAAAAAAATCACTTATTGAAGAAAATAAATGGCCATAAAATGAATAAATAAACACAGAAATATTATATTCTGCTTCATAACACACCTAATAATAATCAAAATGTCCTTGCAAAATGTCAATTGAATATCTGTTATGATTTACAACATTTATCGGAAAGAACATTTACGAAATACGCCCTTTTTCCAGAAAACGAGTTTAAAGATTTTAATACTGTACAAAATACTATCCTTCAGGCAAGTTATTTGTCGTATAACTTAGCTTCTAGTTATCGCAGAGACAAAAGTAGAACGGTTTTGGAATCCTAATCGTGTGACCTACAAAATAAGCAATTAAAAAGATTTTCGAAAATTTTCACAAAACAATGATTTTTGGGGCAATCTTATACCTTTAATCTTGACTTTTTGCTACAATAGAGACTTATCCAAAAATTTAATTCATGACTGTATATATACATAACCATTTTCCTTTCCTCCATACCATTTTATGTATCACACGCTCAGCTATTGAATACGACCCTAACTGGAAACAACAATCCACGCACAGCTGTGTTACCTTTGAGTACAATTCTCCATACCGTAAAACCCTCAACAGCAAAAAAGCAACTACAACACACCAAAATCCCTTTTACAGAAGCAGAACACAGCATTCGTAAAAAACATACGTGATATCTCTTCTGTTTCTTCCTTTCCACAATCCGTAATATTTTTCCGCACTCTGGAAGAGAGCGCCACTGAAAACGAGCTCAGTGAAATGTTTTTCCAGCCGTGAATGTCAGAACTCAGAGCGAGTGATACCTTGAAAAAAATAAGCTATTCTCAGTGCCACGTTTTGTACCTAGCATCCATATATTTTTGCTGGAATGCACATAATCCGGATGCATAAGGCTGTCATATATGACTGTATCGTGACCTACAAATAAATTCCAGATTTGCCTCCTCTCGTATGCAGCCGTGACGATGACAAAAATAACAAAAAAGATATCGTCGTTGTTATTTTTCGTTGTTTTTTTTTATATATTTCCAAAATAAATCGAAGGTAATAGTAGTGTTTCTTTTACAGATTTTTATTTTTTCGTGGATGACGTTCATTCCTGTCCATGATAAACGCGATTTTTTTTTTTTTTCCTATTGACTGAAAATTTTCACGGCAATATATAAGAGAGGATCAAATGAAAACGGAACAGTGATCATAATTTGGTGTGTGTGTAAAAAACTGTGTTCAGAGATAGAGTGAAAGGGGAAAGAAGAGAAACTTATTGAAGAATGAGCTTGCCCCCTTTTTTAAGCGCGCCCCAAACACGTGATATAACTTGGTGGTCAGCCAGGTGTGTTGTCCGGGGAGAGGTCCAAAATCATATTGATGTCTTTTCTTTGATTTTCTGGACCGTTGATAACCCTTTAACGCGCATTGTTCCCGCTCTGGGAACACCCAACTCTGGCGTTTTGACTGTTGCCAGTCACGAAGAATAGATTTGATTTCTATAAAAATAGTTGCTGGTGACATAGCTCCACGAGAATCCTTTACTTTTTAGCACGTCATTTTCCGTAAAAAATCGTCACGATTATTTTTAACAGCACTGACATCTGATGAAAAATGGAAGAATGCGAGAACAGCTGGATAGATTGCCCAATACTGAAAAAAGGGCAGCCGTTGCCATCGCTCGACTTAACTACCAGCAAGATGGCGGACGATCGAAACGTTCATCGCGTGCCACAGATCTAGAGACCCTTTTTTGATGCAGCTGGCTGTGCGCAAGCACAGCTAGCTGTTTTATGTCCGTTTCGATCCGTCCGTGTGATGAACGTTTCGATCATCCGCCATCTTGCTGGTAGTTAAGTCGAGCGATGACAACGGCTGCCCTTTTTTCAGCATTGGGAAAGGGTTGCGCCTCAAAGGGTTAACAATCGACAGTGTTGACTATAATCGCTTTACTGTAAGCTTATTGTGAGTATTGCGCTACCCTTGCATGTGCTGCACTCAAAGTCATGCTTTCTACCCTTTTGTCTTCTTGTGTGGTTTTGCTTCACGACAAAGCGTGGTCGCATACGGCCACTCGCACACTCAGCATGCTGGAGCAGTTTTGGTGGAATGTGTTGGAATACCCACCGTACAGCTCTGACCTTTCACCGTGTGATTTTCACATCTTTCATCCTCTAAAAAAGACGTGGAAGTGTCGACGTTTTCACTTGGACAGTGAACCCTTGCATGTGCTGCACTCAAAGTCATGCTTTCTACCCTTTTGTCTTCTTGTGTGGTTTTGCTTCACGACAAAGCGTGGTCGCATACGGCCACTCGCACACTCAGCATGCTGGAGCAGTTTTGGTGGAATGTGTTGGAATACCCACCGTACAGCTCTGACCTTTCACCGTGTGATTTTCACATCTTTCATCCTCTAAAAAAGACGTGGAAGTGTCGACGTTTTCACTTGGACAGTGAAGTCATGGACAATGTTTGAAACTGGTTTCAATTTCAGCCAAACTCTTTCTAAAAATGCAGTATTCGGCACTTGGTAAAACAGTGGGTCAAGTGCTTCTGTCATTTTGATGATTACATTTGAAAATAAATAGCACCTTTTAATTTTGTGGCTGCTGTTCCGTTTTCGTTTGATCCACCCTTATACTTTCCTTTTCGTTCATTATACCACACACACACACAAATTATGCGTTATTTTTCCAACTTTAAGGCTATTTTTTGTGAATTTCTCCGACTTCTGAACTCCAACTTTTCAAAGCATCCAATTACTCTGGAGACTTGAAAACACTTTAGATTATCTCTTCACGAGCTGCAGTAGGTGACCAAATTGTTAGGGACTATAATCATGTTTTTGCATTTTCTAGTTTAAGTGAATTTTTAGTGCAAACACCTGGTTTTAGGTTTTATAGGTACTTCTTATTTATGAGAGTTCCCTTTTTATATCATAAAAACAACATTCAGGTATGGGCAACCTTCGTAAAGTTGCGGTCCAAATTTCAGGATGTTAACGAAGTTGCAGGCAGTATAATTAGGATTTATATGGGATTTGATATATTCCGCGGGCCGTTTCAAAATTCAGGGAAGGTCGCACACCGGGCTCGCGAGCCAGAGGTTGCCTATATATATATATATATATTAGGTAGATATATCGTTATTTATTTATTTTTATTTTTTGTAAAAGCAATATTTACATGCAATTGTGTATATATATGTAAAAGTAATGTTTACATTTAAAAAAAAATGAAAATCTTGTAAAAATAATCTTACTATTTGACGGTGCCACCTTTTGATGCAGTTACGATTTTTATTCATGACATGCTCACAACACATATTTGTACATGTTGATGGTAACCGGTGTTACGATAGCATTCTCTGATTTGAGTTTCAATCAACTGCCGCTTGGTGGTGATCAGTTTTCTGTTGCACTTATTTGGTGACCTTCCAGATGTCCTCTATGGTGGTAAGCTCACCGTCCACTCGCACACTTAATGCTATCATCAAAAACTCCAATAATGATATCAGTAGCAAAAAGAAAGTAAAAACCTTTAAGAGGACAAACTTATATTGCTCTAAAAATTCATTTTAACTAGATTAAAAAAGAAATTTTGTACTCTCTCTAAAGATTTGGCCACCTACTGTACTTACACATTTTTAGAAACGGTCAACCTGCATGATTAAAGTTATTTAAAACATTGTGAAACAACACCTGCATAAAATTTTCAAGGATTAAAATAAATCAACGGTTCTAAGTAGAAACGGGATGTTTGAGAGAAGAGATTTTGAGTTTATTGCTAGGTTTAAAAATGACTTTGAAATGTTTTAGAAGTTTCGAAATTTTGTAAAATAAAGGTGAAAAAAAAGACGTTAGTAACAATTAATTGATTTAAAAAAATTAACAGATGCAGAAATATGAAAAACTTTGGAATAAAATTTTAACTTGCAATGTATACCTAAACACATAGCACCTTTGCATATTTTGAAGTGCAATTTTTTGTACTCAAGTATATTTTTTCTGAAAGTTTCATGAAGATATTATAAAGGTTAAATTTAGGCTCAATGGGGGAAAAAGGAGGTTAAACTTGATAATGGTAATTAAATTGATAAATCCCCTAAAGGTAATTAAACTGATAAATGTACGAAGAAAAATGCCACAACTTAGCGTAAAATTTGCTTTCACTCTACATCAAGTTCAAAACATTTAATTTGTCTTTTTCTAGTATTAACTTTAGGTAAGAGAAAAGCGCAAAAAAGTTTTATTTTCTAGCTATCTCTCTCTAGAAATGACAATTTACTAAGCCAATGGGTCTTAATCAGTCTACTTTTACCTGACTATCCCGCCATTACAGACAATTTTTTCATGTACCCTCAAGAAGTCGTCTATGTACCCCAGATTGAGAATCGCTGTAGTAGAGTATAATTATATTTAAAGAGAACTGAAACATTTGAAATTTTTGCTTCATGCTCGATATTTGCGATTTTGTAAGAATGGGAGGCTTTAAAAACTTTCTTGTTTAATGAAGTAATCTGATTTGTAAAAAAATTGCCCTTATAATTTGCATCATAATGTATAAAGTATAAAGCTGATAAGCATGCCAGAATTTTTTTAAAAAAATAAAAAAATAAAAGGGCGTATGACGTCATTAAGTGTAACACTAATAAGTTTTGTTAATGTCATTTTTTTTGTTTAAAATAAAAGGCACTAATGCCTCAGAAAACCATTTTAGCAAATGCTTTGTATGATCGATGAATTATTGTGGTGTATTTAATGCTATATGTTAGTTAAAGCTAAATGTCTTCTTTTTTATAAACATTTAGAGATTAATATACTTTCTTTTACTTTACAGAGTTGAGGAATGAAGATACTTTGGATTTTATTATTAGCTGTAACGGCGGTTACGGTGACAGCAAGGCATAAAAAAGGTAAATAAAAAATATAATACGAGTATTTTTAATAAAAGTTGTAAATTCAAAGGTAATAAATAAACGCTTCTTATTTCATTATTATCAGAATGTCAATCTTGGGGATGCATTAGACATATTTCCAATGTGAAGTTATATTCTTAGCTAATACTGAGAATACTGCCCCGCAGTATTGCTCCATTATTGCTTTTATGCTAAACATATTTCCAGTGAAACGTCATTGTTCTAAATTTGGAGACTTGTTGCTAAATTTAGCGACAAATTTCCAAATTGGCGATTTTTAGAGAAATTTAGCAATTTCTATAATTTAATTCAACACCATTTACAAAAAAAAAAAAAAAAAAAAAAAAAAAAAAAAACATTTGGCAGAACTGCACGCATATACTAGGTAAATATCCTGCACCCGTGACAAAACACCATTAATGATGTTAAGATGGAAATATTGTCAATACTTTTTTCTCCCGAAATATGAAATAGGCATTTCATAAATGTAAACATATCCAATATAAGTGCTATATTGCATGCCATTAATGTGCTGCTGCTATGACAGTACTATTTTGGGAAGATAATTTCTGTGTAAATCAAAGCAACAAATTATGTGCAGTCTATAGACGAAAATAATCAGTGCTAGTGAATCTAGGAAGTACAGTAAAACTTCTCCAATTCGGAATCACTTCAACTTATCCGATCCCGGATTATAGAAATTTTGTAATACGAACTTTTAAAAATCATAATTATTAAAGTTGTAAAACAATGAACTTAATTTTCTTGTAAGAAACAAAGGTATAAACTAAAAATAAAACACAGTTTTTTGGGAAGAATTATACAAAATAAAAAGATAAAATTAATAAAAATTTTGTATAGCAACCACATAAATTGCATTTATGTTATTCATAAATAATCATTTCGGACAGTACCGAAGCTCCAGTCTTCAGATGTAAAAATTTCAAACCATCTATAAGAGCAAAAAGTCTGGGATTCCAACCTTGTAGGTGGTAGGAATTTTTTACAACTAACGAAGACTGA
Source organism: Cheiracanthium punctorium (assembly GCA_038373885.1). Taxonomy (NCBI): domain Eukaryota; kingdom Metazoa; phylum Arthropoda; class Arachnida; order Araneae; family Cheiracanthiidae; genus Cheiracanthium; species Cheiracanthium punctorium. The sequence goes on along the minus strand of JAWZYV010011407.1, from coordinate 56,812 downwards.
GCCTTCTGTACCGCCCGAAATTATCACTTTATTGATAAATGAAATTTATAAGTGGTTGCTATACAAATTTTTATTAATTTTATCTTTCCGTTTTGTATAATTCTTCAAAAAAATAATAAGTAATTTATTTTTAATTTATATTGTTTTTTCCAAGTTAAGTTAATTTTTTTTACAACTTGAATTAATAATTTTTTTTAAATTCATATTACAAAATGTCTGTAATGCGGAAATTTCTATAATCCGAAAATTTCTGTAATCTGGTATCGGATAAATTTCAGCACTTCCGCTTTGGAGAAGTTTAACTGTACTTTTCCGATTCACTTGGACTCATTATTCTCACCAATAGATTTCATTTGTACCATCAGTTATAAAAAATTCTAACCATCTGTAAGATGTGAAAGTCTGAAATTCCAACCTTGTAAGTGGTTGGAATTTACAACTGACAAAAATCGGACCATTTGCACCAGACGAAATTATCAGCTTGCTGCTAAGTACAATTTATATGTACACTCATGTCCATAAATGAAGGATAATTCAGAATCACACAGAAATTGATCTCTAAAATAAAAATTTCACCTGTGGAATGATCACACACATCTTGAAGAAGAATATGCAAATTACAGGAACCCACCAGATGGCGTGGATGGTACGTCACGATGACGAGAGTGTAATAGAGATGAGACGGGCTCAGCCCGAGCCCGAAAGCCCGAGCCCGAGCCCGGGCCCGACTCGGGCTCGGGCTCTATAATTCACGACTGCGTTCGGGCTCGGGCGGGCTCGGGCTCGTGAAAAATTTCTCCTTTGTTGAACATACTCCTTGAAACAGATTTTAAAAAGTGATTCATGGGATAAATAGACGCACTTATTTAAAAAAAATAGCGGCACGGGAGACTAGAAGGTGTGTGAAGCTCCAAAATTTATTGTATCCTATTAATGAAGTAGTTAATTTTATTTGTCTTTAGCTGAAATTTCGGGCTCGGGCGGGCTCGGGCTCAAACTTTAATAATATTGCTCGGGCTCGGGCGGGCTCGGATTAAAAGTCTTCGGGCTCGGGCGGGCTCGGGCTTCAAAAAATGAGCCCGAACTCATCTCTAGAGTGTAAGAGAGGGGTATATAAGGAATGGTGGCAAAGAAGTAAAATTGTTCACAAGCGCTGTGAAAGCCTTTCAGTGCAAAAACCGCATAGTTATGGCACAAAGGAGGCATTTGGATGATGTTTTACGTGGCAGAATTATCGGACGACTGGAATGTGGACGTACCCAGCTGGAAGTATCCGAGGAACTTGGAATCGCCCAGAGTGTCATCTCCAGGCTTTGGCAACGATTCCAAGAATGGTAATGTGAGTAGACGTTACAGCACAGGTCGCCCCCGAGTTACAATGCCGAATGAGGACCGCTATTTGGCAGTTACTGCCAAAAGAAACAGACGGAGTACAGCATCAGACCTGTCTCGTCAGCTCTCTTCAGCTACCGGTACGACAGTTTCAAGGCAGACTGTGTACAGACGCTTAGGGCACATTGGTCTATATGCTCGTAGGCCTGTCAGATGTGTTCCACTTACCGCAACTCACTGTCGCCTGCGATTAACCTGGAGTAGAGAGCATGCATTGTGGACACCGCAACAGTGGTCTTGTGTGATGTTTTCCGACGAGTCCAGGTTTAGTTTGGAGTCTGATTCTCGCCGGACATTCATCTGGAGAGCGCCAGGTACCCGTTACCACCAAGAGAACACCATTGAAAGACACCGTTACGGTGGTGCAGGATGGCTCGTTTGGGGAGGAATTATTCTTGGTTCCAGAACTGACCTGCATGTTCAGAGTGTAACGATGACAGGCCACATCTATCGGGATGTCATTCTGGAACAACATGTACGTTTGTTTCGGGGCGCCATGGGTGCTGAATTTGTGTTTATGGATGACAACGCCCGTCCTCACCGTGCAAACATTGTAGACGAATGCCTTCAATCGGAGGATATCACCCGTATGCATTGGCCAGCATACTCACCGGACTTGAATCCAATAGTGCATGTGTGGGATATGCTTGGCCGACGAATTGCAGCCCGTCAACCCCCTCCCACCTGTCTACCGGAACTTCGGAGTGCATTGCTTGATGAGTGGTGTAATATTCCCCAAGATCAGATTGATCATTTGATACTCAACATGTCTAGGCGTTATCAGGCCTGTATTGCATCGTCCGGGAGACATACTCCGTATTAACCATCCTACCTACCATGTTATACTGTTTTTTGTAAATAGGTTCTTTTTTGAAATTTGGTCAAGGGAGTAAAACTTGCAATTTTTATTAATTATGTCAAACATATAGCATCTTTTTTGCTTTTTACTTTTTGTTTAATAAATAGACTTTACAAATAAGTCAAATTTGTTTTGCTTCTTTCTCTTTCTTTGCCTGAACTTCATTATCCTTAATTTATGGACATGAGTGTATTATTATACAGAGTTTTCATTAATCTTACATTCTAAGAGCAGTTTTTGTTAAGTGTTTTTCTTACAAGAGAAGGATGTTGTTTTTTAACATATCTAATAAAGTCTTAACCCTTTAACGAGCAAACCATTTCCCAATGTCGAAAAAATTCAGCCTTTGCCATCGCACGATCTAACTACCAGCAGCCGCACAGCCGGCTCCGTCAAAAACGTTCTTTAGCTCTGTGGCACACACTGAGCGATTCCATCGACCGCCATCCTGCTGGTAGTTAAATCGTGCAATGGCAACGGCTGAACTCTGTCAACATTGGGCAGTCTGTCTAGATGCCCTCCATAAGCTTTTAATTGAAATGAAATGTAGTCTTCATGAACCAAAACAGCAAAATGTCAGAATTTTCGGATGAATACCGATTTATTATTGTTATTGATGTCGTTACTATTTTAAGCCCAATGTTATCCGTAATTAGAGTAAGAATGAAGTTTTTACGCTAACTCTATTCAAAGTGTCTTTTCCGACAGTAAATCTTACTTTCTGTAATTCTTCTCCTCTGTACCTTCATAAAAATACATTTTGCGTAAAGCGCAAAATTTTTGTTAACCTTTACTTGGAAAAAATTAATTATCACTGAGGACTGGAGTGCTCACATTTAAAAAATGTGTCATACACACATGGCATTTTAGTTAAGAATTTATGAATCCCTTGGTCATAAGACGTATATTTCTTAAACAAATGTTAGGGCTGAATGAATATTAATGCCCGATGTTGGTAGTTTAGGTAATGAAAAAATATTGAAGCACTTACCAGACGTTCTTTATACTTATTCTGTAATTAAATTAATGAAGAGCTTCAACTGATTTGTCTACCTTTAAATATTTACTTTTATTTAATTTATGAAATACTTTAACACTTTCGCTGCACCCGCGAGAGTCACGAATGTAAACCAAATTTCCTATTTCAGTTTAATGAACAACTAATTAATTTTTCGAAAACAGGCAATCTGAAACAAATATGTGAATATTTTTATTGTTCACGACTTTAATCATTTATTATTAAAAGCTATATGAAATTCAGGAAATTTGGCTTGTACTCTAATACATTTTGGACTGGCAATGAATGTGTTAATTGTGTGATCTACCTTTAAATATTCGATATTTATCTCAATTAAACACTGATTTCACATTGATTAGTTACTGGTGTAATTTACTGAACTGGTCTTTATTTTATTTTAATGCCCAATAGTCTTACAATCATTAGTAGCTGTAAATACCGAAATTAAGTTTGATTCTTTCTTATTCGAATAAATCGCGTTTTAAAACATTTAACAGGTTTTTCTATGATTTTGCTATCATTTCTATGCATTAATAGGGTTTAGAAGTTTTACGATTACTACTAATATATTTTCTTTTATTCTCCAACAGAATGGCAAAAAGTAGACCTTACCAAAATAGCCAGGGAGCGTCCACAAATTTTCTACAAATCTGACAAACCAGCCTGTACGAGGGGTGCAGGATATTACCGTGACCCACAAGACTGTCATCAGTTCATACGGTGCGTGGACGATTATGGAAACGGACGGCACTTCACTGTCTTTTCGGGAAGATGTGAACCAGGACTCGTTTTCGACGAAAACGTCAGTGCCTGCAACTGGCCAGAACTGGCAGCACCCTGCAGCAATTCACCTCCGAGGCTTCAAGAAGTGCGCAAACCTTTCAAACCTGAACAAGTTCCTCAAGAAAACGCGGTACATGAAGAAAAGAAATGGAATGACCATTATCCTCAGCAACAAGAGGTCGTTCCAGATTCACAAGTCTCGGGTGCTTATGAAACACAACAAAAAGAAGTGCCAGTAGTTCAGGAGATTCAGATTGATGCACAGGAGCCGATATATCAAGAGAAGATTGAACAAACTTTTGTAGAAACTCAAGAACCTTTCCAAGAGCAAGCTCCAGAAGAGGTATATCAAGAAAATGTTCAAGCAGCTGTAGTCCAAGAACAAGCTCATCAAGAAAATGTTGAATCCCCTGAATTACAGGAACAAGTTTACGAGGAGAATGGTCCCGCGTCTTCTCAAGAAGGACAAAATATTGAGAATGCACAAGCGTTTGAGCAGTCTGCACAAAATGAACAAAACGTTATTCAAACTCAGCAACAAGTCGTTTATCAAGAACAAAGTAACCAGAATGAAGTATCTAACCAAGAACCGATACCAAAACAAGGATCCTCCAGTGGTTTTCAGCATGTTGTAGACCAGCAAAATCAGCAGTTTGAAATTTCTCAGCAAGCTCAACAAGGTGAGCTTCCACAACAAGAATCACAATCCAAATGGTGGGTTCCAGAAGACAAACCACAGTATAGTCCTCCAGAGCCTTCTGAACAAATTCCAGCTTCTGATTCGAACCAGCCAATATTTTGTTCCGAAGAGGGCTTTTACAGACATCCTGATAACTGCAGTCAGTTCATTAGGTGCGTTAAAATCGGAGCAGGAGCTTTTGCCGTGCATTTCTTCGAATGCCCCAAACAACTTGTATTTAGCGATAAGGACAGTGCATGTATAGTGGCAGATACTCACAGCTGTCGATCAAGAAAAAAGAGGCAAGCTTCCAACACGAAATTAAGATGCAGTGGGGAAGGATTTTTCAGGCATCCAGAAGACTGCAGAGCCTTCTATAGATGTGTTAAATCAGCCACTGGTTTCTATGAAACTCATCAATTTTCGTGTCCAGCTAATTTAGTATTTGATGAGGAATATACTACTTGTAACTGGCCTGACAAAGCCCCTCCTTGTGATTCCCAGCAACAGTATAAACCTACAAGAAAACCAGTTAAAGCTGTTCAGACTGAAAGAACTACTTACAGACCTCCCTCTCGCACGACAAGTAGAGGATCGTGGTCAACACCGAAGAAAGAGTCAAGAACAACAACAAAACCTAGCAATGACTTCATTGATGAATCTATCGTACAGCTTTCCAACAGAAAACGCAACACTCAGAAACCAAAATCTACCACTCCATCGTATGAATCTGGACCCAGATGTCGCAGTCCAGGCTTTTACAGAAATGATAATGACTGCACAAAATTTTACAAATGCGTAAAAAAGGGTAATAATTTTATTCGGTATGATTTATCTTGCCCTCAGAATTTCGCATATGACGATTCAGCAAAGAGATGTGTTTCTCAAAGATATGTATCTTCGTGCAATAGAAACAGGCGACCCTATCCCCCAATACAGAATGATGAAGAAACTACGGCATCTCCTGAAGCAACGAGCGCTGGGTCTTCTGATTCTGAGTCAGGAAACGATGCTTCTGCTTGTAAAGAAGAAGGTTATTATAGAAATCCAGAAGACTGCAATAAGTTCTACAGGTGCGTAGATTTTGATGGAAACGGAGAAGAATTTGTTCGTTATGACTTCAACTGCCCAGAAGGACTTGTATTTGACGAAGAAAACAGCGTCTGTAACTGGCCAGATCAAAGCGCTCCTTGCGATACAAGTGGAGGAGGTAGTGAAGGAACTGGAGAAGATGCAAGTGAAGGCAGTGAATCTGGAGGAAATGAAGAAAGTGGTGGAAAGGATTCTGAAACTGAAGTAGCAGAAACTTCATCTCCGTCGGAACAACCAAGTACTGAATCTGTCGAATCTACAAGTTCATCATCAGTCGATTCTAATGAAGAACAAGAAGGATCAGATAAAGATTCAAATGAATCCGATTCGAACAAAGAATCTGGAGGCTCCGGATCAGAAAACGAATGCACTAAAGAAGGTTTCTATCGAAATCCCGATGACTGTAATAAATTTTACCGGTGTGTTGATTTCGACGGGGAGGGAAAAGAATTTGTTCGTTATGATTTCTCTTGTCCCGAGGGGCTTGTTTTTGATGAAGCCAACAGTGTATGCAACTGGCCGTCTGACAGTGAGCCCTGTGATACACGTTCAGGAGGAGCAAATGAAGGTGGAAATGAACAAGATGGAGAGAGTAGTACCGAACCAAGTAGTCCTGGAAAGGAAAGTGAATCTTCTGAAGATAATCAAGATCAGAATCAACAAACTACTCCTTCTGATCGAGGAAGTACTTCTGATAGTAATACTCCTGCTGGCTCCACGGAAGGCAGCTCTGAATCATCAACTGAATCTTCAAATGGAAGTGAGGATGGATCGAGAGGTGGAGGTAGTAACGGGAGCACTGGCGAATGCACAGAAGAAGGATTCTTCCGTGATCCAGAAGATTGCAATAAATTTTACCGATGTGTTGATCAAAATGGCAATGGAGAGTTTATAAAGTATGACTTTACCTGTCCAGAAGGTCTTGTTTTTGATGAATCCAACAGCGTATGCAATTGGCCAGATCAAAGTGCTCCTTGTGATGGAGGGAGCTCAGGAAAGGGGGAAAGCAGTACCTCAGGAACAGGAGACGGCGACTCTGAGTCGTCCGAAGCAACCACCAGCAGTAGTGGAAGTTCAACGGAAGTAGCATCTGAAAGTTCTACAACGTCAAGTACAACTGAATCCACAGTTAGTGAAAATTCTAGAAGCACTACAGAAAAATCGGAAACTAGTTCTTCTGAAAGCGGTGGAAATGAAAGCACGTCCGAACCATCAGAAAGTGGATCCGAAGGAAACGGAGGAGAATGTACAGAAGAGGGATTTTTCAGAAATCCAGAGGATTGTAATAAGTTTTATAGATGCGTCGATTTTAATGGAGATGGACAACAGTTTACTAGATACGACTTTGAGTGTCCAGAAGGTTTAGTATTTGACGAAGTTAACAGCGTTTGTAATTGGCCTGATCAAAGTCCTAAATGTGAAGCAAGAAGTGGTTCTGATGGTAACGAGACTACTGATTCTAGTAGTGAGTCTTCAACATCTCAAACTGAATCAGCCGGAGAACAGACTCAAAGCACTACGGAGCAATCAACACAAAGTTCAGCTTACGAAACTACCCAAAGCTCTTCTTCCACAATGCAATCCACCTCAGACAGTTCGACTGCAGGAGGAGATTCCGAATGTACAGAACCCGGTTTTTATAGATGTAAAGATGATTGCAGTAAATTTTATCGATGTGTAGAAGAAGATGGTAAATTGGTTAGATATGATTTTAAATGCCCTGACGGATTAATTTTTGATGACAAAAACAAAAAATGTGATTGGCCATCATCGGAATTAAGTTGTGATACTGATTCTTCAGGTACATCAACAACTTCATCATATGAATCTTCTACATCAGGAACATCAACAACTTCAGCATATGAATCTTCTTCATCTGGAACATCAACTCAGTCATCTAGCTCTTCCGAATCTTCAAATAAAGAGTGCACTGAAGAAGGTTTCTTCAGAGATCCAGATGACTGCAGTAAATATTATCGTTGCCTGGATGAAGGAGATGGTACGTTCTCAAAAGAAGAGTTTTCGTGCGCAGAAGATGAAGTTTTTGACGAAGAAATGAGATACTGCAATCGCAAAGATTTAGCACCGCCATGTGAATCCACCTCAGGCAGCGGCGATTCTCAATGCAAAGAACCCGGCTTCTATAGATCTAAAGATGATTGCAGTAAATTTTACCGCTGTGTAGAAGAAGATGGAAAATTGGTTAAATATGATTTCCAATGCCCTGACGGATTAATTTTTGATGACAAGAACAAAAAATGCGATTGGCCTTCATCGGAATTAAAATGTGAAGATTCATCAAGTACATCAACAACTTCAGCATATGAATCTTCTACATCAGGAACATCAACAACTTCAGCATATGAATCTTCTTCATCTGGAACATCAACTCAGTCATCTAGCTCTTCCGAATCCTCAAATAAAGAGTGCACTGAAGAAGGATTCTTCAGAGATCCAGATGACTGCAGTAAATATTATCGTTGCCTTGATGAAGGCGATGGCACGTTCTCAAGAGAAGAGTTCTCATGCGCGGAAGATGAAGTATTTGACGAAGAAATGCGTTACTGCAATCGTAAAGATTTAGCTCCTCCATGTGATGGCTCGCAAACAGAATCCACTTCATCATCAGCCACCTCAGGTGAATCACAAAGCACAACTCAAAGGACAACTACAACCACTCAGTCAACAGCAGAAAGCTCGACAAAAGGAGGTAGTAGTTCGGAATGCAGTGAACCAGGATTCTACCGATGTCCAGAAGATTGCACAAAATTTTATCGTTGCGTCGAAGAAGACGGAAATATGGTTCGTTATGACTTTAAATGTCCTGATGGGTTGATATTTGACGAGAAAAATGAAAAATGTGATTGGCCTTCTTCTGAACTAACTTGCGATACAGAGTCTACAACTTCTTCCTCGTCGTCTTCAACGGAAAGCTCCCAAACTAGCGGAACAACGTCAAAATCAGGCACAGAAAGTTCTTCATCAGAAGAATGCACAGAGGAAGGATTTTTCCGAAACCCAGATGACTGCAGTAAATACTATCGCTGTATTGATGAAGGAGATGGAACTTTCATGAGAGAAGATTTTGCCTGCGAGGAAGACGAAGTGTTTGATGAAGAAATGAGGTACTGTAATAGAAAAGATTTAGCACCTCCTTGTGATGATGCTTCATCCACAACTGAAAGTTCAGGCGGCTCCACAACTGAAAGTTCAGGCAGCTCCACAACTGAAAGTTCAGGCGGCTCCACTTCATCATCAACTGTGAGTTCAGAATCGGAAAGCACTTCTGGGACGACATCTGCTTCTTCAGGCAGTGGTGAATGTACAGAAGAAGGATTCCATCGAGATCCTAATGATTGCAGCAAATTTTATCGCTGTGTTGACTTCGAAGGTGATGGTAAATCCTTCACACGATATGATTTTGACTGTCCAGAAGGATTAGTTTTCGATGAAAGTAATGATGTTTGCAACTGGCCATCTTCGGTGCCATCATGTGAATCCGGTAGTAAATCTGGAGGCTCTACAAGTGATGGCAGTTCCACCACTTCAGAAACTTCAGATTACTCAACATCATCTACAGCAGCAAGTGAACAAACTTCTACAACTACAAGTGAGCAGAGATCAACAACATCAAGAGAACAAACATCTACAACCCCAAGTGATAGTGATAGTACAGACGGCACGCAAGAACAGTCTAGTACTACTTCTACATCATCTGAGAAAGGAACAACGTCCAGTGGTGGTACAGGATCACGTGGTAGCGGCTCATCTGATAATATTGAATGCACTGAAGAAGGATTTTTCAGGCATCCTGAAGACTGCAGAAAATTTTATCGTTGCGTAGACTTTGCGGGTACTGGAGAATCCTACGTCCGTTATGATTTTGACTGTCCAGAAGGATTAGTATTTGATGAAGTCAACAGTGTCTGCAACTGGCCAAATCAGAGTCCCAGCTGCGAAAGTGGATCGCGCGGTGAAAGTGATAATAATGAAGGTAGCTCGACAGATAGCGGCAGCACATCTGAAAGTTCTTCTGATAATAGCCAAACGACACAAAGTGCTTCTACCAGTACTTCTAGAGAACAAACAACACGGTCTGCAACTAGTACCACTTCTTCAGGCGAATTCCGCTGCGAAGAGGAAGGTTACTACAGACATCCGTCTGACTGCAAAAAATATTACGAATGCAAACGTGATGAAGAAACAGGCGAACTTGAGAAGATTGACTGTGAATGTCCAGAGGGTCAAGTATGGGACAATGAAGGATGGTACTGCAATGCTAAGGAACTAAGTCCTCCTTGCGACAGTGGTTCAAGTGGCTCATCGTTCAAATGCACTGAAGAGGGATTTTTCCGCGATCCAGAAGATTGTACGAGATACTATGTATGTAATAGAACAGGATCTGGAAGCGATGAATTTACGAGCGAACAACGCCAATGTGATGAAGGTTTAGTCTTTGATGAAAATGGTCGTTACTGCAACGCTCCTGAACTTAGTGAACCATGTGATGGCTCGTCATCCACATCCAGCGGCACAACTGGAGGTGAATCTTCCAAAGAGGGTGAATCTAATGGTAGCACAAGTAGTGGATCTTCCTCCGGTCAGTGTACAAACGAAGGTTATTTCCGAGATCCTGAAGACTGCACCAAGTATTATCAGTGCACCCGAAACGAAGAAACGGGTGAGTTCGACAAAACAGACTACTCTTGTCCAGATGGACGCATCTTTGATGAAGGGTCTAACTACTGCAACGAGCCCGAACTGAGCGAACAGCCGTGCGACAGCGGAAGCCAACCGACAACGACTCGACAATCGAACACGGAGTCCTCCAGCACCGGGGACAACGGATCAACGTCCTCTTCAGGAACGAGAAGAGGTGGCGGAGATCCAGAATGCACGGAAGAAGGATTTTTCAGGCATCCAGATGACTGTAATAAATTCTACAGATGCGTAGATTTCTCCGGCTCGGGAGAATCTTTCGTCCGGTACGATTTCGACTGTCCAGAAGGATTGCACTTCGACGAAGTCAACTCTGTGTGCAACTGGCCAACGATGACACCTCCATGCGAATCTAGCAATCGGTTATTTTTCAAGTATAAACCAGTTTAGACCTGTGAGTAACGCGAGCGTTACCAACTGTAAATAATGTAGAATAATTATCATTAAAGGTTCTTAAAAAATGAAGAGCACTTGAAACATGAGAGAACAAGCGAAATAAAGAAAAGCGTTATGTACTAGTCACACCTATACATTTTACCACCTACCTGTCTTCTCTTAAATTAAATAATGTCATACAAATGAAAACAATTTTCCATGCATCTACTTCAGCACTTTTGCCCCTGTTAAGTAAAGGAAATGATTAACTAAAAGGCTTAAAAATCTCCCGTCACAATATAAGCGAGCTTATTTCATAAAGGTGCTATAATATTAGCTGTATTCTGGCAGTGCTCTTCATTTCTTGCCTTCAATGAGAATTAGTTGTCCAGGTTTTTTAAAGTGACAGACTTTCTGAGTGCCAATCTGTTGAAACAGATACTGTGGTTGTGGTTCATTATATTTATTTATTTCATTATTTATTTCTCTATTCAGTGTTTTGTCAATGTTTTTCTTATTTCATCCATGTTGAAATAAGTGTTGTTGCTTTACAAAAATACAAGAATACCGGAGTTGTAAAATTATAACTTTCTGAAAGTTCTCAAGACTAATACGATAAAACGTTTAAGTTGTACTAAGCATTTCGTGGCCAAAAAATAAAGTTTTGTAAGTCTATTTTTTAGAAAGATTTAAATTATTATTTTTAATTAATTATAGACTATAAGTATTAAATTTAATTAATTTATTGGCGCGGATACTGAATTGTTAGAAAATGTGTTTTCTCAGAAATTATTATTTATTATGAATAAAAGTTGTACATTTAAATCATGTGTTTACTCTTTAGAAAGCATTTAAAACTATCTTGTAAGTTTTTCATATATTGATATTTTATTTGAATTTTAAATAGGTTTACATAACTAAGTATATTTAAGAGATTATGTAAGAAGTTAATCATATCCCAGGAAAGTAATTGATAATTTATATCCTAAAACCAAAATCTATAAATAATAGCTCGTTCTGTAGATAAATATTTACATCTAATTTATGATATCATTTACTTGCATTAAAGAACTGTTTATAAAAAAAAAACATGTAAAAACATTTTGCGATTTTCTCATACATTGATATATATTTTGATTTTATTTATAAATATATTTAGACTAATAAGTATATTTAAAAGAAATGTGTAATAAATTTAACATGGCCCAGTAAAATGAGTTTACTTGTTAAATCAAGATCTAAAGACTAAATCATTCTCTAGATAAATATTTACATTAAATTTAGGGCATTATTTATTTGTGTTAAAATGACTATTTTGAAAACATATAATATCTTGTGAGTTTCTCATCTATTGATATTTTATTTTCGTTTAAATAATACATAAATAAGTATACATAAATAAGTATAGGCAATTACAGATAGGTAGATTTACATAAATAAGTATAGGTAAAAGAAATTGATAAGGAATTAAATTTATCCCAGTAAAATAAATTTATAATTTAATTTGTCAAATCAAGATAAATAAAGAATAAATCGATCTCTAGATAAATATTTGAGTAAAAAGAACATTCATTGGTACTTATGTAGTTTCTATTAGATACTGTCTCAAGATTTATTCGGCTGGTTACATGTACAATTCTTTTCTACCATTCACATTCTCTCGTGAATTTTCTTTTCTACCTGTGATACATTTTATTAAAAAAAAGCTCAAATTTCGTTTTATTGTATTAGTCTCCACCTGAAAAGTCAAGGAACAAAATGGTTTAAAATATTTCTCCTCGAAGTAACTATGTGATCATATTGTATACGTAGTTTGTTCATTTATCATTTATTTTATTTATGTCATTGATATAAAAATTCACTTATTTATGCGTAATTTATTTCCATTAACCATTCCAATAATGAAAACGTCATTCCAAAGAAATTTATTTCCGTTGAATTACCTGAAATTTATTTCAAAATACTGTCCATGTCAGTATAGTCTGGTGTACTGTTCTTTTTTTGGCTATTTTATGTTTAAGAATTAAACAAGAATTATGTTTCGTGTTTGATTTCTTGTGATTATACTGTTTTATTCCTTTCTTGTAAATACGTTTTATGTTGCATACGTTGCCAACTGAAAGTTCGAAAATGCGAGTATTCAATAACATGATTAATACATTTATATATTTGATTAACAATGTTTTTATCACGTTCTTATTCCTGTTTTTCAGAAGAAAAAATAATGACAAATTCTTGAGTCATGCTTAAAATTTTACATAAACGACACTAACCTTTTTCACCGTAAACATTTTGAAATGCCTGTTAGAAAATGTTGTGAAGATGTTATATTTGTATGAAGTGCCTTATGAAAAGCATTTTTAATTGTGTTATTCCTATGGAAATATGCCAAGTTATTTGTAACATGTACCAATCGTTAATAAAATTGTTGCTTCCATTTGATTTAGTGATTATTTATTTTTTTTTTCAGAAGTTTTATTATTTTTAAAAGTTAAATCAAAAATTATTTATTTCACTGCATCTTCGTGTAAAACTAATGCTACATCAATAAAAGAAATTTTTTTTTTTATATATATACTAGCTGCGTGCCCGTTCTTCGCACGGTAGGAAACGAAAATTTTCCTTACATGTGTAATTCGAAATTATTCGTGATGTGGAATTAATAAAAAAAAGAGCAAAATTATTTGACTCTTAATGTAAAGTTTGTGTCATGAGTACTAACCTGATCATTGCAGTATAATGACTCAAAAAACTACGTCAGTGTCATTCACTATCAAAAAAGTGGAAAGCTTAATGGTTTGCAGAGAACTCCTGGCTTTCAAAATGTCTTATTTCTACATCATACTGTTTTTTAGGCTCAAGTTGTAGCATTAAATACCTAAGACACTACATGAAATGGAGCACCATTTATTTCTTTCCGAACATGTACCATATAAGGAAAGTATTGCAATCATGAAAAAATTCGACTTCGAGATTTTGGTGTATTTACACGTTTTGAGGTCTTCTGAATTCATTTATGCTATTTTCAAGAGATGTTTTTAAAATAGCTGCGTACCCGCTCTTCATACGGGAAGAAGGGAATATTTTACTACTAAAATCATATCTGCATGTGACAAAACAGAATTTCATTTTTAAAAAAGTTCAAGTAATCTCTACTGTTGAAATTACTGCGGGATATATTAACGCTAATTAGAATTACTTTTCGTTTAGTTGGCTGTAAGACAACCGTTGAAAAAGGATAAACACTTTTAATTTCATGAAATATTTATTAACGTGGTACATTGCGATTTATTCATATTATCTTTACAAATCTAATAATACTACCTATTACGTGCATTAATACTATCTATACTCGCTTCTCCCTCTTCAAGGCTCCCTTAGCTTAGATTATTTGGCCTCAATGGGATCTTTTGATTCTGTGGCGATTCTTTGCAATTTACGCATTAGCATAAATAATAATCATTTCACATAATGGTTGCCATTAAGGAAACTCTCCATATATATTTAATTTATACATAGTTTTATAAGATTGGCGTATTTAGCGCCGCAAACCATTTCATCTTACTGTGGGGAGAAAATATCCAAGGGGTGCCATTTTAAATATCCATGTATCTAATATAGCGATATCTTTTATATCCTCCATAGTCCTGTCTCCTGAAAAACATCAAACTGTGTAATCTCGAGGAGCTACTTATTCCCATTTTAATTGTGACAGGGCGTTAGAGTTGCAGAGTTTACAAATTTCACGCATTTTTTTTAATTTATGACGTCACTGTTTGACTGCCGTAAAGGATACCCCGGTAGATTGAGGGAGTTAATTTCGATATTTCGCATAATTGTTTTCAAACGGTATCATTAAAACTTTGCGTTGACCTTTATGGAGGAACGTAATTCAACGTTAAAATAAAACTATACTCGCAACCTGCATGCGTATGTTAGGCAACGCCTGCGCTAAATTAAATGCCAAAAATAAAAATAGTAAATAGAAAAATTTTAATATATCGCGCTTTGAAACGAACTTTGTAACTTTTAAAATGAACATTTTCAGCGCCGTGAAAACATTTCAATTTTTAAATAAGCACCGGATTAAAATACCACTTCTAATAATAATAATCGTGAATTTCTTAGTTTATTTCTACAGTAAATTTTAATCAAAATATCGTCTCCCTGTGTTGAAAATAGAGCTGGAATAAATGAGTTAAAATTATGGCGTAAATTTTACGTATCTTAAAGCATTTGACGTCATAGATCCTCACTTGCGAATTGAAATTCTGATATCCCATTTAAAAACTCGATTGGTTGAAAAAACCCTTTTTTCTAATCCTTTCTGTGGCAACAACCGAACATAAATTCTCGTGCCGTGATCGCAATGTAATGAATGGCGTAAGATCGCGTTGATGCTATTAAATTCTAAACATTAGGCTGCATTAAAATTCGTAAAAAATCATCTAATTTACATAATTTTTTCGTTTTTATTTTAAAAGAGGGAGAAAAGAATGTTTCACGATTTGTCAAAATATCTAAAAGTTATGACGGATAGAATTCAAGATGCGACAGTTTTAAAATTATTTTACGAAAAAAAATCGCGAAGCAGATGTTTAGTAAAAAAATTCCTAAAAATCGGTAAATCATGTTACGTATTCAGAACAAACTGTTTTTAAAAGAAAATTTTCTCCTCTATCCGATGATACAAATGCCGTTTTGCTGCGAGCGTAATTTCCGCCGTCATTACGAATTAGGTCAGAAAAAATGCCAAAAATCGCATAAAACATAAAATAAAAAAAAATCTAGGTCGAATTTTGAAAAAATCGCTTCGAGGTGCACAACTACATATTTACATCTTCCCGAGTACCAAATTTGGTGTTTCTAGGTGTAGCCGTTTGTCTGTAACGCTGCCGACAGACACACACACACACACACACACAGACACCTTCTTTTATAATAAGTAGAGAAAACAAGGTGTTTAAAACTTTTATTGTATTACAACAGTCTTTATTTAGTATCATTTCTATTTTACATTAAAGAACAAATACATGAAAAATAAATACTGTATTGTGCATTTTGTATTTAAAAAATCTATAACAATAATTCCAATTACATTTTCAGCGCATATACAGGGTGCCCCCAAAAAGTAGTAACACGCTTTAATTCTTTAGAGATAACAATGTAAATAAGGTAGTGGGGAAAATACGTTAAGAAAAAAATCCCCCTCGTTGATTTTCAAAAAATTACACATTTTAAATTTGTATACGACCTCCGTACAAAAAATATTCCAATTAGTAAAATGTTCCCCATGCACTAATGAGATGAAAGACAAAATTTGAGCCTTTCATCATAAAATGTTTTAGATATATAGTAAGATGATCGAGGGCTGTACATGATATTGTAGGTAAACGTTTATTGCTAGAGTGGAAAAGAAAATATATTTCTTTCGTTATTCTATCTCAGACACCTTTTAAAATATAATTCTCAAATTTATGTAAAACATCGTCTCATTAATGTATGTGGAATATTTTAGTAACTGGGATTTTTTTGTGCAGATTGTATAAAAATTTAAAAAGTTTAACTTTTTCAAAATTTAAGAGAGGAATTATTTTCGTAATATTTTCCCCCTACCTTATTTTGAACACTTTTTATATTTACTTTGCTCACTTATCTCTAATAGATGAAGAATTAAAGCATGTTACGACCTTTTTGGGACATCCTGCATAAAATGGATTTGAATAACGCATTTTAAATGCGCGAAAATAGTAGAGTCATTCATAAAGTTTTCATTTGTCTGTAAGAACTCCTTACAGCCTTTTGAATTGAAACCCAAATAACATCGGAAATATTATAGATTTAACATTTAAGATTTTACCTAAGTATACAAATCAAAAAGGTTACAGCTTTAAAATCTGATTACCTGAAAAACGTTCTAGACAATTCGGATGAGAAACAGACAAAGAGTTTTTGAAACGTAGGAGGAAACAGTTTAAACCATATATGACTAAATTTCTTCTATTTTTCTGTCAGTAAGAATTATAATCTAAACTTTTATAAAATTTTTATATTGTTCTTATGTCATAGGCTGTTTCTTTTTTCGGTAGTAAAAACTTTTTTCTAATTTTGAAGTTTAACTTTAGCAATGCATTAAAATTCTTAATAATCTAAGTTAGGCATCTTCTAAAAGAACTCCTATCATACAGGTAACTCCTACATAGTACGATTTACATTAATGTGCTACCCTCCTTTTAATTAAATTGTATGAGTTTACATGTGTTTTTCTTTGTAATAGCACAGTATAAATATTGTAAAAAATAAATAAATAAATAAATACGTATAGATAATAAATAAAAAGCAGTGGTAAATACCTACCATCCTACTAGTACCTACGAAATTTTAGAAGGAATTCTTCTTTAATGCCATCCAATTCGTTAGTAAAATTTAATGGAGAAGATTCAATTTTTCTCTTCATCTAAGGCGTCATCTATCTGCATCTAAGGACCAAATGGACCATAAAAAAAAATCTGTATTTATCAGCCAATCATTACAAAATTTTGTATATGGGATATAATGTTTTCCGACTATGAAAAATATTATATCTGGTTAATCTTAGAGTTTAATTTGTTAAGAAATTAATTAATACCTACTAATTAATGATATTATCAAAACATGCTCCATGTGCATCAATTTTTGTGTGCAACAACTGACTTTTTTTTTCTTAAGCTAGCTTTAGGCATCCACAACAAATGTTAGTGTTCAACTTTTATTTACAATCAAAATTAGAGCACAGAGAGAATTATTTTCGTAAATATGTGTGATTTTCAACAAAGTTTCAACTAAAACAATGAAAAAAAAAGAAATTATTATTTAAAAATCTAATAAGACTAGCATTAAGATATCTTCAAATCTTCATGAAGGTTCTTTTTACCAAATTCCAGCGAGATTCAACAAAATTTAACAACTCTACAAAATAGTTCGAAAATCGGTTTTGAGAAAAAAGCTTTTGAAATCTTGCAGCTGACAGAGCTGTCAATAAGTAACTGAATACAACAGCTCACAGAGCTGTCAGCTGCTGTTTGATTACAAATGTAAAACTATAAATGACATTCTTATCATCGTATTGATATTTTGTTTAATATTTTGAACCTAATGAATGGTAGATTGATATTCAGCAAGAAAACAAGAACCATTTTGGTGACACATTTTTTAGAATTTGAAGATCCATTGTTTAAAAAAAAGCAACTAAAGATTAATTTGACTCCCTGGAGAAAGCATAGGCGCCCATAACCCTTTAACGCGCAGTGTTCCCGCTCTGGTAACACCAAACTCTGGCGTTTTGACTGTTGCCAGTCACGAAGAATAGATTTGATTTCTATAAAAATAGTTGCGGGTGACAGAGCTGCACTAGAATCCTTTACTTTTTAGCACCTCATTTCCCGTAAAAAAATTATCACGATTATTTTTAACAGCACTGACATCTGCTGAAAAATGGAAGAGTGCGAGAACAGCTGGATAGATTGCCGAACGCTGAAAAAAAGGGCAGCCGTTGCCATCGCTCGACTTAACTACCAGCAAGATGGCGGACGATCGAAACATTCATCGCGTGCCACAGATCTAGAGACCCTTTTATGACGACAGCTGGCTGTGCTGTGCACAGCCAGCCGTTGCCATCGCTCGACTTATCTTGCTGGTAGTTAAGTCGAGCGATGGCAACGGCTGCCCTTTTTTTCAGCATTGGGAAAGGGTTGCGCCTCAAAAGGATAAAGGGAACACAGAAAATGCTGTGAGTTCAGTTTTAAAAGTGCCTGTTGAAGATCAGTCTTACGGTGCAATCGCAGCCTCGGATGTTTGAATGGCTGAGGGTATAATTGAATGGTGCATCATTTCGTGTATATCGGATGTATGCCCGTTGTATATAATTTTGCTGGACATTTCCGTTCACTGATTGAAGGCAGTTTCCGTATTATTTGCGTAATGATCATTTGCGAGTATTGAAATGATATGTACTTAATTCAGTCTAGATGCATGTATCACTGAGTTGTGTTTACACAAAGTTCGGTCATTAAAAGTTTATAATTTAATCTTTTATAGAACGTTCGGAGTTAGGTACTTTATTAATGACTATGTCATTTTATCTCTCACCCCCCTTTATTGAAAATTGTCCAAAAAAAAATGTCCCAAAAAAGCGACATAAAAATGCGACATAATTTTACATATATTTAAATACTTCACAACAGCTTTAATCTATTGTTAGAATATTTCGTAAGCTGTAGAATATATATCACATGTATTTTTTACATATATTTAAACACTATTAGTTCAACAGCTTTAATCTAATGTTACAATATTTCGTAAGCTGTAGAATATGCATCACGAGTGTTTTTCTATAAATAGGTTAAAAAAATTTCGACATAGGGTTACCAGGCGAAATACACGAAAGATGAGAGATAAAATAACATAGTCAATTAATATCGTTTTTATATGGCAATAATGAAACTAAAAAATTACGGGGGGGGTCTCCCCCTGACGAGGCTCGAACAGCCGAGTTTTTTGTTTTTAAATCATTTTTTTTTAATTACGTGGTAAATTTAAGAGCTACAGTGGACTCGTGTTACGTGGGATATATATCTTACGCGAATTTATATTAATCCTCGTTCACACCACGAGGGATTTTTCGCCAACAGTAAAAAGCGCCAATATTCATTTATTCATTACTTTAGGTAGGAAATTATAACGTACAGTTATGTTGATCCCTGACTCTCATTCGTGTATTTAAGGAGGATGCCAAGGGGGACAACACTACCTAGATATAGAAAGCCCTGTAACTCTACGTCACCAAGCTTTGACGTCATCACTAGGCCTACGAAAGTTACGTAATCATAGTTTTACAAAGTAAAACTATTTAAAATTTATGGAAAATACTACAAATATTAGCAAACTTCTTAAATTAAACATTAAAATTAAAATACCTTCCTCATACAAAATTATTCATTATGATCTACTTCCTTATCAATTTATCTATTTAGTCATGGTTAAAAACTGCCATTTGTCGTAAAATTATATATTTTTTATCTTAAATTATTAAAATATTGCTATTCATGGGTAAATTCGCCAGAAATTTTTAATAGTTTCATTTTGTTAAAATAAAATTTTTAAATGTAGGCCTAGTGATGACGTCAAAGCTTTGTGAAGTAGGAGTTGTGAGGCGTTCTATATCTAGACGGCGTTGCCCGGGCCCTTTCAGAAAATGTAAAACAGTTATTAAAAAACTGCTAGTTTAAAACGCTCACATTAACTCTAGTAATTATGAGATTTTTCGAAAAACTATAGAATGTTACAAGCCACATTATTTTTATTATTATTTACAAGCTGAAGTACCCGTCGTTGACGGGTTAGTACTGAATGCAAATTTCCAAAAAGCAAGAACTTTCATCAGCATTGTAGGAGTACACAGAATGGGTGTAGTATGTTGCCAAAGTAAAGAAAGCGAAGTTATAATTTTCTGTGTATTGTTAAAATATTACAGGTTAGAGAATAACTGAGTAATATCATTTCATTCCCTTTAGTCGTATAATTATGTGATGCGCGAATGAATATTTCCGCATATTGAAATAATTTTCGCAAAATCTCAAAATCTAATCAATATTTTTGAAAAATTGGAAGCCTAGAATTTAAGTTGAGTGGCAACCTATCATGTCACCCAATTTCGTTTCATTCCCTGCAGTCTTTTTTTCGTGATGCTGGAACAAAAATTTCAGCATATTATAACGATTTTCACAAAATCTCAAAATAAAATCAAAATATTTTTAAAATTCTCTCAACACCTATAAATTAAGATTAGCAGCTACCTATCATATCACCAAATTTCGTATTAGTCGTTATTACGCGATGCTTCAAGAAATATAACCGCATTTTGAGAGAATTTTCACAAAATCTCAAAATCTAATAAAAATGTTTAAAAAATTGGACACCTATAGTTTATGTCGAGCAACAACCTATCATGTGACAAAATTTCATATCATTCGCTTTAGTCGTTATTACGTAATGCGCGAACAAAAATTCACTCAGTTAGAAACGATTTTCGCAAAATCCCAAAATCTGATCGATTTTTTTTTTTAAATGCTTATACTTTAAGGTGAGTGACCACCTATCATTTCACCAAATACCATTTTTTCACCTTTGCAGTTATTACGTGATGTGCGAACACAAATTTATGCAGTTTGAAAAAATTTTCACAAAATCTCAAAATCTAATCAAGATTTTTTAAAAATTCGACGACAGTGTTTGAAGTTGAGTGACCACCTTTCACATGATACCAAATTTCATTTCATTCACTTCAGTCGTTCTTATGTGATGCTCGAACACAATTTTAAGGAGTTTGGAACGATTTTCGCAAACTCAGAAAATCTAATCAAGATTTTTTAAAAATTCGACACAGTGTTTTAAGTTAAGTGACCACTAATCTTGATACCAAATTTCATTTCAATCGCTTTAGTCGTTTTTACGTGATGCTGGAACACAAATTTACGCAGTTTGAAAGGATTTTCACAAAATCTCAAAATCTAATCAAGATTTTTTAAAAATTCGACGCCTATGTTTTAAGTTGAGTGACCACCAATCATGATACCCAGGTGCTTGAACCGCGGCACCGCATTCCCAGGTGCTTGAAACGGATAGAAATCGCAAAATTTTTGAATTCCAAGAAATGTACAGACAAAAGTCTAATTTTATTTATAGATTTAGGATTCTTTCTCCGATTTTGAAAGTCTCCGGTAAAAATGATTGAATTTCTAATTTCTCTCATGGTTTAAAAACAGTCGAAAGGTCTTATAGTTTTCAAACTATATTACTCCACATATGCAATTCCCCCTCTCCCCCAAAAATCTCACAAAGTAAGTCCCCACCAGTGACCGAACGCATAGCGCTCTCAACTGGGAGACGTGAAATGCCTGGTTCAAAACCAGGACTCTTCCGCCGACCTAGCCGTTCGGAGTTTTCCGTGGTTTTCTCCGAAATTTTGCGTAAATACGGGTTAGGAACCCTTAGAAAGACCCCCCACGGAGGGCACCCCCCTCCCCCTCTGATCCTTTGAGTAGATAATCAGCCGTAATTCCACAAACTCACAAAGTAAGTAAAGATTTAAATAGTTACCTATTGCAGCCGCAACTTTAGCACTTTGATACTGTTTAGAATTTCGATTGCTGTGGCAATAACAATTTGCATAACTATCTAGATAATTACAATATCGAGAAAATATCGACTTTGCAAAATTTTACTTTTTTCCTGCCCAACCTGCCTCAGGGGCTGAAACAACGAAAAGAGAGGGGAAAAAACTAAAATAATTCAGTCTCCGTGGTGACAAAGCGAACACAAATTGCGAAGTTTTTAAAAAGTCCATTAAAGTTCCCTTTTTACCACACACACAGACCATTACGATGTTACCACAGCCCGAGGGATCAGAATGCCTGAATGTAAAATTAAACGGCGGTTCATTTCATGTATCGAATATGTGCCGGTGATGCATAATTTTGCTGAAAATTGACGACGTCAGTGGAAGTTGTTTCTGAATTATTTGCATATTGCTGATTTACAAGTATGGAAATGAAATGCGTTTTATACAGTCTGAATTCTTGTATCACTGAGTTATGTTTGCTAATTTCGGTCATCAAGTGAATATGATTTATTAGTTGTACCTTATTATGAATATTATGGCCTCTAGATTATTTCAACCCCCTCTACTCCCCACCCCCTTCATTTTTTTTTTAAATCTTGAAGTGGTTGTAATGTAAGATTAGATACTCGAGTTCATTATAACATGAATTAATCCTTTGAGGCGCAACCGTTTCAAAATGCTGAAAAAAGGGCAGCCGTTGCCATTGCTCGACTTAACTACCAACAAGATGGCGGACGATCGAAACGTTCATCGCGTGCCACAGATCTAGAGACCCTTTTTTGACGACAAAACCTTTTTTGACGAAAAAGGGTCTCTAGATCTGTGGCACGCGATGAACGTTTCGATCTTCCGCCATCTTGCTGGTAGTTAAGTCGAGCGATGGCAACGGCTGCCCTTTTTTCAGCATTGAGCAATCTATCCAGCTATTCTCGCATTCTTCCATTTTTCAGCAGATGTCAGTGCTGTTAAAAAGTAATCGTGACCATTTTTTTACGAGAAATGACGTGCTAAAAAGTAAAGGATTCTCGCGGAGCTATGCCACCCGCAACTCTTTTTATAGAAATCAAATCTATTCTTCGTGACTGGCAACAGTCCATACGTAAGAGTTGGGTGTTCCCAGAGCGGGATCACTGCGCGTTAAAGGGTTAATATTAAGGATAGGTATCACACACATTCACGCTTAAAACAAATGAACTAAATTCGCTCCGAAGGAACTAAAATAACTCCGAAGTATTTAAAACCGGGACAAGCTTGTTTCGGTTTTAAGTCCTTGGGAGCAATTTTAGTTCCTAAGGAGCGAATTTAGTTCTTTTTTTTTAAGCGCATTATTTGCTATAGCTCTCGAAACGATTCCGATTCTTCCGACACTAGAGGTCGCTGCCTATTCTGGGGGACCAACTTACATGCACATGTGCGGCTCCGGAAGATCTACGAGCGTTAATGCAATTAATGGGTTTCGTTGAAATGTTGCCACGGATGGGAAGGAAATAAAATGCATACCTAGAAGAACATTAAAATCCGAGATTTTTAAAGCGCCAGTAAGTTAATTTTCCATTTGGTTCTTGTTTATGTTTCTTCATTTACAGAGTCTAAGAACTCTAGAAACTACTCTAGTTTTCGTAAGATTGTTGAATTAAAGCACTTAAGTTTCAGAAACGGAATCTATTAATACAGTAAATGTAATATTAAAAATATTACATGAAATTTTATTCTAAATCGACAAAGATTAAATCATTAGTTTTTAATAATAGGAAAAAGAAATCGTCTGCTGCTTTTTGCAAAAGCAGATCGTAACAATGACGCCGACAGACCACCCGAAGCCACACAAGTGCAAATACAACATATCCTTAATATCTAGAAAACCTTGATAACTCGAATAAATATTTCTCATACAAAATGGCACACTTTTATTTCAGCTCGTCATCACGAAAACTTCATATCTTGAATTTTCCCTGTGTTGCTTTGACTTCGAGATATCGAGGTTATACTGACATAAAAACTTTAATAAAACAGTAAAACTGGAATTAAGAGTGCTTTTTTTTTTCTTGCCAAACATTATAGCATAAAATTTCTTAACAAAACAAAAAAAAATCAGCATTTTTTGAGATTCTTCGTAAAACGCACTATAAAATACATATGATTAAAAATATCGTCGATGTTAGCGAGTTTTATCGTCAATTAACCCGTTAAAAAAACGAAAATTTCTTTCGGAATCCCGCAAATTTCGGACGCCGCTTTTAAGATAACTATCTTTATATTTCCTTTCCCTCCCTGCACAACGTCCTAGCAAAATAAAGCATATTTTGAAAGGTAAAATGCTTTTCCGAAACATAAAACGTTGCTCACGGAAAAACGTGCTTTCAAACAAACTGCGGTTCCGATCGTAACTTGAAGATTATGCAGCTAGCTGAAAATAGAGGTCTTGTAAATGTTTAGTGAAAAATATCTTATAGGTCTGTTTTAAAGGTTGATGTTTTAATTAGAGCTCTGTACATCACATTAAAAAAATGCTTTTTATAAAAGATATCTTAAAAACGCCGACCGAAGCTTTTATTGGAGTTTTGAGTTATGGCAAAAATGTAAGAGGCGCATCTGCTTAACCGTTTAACGCGCAGTGTTCCCGCTCTGGGAACACTAAATCTGACGTTTTGACTGTTGCCAGTCACGAAGAATAGATTTGATTTCTATAAAAATAGTTGCGGGTGACATAGCTCCACGAGAATCCTTTACTTTTTAGTCATTTCCTATAAAAAAATGTCATGATTATTTTTAACAGCACTGACATCTGCTGAAAAATGGAAGAATGCGAGAACAGCTGGATAGATTGCCCAATGCTGAAAATAGGGCCGTTAAAAAGGGTCTCTAGATCTGTGTCACGCGAGACCCAAATTTGCGTCAAAAAGGGTCTCTAGATCTGTGGCACGCGAAGAACGTTTCGATTGTCCTCCATCTTGCTAGTAGTTAAGTCGAGCGATGGTAACGGCTGCCCTTTTTTCAGCATTGGGAAAGGGTTACGCCTCAAAGGGTTAAGGGGGATGCTTTGCCGAAGGACATTTTAAGGGGTTCTAACACGTATTCACGCTGCAACTGAAGAAAACCGACTAAAATTCCAGACCGTTAGGTTGGCAGTTGCGTGATAGGCCCGAACCCGGGGCCTTCACACTATCAGCCGTATACCATGTTCAGTATCTTCCCTAGTAGCACAACTAGTTCAAAAAACGTTCAAATTACGTTGGAAACACGTTTTTTGACGTTAAAAAACGTGCTTTAAACGTCTTTTGGACTAATTGTGCTACTAGGGTTATCCACTCGGCCTTTATTGCTTAAATATTGATCTTAGAAGTATAAAAAATTTACAAAGTTACATAAAAAAAGTTTGTGGTATCGATTAAGATTTTTCAGGAGATTAAATTTTAAATAAATAAAAAATTTAAAGTTTTATACACCCCCTTTACAAAAAAAAAAAAAACTCCTAATCAGAAAATTGTGCCCCATGCATTAATAATTATATGATGTCCAAAGTTTCAGACCTTCATTATTAAAAGGACTGGAGACATGTTTAAACAAAGTTGGTAAGGGGTTATACAACATTAATAATAGCAAAAGTATTGCGTATGTATGTAATCATTGTTTTTTTTTCATTAATTGTGTACACCCCCTTGAACGAGATCATCAGACGTGATTTCTTTCCCTTCAAGAGAGCCATTAAAAAATGGTTAAGTCAGCATATGTTTATTTTCATTTCCGCCATTTTTAGGATAAAATACTCAAATTTTGTATATCACCTAATTAATGTTTTGGGAAGTTTTAGTAATTAGGGAAAAATTAATACGAGAGCAGCAGAAAATTTTCAATTTTGTATTTATTTATATTCAATCTCCAGAAAATTTTAAGGATACAATGAAATTCTGTATCTTTCTTTATACGTAACTTTATAATTTATTGTATACGTCTATGACCAACATGTAAGGAATGAATCCATAGGTCAATGATTTTCGAACACTGTATTTGCGGTGACTAAAACTGCAGCTGGAATTTCAATTAGATATCATCTAAATACGAATTATTTATGGGGTCCTGGGGTATTA
Source organism: Cheiracanthium punctorium (assembly GCA_038373885.1). Taxonomy (NCBI): domain Eukaryota; kingdom Metazoa; phylum Arthropoda; class Arachnida; order Araneae; family Cheiracanthiidae; genus Cheiracanthium; species Cheiracanthium punctorium. The sequence goes on along the minus strand of JAWZYV010011407.1, from coordinate 30,649 downwards.
CTTTGCACCAAAATGAAAAAGAGAAAAGAAAGTATGTCAAACAAATGTGATTTTTAAAAAATTTCAAATTATTTCAGCATAACGACATTACTGTACTTAAATATCCAGGTACCCTGGATTGTGAGACTTGCTAGACTATTATAAGTACTGAAGAATACCCCGTTATTGTGTCACTTACATGCCATTCTGAGCTTGACCAAATTAATACGGAACCACCTCTAAATTATTCTGTTAGGCTGAAAGTATTTGAAAAGAAAGCCCATCCCACCTTCAGTGTAGTGAATCACTACTAGGTGCTCCAAAGAAAACATTTTTCGCGACAGTTCCAATTGTGAATTTTATGGGAATCGAAAAAAACAAACACTTATTTTAAATTAATTAACTTTGTATGGAGCACGCTGAGTAAAATACACTCAAATATGTTTCGCGAGACACAATAATACTCCTTTCTATAAGAAATAGAATTATCTCTGCGGATTTATTTATTTATTTTCTTTCTGATGCTCCGGTCAGCAGACTACTTGTAGGTTTGACCGTACGAGGGTCGGAGATATTGGAAATTTTATTATGAGGGCGCCTACCAACGCTGCCCCCTATGAGTGGTCTCATAATTTTGAACTCATTCGGGATTACAGACTTGGCACCTGAAATCAACACCGCACTGGAAATCGCTGGTGTACACCCAAGTCCTTAAAAAGAAAGTAAACGTACAGATGATTTCATAATTTCATTCTTTAATTTACAAAAATAAATAAATAACTCGCGGCTGTTCGAGCCTCGTCAGGTGGAGAATCCCTTGAACCCCCCTAATTTTTTAGTTTCCTTATTGCCATATTAAAACGATATTAATTGACTATGTCATTTTATTTTCTATCTTTAGTGTATTTCGCCTGGTAACCTGGTCCCCTATTTTTAGGATTGTAACCTATTTATAGAAAAATACATGTGATGCATATTCTGCGGCTTACGAAATATTGCAACAATAGATTAAAGCTGTTGTGAACTAATAGTATTTAAATATATGTAAAATTATGTCACATACTTTTATGTAGCTTTTTAATGTTGCATTTTTGGGACATATTTTTCGGACAATTTTCAATAAAGGGGGTGAGAGATAAAATGGCATAGTCATTAATAGAAAAATAGGTTCGAATGACAAAGAAAACTGCAGTTTCTAACAAGTTTTTTCACTTGGGCCAATAGTTACAAAACAAGAATAAGAATGTTCGTTCAGCATCCACAAAAATTAAATAAAAATGCATCTGTCCCTGGAGATATTTACCTGCTCAGTTTCAGCAGAATTTGCTGATAAGGACCCAAAAGAAGAGATTGACGATAAAGCAAACGACCTACGCTCAATTCTCTGCTTATTGTTTGCGATAGATGCTATTAATCAAACGATGAACAATGGAAGGCTCATTTCATCGATTGCAGGAGTTGGCGCGAAATCGATGAAAGCAGATGGAAGTTCCTAAAGGAACCTGGTTGCCGCTTTTGCCTACCCCATTAATAGAGAAACGGTGGGGCTATTAATTAATTCTATTTTTTTCATCAGGTTGTTGATGCTTTGCTGGGATATTATGGCGCCCAGAGAAATAAGATTTTCTGGATGTGGTGGTGTTTGGTGGTTGGAGTTGTTTGTTTGCTGGATCGTAGTCTTTTGCTGTCGGGAGCGGTAGATCACGTCAGTCAATTAATGATAGTTCTTGGTATTAGTGGGCAATAGTTTAGTAAATGAAATATGCGCGATTAGAGAGATAGTATTCTTAACTCTGGGAAGCGGGATTTGTGAAAATTACTTCGAATAACAAATGAAATAAAATATATATATGGAACGTGTTTTATTTTTATGTATTTATAGTTATTCTGATAGTTTTACAAAATTGTTACTGAAATACAATCAGTTCAATAATAGGCAAGCAAAATTCAAATATCAAAACTTTTACAAACACAGTATTTATTAATTTATTCTAATTTTTAATTTTTAAAGTCAGAACTGATGTCAGAAACCAGAGTACATTAAAAACATACTCATGTTCCTTGTTACTTTCCGAACATGTGCCATGTAAGGAAAGTATTGTAATCATGAAAAAATTCGACTTTGGTGTATTTACCTGCTAAGTTCAGCAGAATTTGCTGATAAGGACCCAAAAGAAAAGAACGACGATAAAGCAAACGATTTTGGTGTATTTACACGCATGGGCGGCATGGGCACGGTAAGCAAGGTAAGCATCGCATGAGGGCGCCGTCTTCGAAAGGGCACCATTTCGAACTCAAAAGCTTAAAAAAAGAAGAAAACGTCTTTTTTACGTTTGCAGAAGGGCGCTACGTACCCTAGAGCAGCCCCTGCTTACACTCCCCTGCTTTTCTGGGGTCTTCTAAATTCATTTATGCTATTTTCACGAGATGTGTGTATGTATGTGTGTGTGTATGTGAGTGAACACGATAGCTCTTAAACGGGGCATTCGATTGAGCTCAAATTGGGTATATATGTCCTAAACCACCGTCGCAAGACCGATATTGGTTTTAGTGTGTATAGGAATTATAGTTTCTATATAGGGCTACGACAAAGATTTCTTTTACATTATGGCGTATGGGGAGAAATTCTTGAAAGTGCGCTAGCGTTTAAACGGCGCATTCGATTGAGCTTCACTTTGGCATATATGTTTGAATTACTCATCGATTAAAATTTATTTAAATGGTTGGTAATGATCTTAATCATAAGTGTTCGTAAAGTCGAGTGGTGTCACTCCACATTTTTAAAAGATGTATTTACAGGGTGCCCCAGCAATCAACCGAAAATGTGAAACTGCAATATCTGTTTATTGGCGCGTCATACTGACGTTGCGTTTGGTGACGCAATACTACGCGGTTTACAATTTACGAAACGAATTTGAACACGTTTGAATTAATACGAGTTTTCATTTTGTGCTGTGACGCAGCACTAGAAAGACACGAAGTTGCAAGCAGTTTTCAGTAAAAGTTCGCGTCTTCGCAAGAAGTCGGCAGTAGTAGCATGCCGAATTTGACCATCGAACAGATTTATTTTTCTGCTGGAATTTTGTCCATTTCTGCTGAAATTTCGGCCATCACACTGCGAACTGTTCGTTGTTTTGGACAACTTTGATCTTAAAGTCTTCGCCATATTGTTGCAAGTAGTGGGAAGCACTTCGAAACTCTTGTGCAGTAAATCAGAATAAGTGTACTTATATGTGAAGTAAGTAATTTTTCGTTTATCTCTTCTCAAACGCTTTTACTAAACAATTCAAACTTTTTGGTGAATTTCTGGGCAATCTGTATGTATGTGTGTGAGTATGTGAGTGAACACGATAGATCATAAACTTACATTCGATTGAGCTCAAATTTGGTATACATGCTATAAACCACCGTCGCAAGACCGGTATTGATTTTGGTGTGTATAAGACTCATAGTTTTTTACAGGGCTACGAAAACGATTTCTTTTACATTATGGATAATGTACGGAAATTCTTGTAAGTGCGCTAGTGTCTATAGAGTGTATCGATTGAGCTCAAATTGGGTATATATTATTATAGGTCACGGTCTCATGATCTGCATAGATTTTGGTGTATCTAGAGCTGATAGTTTGTTTACAGGCTTGCAAAAAGTAATTCTTATATATTACCGTCTAAAGACGCAAATCATGCTAAGTGAGCTATTGTCTAAATGGTGCATTCGATTGACACCAAATTAGGTACACATATTGTAAGCCACTGTTACATAATAATGCATAAATTTTAGCGAGTGTACTCCCTACAGTTTTTTACAGGGCTACAAAAAAGTGTTCTTATACATTATGGCCTACACTCAAATCATTTTTAATGCACTAGTGCCTGAACACTAGATCCTAGAGTTGAATGAAATTTATTTAAACTCTTGTCAAATTTCAAGTGTTCCGAAAGTCGAGTGGAGTCACTGCAGGATTTTTTTTTTGTTTGTAATCGTGTCAAAAACATCTATTATAAAATAAGCCACATTATTTTTTTAAATTGAAGTACGTAAATTTTCCATACAACTTAGAATTCGACAGAAAGCTGAGAATAATTCAAAAATATCCGTTTAAGATCTTGAAAACGGTCTCTCGCCTTAAAGTACTATTACTGATCAGCGTGTACATAAAGTATCCAAGTAGGAACATTTATCATGCTTCTTATTTCAGACTTTTCGAATCACAAAAAATTGCGATATTTTTGAATACGCAGTTAGCAAAGACTTTTTTCTTCCTTGCAAATACAGTAAAAAATCTTGCGTGTCTTATATTTAAATGAGATGAAATCTTTTTGTTTTTAGAAACAAAGTTGAATTCTTATTTCTGCAAATGTGGATTCCGTGAAATTATGTTTTTCGTCATCAAATAGCTTCGAAAATCGATGTCTTCCTTCTTCTTTTTTTTTTTTTTTTCCTTCTTGTGAACGGTATGCAGTATTTTCGCAAAATAATTACCCAATTTTGAAGAGAACTACAATTACAAAATTAAAGGATTTTGCAAACTTTTTCAGTAAATTAAATAAAAAATAGCGTTCATTAGCTGTACCGGAAAGTAATGTTTTTTTTTTTTTTCGAATGTCAATACGTATATCGTTTTTTAGGTAGTTTGGGCTATAGTGAAGCTAATATTTTTCGTAATATCATCTTCTCTATCCAAAACTACTGAAAAGCTATTAAGAAATCTGGCATGTATATAAGTCAGTTTTACAACGTAGGTGCTAGATTAGAAAAGCAATGTCTATAATTTGTAACGTAGGAAGATATTGAACGTAAACTTTTTTTCACATTATCTCTATGTTATAAGAAAAAAAAAGATATATCCATAAAATTCTTTCTATAAAATACAACACTTAAGAATGCCTAAAATTCGATTTCAAGACATATCGAAATTCGTCCTCAAAAGAGGGTAGACGGCGATCTTCCTTTTTTTCACACATCTCTCTTTAAAGGAAAAAAAAATCATCAATAAAATTATTGCTTCAAATTGTAAAAATAAATAAATAAAATATATTAATTCTATGTTTGATACAGCCTATTTGTAATTAAAGACTTATTAAAAATTTATTTGTATGAATTTAATGTAAAAGAATGAAATTACTTTTGGTACACTTATAAAATTTTATAGTATTTTGCCGAATGCGTCATTTCTAAAAATGCATATTTCTAAAAATTTTACACAAGTAAAGCCATTTTTTTTTCAAAAACAAAACAAATTAATTTTTTAAAAATCTTTTCAGTCAAAAGCTTTTTGTAACTCATTTGAACTCTGCTAAAGTATTCTTTCTAAAGTGGCTAATGGTCCTTTTTTTCCCCCCTCTCCCCTCCTTCAAGTTTTATGTTAGCCAGTGGCGCCCCCTCTTTCATAACGACACCGATCACTCAGTCTTTATGATCACTCTTTAAATTTCTTTGCAATGACCATTTATATTGGTTTCTGTCATGAAGGTCCATCATGCAAATGAAAAAACTCTCAAAGTTCTGAAAACAGTGGCTCAAAATATTTTTGGGTCTTACCGACATTAACCCGTTCGCTCCTATTTTTGCAAGGACGAGACGACAGCGTTTCTCTCTTCTGCAACCATTGTTGCTTCCAGGAATTGGTCTTTGAATAGCCTTGATGCAGCCCCAGCGCATGCGCAAACGATAGAAGCAAACAGGTTAAACCAGGTTTGCCAATTTAGCCACTCTGTGGCTAGATCTTGGCCATCTGGCAATACCGAAGTATTTTGTAAAAAGAAAGGAGAGTCAAAATGATTCAAATAACATTTTTAGCCATTTCTGGCCACTTTCAACTTTGATTCCAGCCACTTTTTCTCCGTCAGATTTGGCAATACTGGATTAAACATTTCTTTCCTTGCATCAATTCCGCAATGAAAATCGGCGCCCTTTACAAGGGACACCCATGCCCTACATACGTCAATGGTGGTAGTTTATTCAATATATTTCTAAAAATAGTAATTAATGTGCATGAAAGTTTTGTGTGGGTTTGGTGGACCCCAAACCCACATCCAATCCCTATAGGATACGGCCTTGATTTTGTGCCATTTTCAGCAAGCGACATTAAATTGTTGTAAACTTGCGTTTTTATTGTAAAGCTGCAATGTGAAATGATGACAGCACTCATTATAATGAAAAGTTTTATCGGTATTATTATACATAGTTCACGTTCTCCTAGTTACAATACATTCTGGAACAAAAAAGTAACATGTAAATAATGAATAACTTTTCTTTTTTACAATAAGACAACTTACGTATAACGGAATACAATAACGCTTTCGAGTAAAAAAAAAAAAAAAAAAACACTACAAGATAAACTTTTTTAAAAAACACATTATACATTAAACAAAAATCCAGAAGTTTTGAAGTAGTAAAATAAAAAAAATAGGTCATATGTTTAGTGCATCAGACGAATAAAAATACTCCTTAAAGATCCTTTACATGGAATGAACTTAGTTCTTAATTTTCAACACATTAATGTCATATGACATTTCGGAAAAACACAGAGGCACTTAATTTGTCGAGTAATTTACGAAGCGACTAGCTTGTCACCAAGAAAAAATTCTTCATTTACCACCAGACACTGGTAGGCTGAGAGCTGCTTTCTGTTCCTCTTCCGTGAACTGTAAGAAAGAAACATAAGTGTTACTTAAACTGTTGCAATACTCAACACTACATGAGAAAGAAAAAACATCACATTAACGTATGCGGTACTAAAATCGACGATATTTCTACGCTGCGAATGGCAACAACTAGATGTAAACATTAGCGTGATAACAATAACACATGCGCAGAAACCAAGCTAACAGTTCGATGACGTCAAATGAAACAGACATATTTGTTACTGATTACGTATGTCACGCAGTAGCTAGATTACAAAACAGCAATGCACACGCGAAAATGCAAGGTCCTTCGGATCTTTAAAATATCGAATTTACAATACCTGGCGAGTTTATTGCATATAAAAAGAAAAACGCCGCCATGCAGTTGGCCTAAATCACATTTTAGCCATTTCCTTTTTTGTACCATTGTTATTATTGTAACCATGGATACGTATTCAATAACGCAACCGTACTATAAAACACCAGGTTGCTATAACTTTGGCACATTAATCCCACAGCAGCTGCAATTCAGAAGCATTTCTGTATTAATTTGTAAAACACGTACACAGTATTTTTCTTGGAGACAATACAGTATTTTTCTTGGAGAAGAGAGCACTATTCGTCCCTGTAAGAGTATTTTTATAATAATTTTATGAATGTAAATGTCACCAATTATGTCTTTTCATACATTTTGAAATGTTAGTACTTGGCATTGGCACTATCGGCTTCTATCATGACACTGCCAAAATTTGTAGTAACCCTAACCTAAATAAATTGAATGACAAATACAACTAAACGAAAGAAACATGATTCTCGTTGAAATTAGGGATGTAACGGATAGTGATTTTGCTGGATACCGGATGTCGGATATCCGAAGCTTTTTTGGTTGCCAGATGCTGATATCCGGAGCTAAATATGTATTTAGTTATTCAGTGTGTTTTTCCTTTTTTTATATAATGACATCAGAACAATAAATTGCAATCATGTTTCACACATCATTAAAGTATTTTTTAATAATCGACTTATAATTTACAAACTAAATATCTTTACATATATGCACATAAAAAATGTTACTTAAAATGTAGAAAGTTAAAATATTCTTTTCAAGTGTGCACGACTGGCAGAAGCAAATAAATTTTAACCATGAAATATTTATTAATGTATCTATAATTGCAGATTATTAAGTGCAGAAAAGTAATACATTTCCTTTTCACAAAGAAATGTATACTTTTTTTTATTTATTTAAGAATAATATATGTATTTTGATCATGATAGATGAGTTAATTTTTTCCAAACATAGGTTTAATGCCTTTTTTCTGTTTTAATAGTCCAAGATCCCTGGGCCCCCAGACCTTACTTATTCTCAAAATGTATACGATAGAGTAGTGTTAGTACGTACACTAAACGTATACATACTTGCTAGCTTGGGCCGACGGCCAATTCTCAGGTACCACTTGCTACAGGTACGTAAAAATAATACAAACTTTACTTAAATTATCACACCTTATTTTTACGTATGTTGTACAGAATAGTGTTACAAATTTCGAATCAATATTGCCAGACACTTTCTGTGGTCGGTAATTGTCGCCAGATGCTTTAAAAATCGAAAGAATAAAATCTCATGTGGACACTACATGACTTCCTTGAACGTCTGTTAAATCATAAATATTTTCGGTGCACTTCTATAAGCGTTTTTGCTTGAAAGGGATAAAATACTGCAATAATAGTAAGGTTTAGCAATTGCTAGTCAAATAGGTGATATATCGGCAAGCTGGATTCAGTTTGAAAGACTCGTTTTTGGCGCCTAATTGGGCGATATTTCGCAAAAAGCTGACAAGATTGAGATAGTAAGATTTTGGTCATAGCCGAAATATGATGAATCATCACAGACTTTTAATGAATTGAAGGTATCCACAGTCCTTAATATATAGAAAGTGTTGTGGTTGAACCTGTAAATAAGTTACTCAGTCGATGGCAATAAAAAATGCACAATTGTTTGTTACACTAGTTCTAAATACAAAGTCTCAACATTCTATAGTAAACAGTTCTAGAGTTATACGAAATATGTGTGTAATTATTTTTTAAGTCAAATTTGGCGATTTATCGGCAAAACTCGCCGAGGACAATGACAAATGGCGAGATTTTGGGCATGGACCAAACAATGACTGACTACAGACGTAATATATTGAAAATGTCCATAGACATTAATGTATTGAAATTCTTTTGGGTGGTCCTGTCAATAAACTGCCCTGTATAAATTGGAACCAAAAATACCTTACTTATTTTCTCATGCACAAAATGTATACGATAGTGTTAGTAGGTACAGTAAACGTATGCATACTTGCTAGCTTGGGCCGACGGCCAATTCTCAGGTACCGTTTGCTACAGGTACGTAAAAATGTTACTCACTTTAAAGTCTCACAGCTAATCTTTACATATCTTGTACAGAATATTGTTTCAAATTTTGCATAAATGCTACCAGTCACTTTCTGTGGGTGGTAATTATCGCCAGATGCTTTAAAGATCGAAAGAAAAAAAACATAATTTTTTCGGAGAGTGTATCTCTCCCTACTCTAGTATGCTGTGTGCGTGGGTATTGTATTCAGTATTTTGTTGGGTCTATTCAAAGCAGCTGTGATTTCGATTTCAAAGAGTAAATTAAAAGTATTTGCAGCGTTTTGAAAAAGACTATTGCAGAGTTATTAAAATGTGTTTTTTGTAATACTTCGGATATAAATTTAGTATTGCTTACGGAAAGGAAGCTTGACAACTTTTGGTGTACATATGTATGAATGTAACTCGCACATCTCAAAAAATATTATCCATAAATTGTTAAAATTTTATATATAAGATTGTTGTAACATCTAATTGTGCTACTCGATTTTTGGTTTCAATCTAATGGAACCAAAAATCGAGTCTCACCCGCTCTTCATACGAGAAGAAGCGAATATTTTACTAAAATCATACCTGCATGTGACATTAAATTTCTTTAATCAAAAATAATTTTTTTAAACTACAATTTAAAAAACAAAAATAGATCTGTTTAATTGTTTAGCTTCTAAAATATACGAGCATTCTTTCACAGTACAAAAATTTATAAGGTACCATAAGGGGGAGGGGGGGGAATGATAAAAAAATCATTGCAAACATTAGTTTCCAAATTTTAGGAAGATATCACTTTTTTATTCTTGATTTCGACATGACAACCCACACACACTTACACAAAAAAAAATTAGTCAAAGTACTTTATGTATGGAGTGATAATCATACACAATACTGTAGTAGTAACTAAAACAACTACTTTACACTAGTAAAATACCACGTTACAACGTCGCTGCCTGCACAAGCAGCCATGTTATAATTTTCATTAATAAATATTTCACAACCGCATTTTAAATGTAATATATTTTAAGTAGACTTAACTTTAAAAATCGACCGAAACTTGCAGAAAATCATAAATGAATTTAAATAACTAAATTCAAATAAAAAATAATATGTAAAATAAGGGTTCATTTTTAATCATTAGGTATTGGAGACTACAATAAAAGAATGCTCAGTAAAAGATTGTCATTTAGAAAAAGGGTGAAGATTGAAATTTTCTCCCTGCCTCTGTAAATAAATTTTGAAGACGGAATAATCGGAGTTTTTCGTTGATTATCGGATTTCCGGAGCAAATTAAAAATATGCCGGAGAAATTCCATGGGGAGAGAGTGTAAAATATCATTATTTCTGGGATTACCATTAGAGAAATCGCATATACTGAATGCATATATTTTTCAAATAATACCCTGCACGGTGCTTATAATTAAACTTCCCTTATAAACTGCAGTCTACAGCTGAAAAGGTTGAGAAGATCGCCTCCAAATTTGCAAATGAACACTATATATAGCACTATATATACACTATGGCCAGATCTAGAGAGCCTTTTTGACGACAGCTGGCTGTGCCGCACAGCGTCAAAAAAGGGTCTCTAGATCTGTGGCACGCGATGAACGTTTCGATCGTCCGCCATCTTGCTGGTAGTTAAGTCGAGCGATGGCAACGGCTGCCCTTTTATCAGCATTGGGCAATCTCTAAAGCTGTTCTCGCATTCTTCCATTTTTCAGCAGATGTCAGTGCTGTTAAAAATAATCATGACCATTTTTTACGGGAAATGACGTGCTAAAAAGTAAAGGACTCTCGTGGAGCTATGCCACCCGCAGCTATTTTTATAGAAATCAAATCTATTCTTCGTGACTGGCAACAGTCAAAACGTCAGAGTTTGATGTTCAAAGAGCGGGAACACTGCGCGTTAAAGGGTTAACATAAGACGACAAAGAAACGAAAAAAAAAACCTACAGATGTACAGATAATTCCACAATAGCATTCCCCTGACGCGTGCACCAACAAAGTAGCTTATCAGTGAAGCAAGTTTACATTTCTTCACAAACGACGTTCAAAAAGTAAGAGATATCTCATATTTAAATTTATTCGTTCGACAATACAATACCCTGTTAAAGCTTGTACTACAAGATCGACAGCAATCAAGCCCATCACGATTCCATAAATGATTTATAACCGTGTCATTCTTTCTGCTCTCTGATAACTCTGTACTGGATGAATTGCTCCTTAATATGCAAAGGACGTAAAAGAGGGAGATTTAAAATGATCAGTTGAAAAAGTAATTCGATTCGACACACACGGATTTCTTATTTTATTATGAGCATTCATTCATTATGTTTGAACAACTATTAAACTTCTTCCTGCAAAACTTCTTTTTTTTCTTTCCTTCCGTTGTAGGCGTTTGATTAATTCCTGGGAAATGTCAAGACATTATTTCGGGATAGATTAATTAATCTCTTTTTTTTTTCTTAATACACCTCAATAGAAACTTCAATAATCAAATACAACATAGAACCATATATTTTGTAGAGAGGTAAATCCATTAGGCAAGAAGCCAACGCCAGAAACTTGACAAATGCTATCGTGAAGTCGACTGTCCATATTGGATAGGCGTTTCATACATCTGTCAACGATAGCCATGGGAGAACGTCCAGGTTTCACGCTGACTTTTCGATAGAAAAATGCATTATTTTAAAAGACATGATAAATTTTTCGATAGAGTGCTTTTTATTGAAGCTTAAAAATAACTTCAGGGATGATTTTATAGACACCTTAAAAAAAAACAGCAAAGCAAGATATTGATAAACTCCAAAACCAATTTTCAGAACAAATTAAAATAAATAAATAAATCTATTTGATTAGGTTATTTAAATTTGTTCTAAAATACATGATCAACCTAAATGCTTTAAAAATAGTTTAAAATTTCACTGAAGTTTACTTCTAGAAGCTGTAAGTATCTCGTTTTCTTCCCTAATAGGGAGAAATAAAAGCAAAATATCTTTTTATTTCTTCAATAAACGTAACTATTATCCAATAAAAATTATAATAAATGCAATCAAATTAATTTTCAGACAAATAATTGTAAAATTAGTTGTGATATGATGGATTCTATAGATCACAATAAATTCGGCAATAGAATTAAAATCTAACGGAATTGTCAGATCGTTTATGTTTTATAATTAATAATGATTACAACTAATAATAATAAAGAATGATTATAATTGATGCTTAAGAATAATAAGAATAATCAGATTCTAAAACAAGTTTGTATATAGAAGATTTCATCAGAAAAATAAGAATTTTTCAATTTATGTTGTTATGCACTTCTTAAAGTGGAAAAAAACAGCGCTTATTGAATACTTCTAGCTAGGCAGGGCCTTAGTTTTTATATATGAATGGTGTTTATTTCGTGTACGAGAAAAACAACTGTCACCTAAGCGGGTCAACAGTTTTAATAAGCATTTACAAATAAATAGATAATATGTATAAACTAATCAGAGTATGAGTTACTACGCAACTCTCATGAATTTAAGAGATTTGAGCCTCGTACTGTATGAATTCCTGCTTTTATCAATTTTCTAGATAAACAATATAAGATTGTATGAGATTAGGAATTTTAAACCTCAAAAACAAAACTAGTTAAGCGTAAAAAAAAATGGTGCACATTATCTTTTCTTTCTCTCATCTATTGTATCTAATTATTAAATTTTGCCGTTTTATTACTTCCTAAATACGCTTATAGTTTCAGCATTAGACAGGAAACCTTGGATATCAACCAAATTTAAAAAGGCCTGTTTAATTCGAAAATAGAAGGCTTAATTTCTATATTTCTATTCTTTGCATTTTATAGTATCCATACTTAAGATTAGTTCCGTAATACTTATATGAAAGTGTCTTCATACAAACTGCTGATTTTGAAAAGCTACTGCGTTTCTGCATTGAAGTTCAAGACATATTTTTAAGATTTTGAAAAATCTATATTTCATTTAATTCGATCAGTTCTTCTTCAAATAAATCCACTTTCGTTTTTGGACACGAAGCATGCAAGATTGTAATGTTATTTCCAAATTCTGAAAAAGAAGAGCACAATCTCTGACATTCTCTAACCTCACGCAAATATTTTTTGAAGTAGATATGTAGGATTCGTTATGATTGATGAGAGAGGCATATATGAAGATGGTTTCTCCATCCAGCGATCTCAATGGAAAATAAAAATTGCGATCGCTGTTTGGCCAGTAATAGGGCAGGAGGTTTTATTATTTTAAGACAAAAGAAGAATAAAAAATGATTATATAAAACAAAACCCTTTTACTTTGGCTTTTATAAAATAATTAAAACAACCCATAAGTATGTATCAATAATATACCTATAAAAGAAACTTAGTCTCTACTAAACTTTAATCTCTACTAAGTAAGATTATTATAATTAATTATTTAGGAAAAACTTATGATATATTAAACCACTTTTACTGAAATCACAATATTACTTATTCAGAAGAAAAAACTTTATACAATCACTTCTGCTGAGATCCTATTTATTTAGGGGGGGAAAGAGAGTTAATATTTAAAATCTCTTCTGAGATCATTATAATTATCAAATTATTTAATTACTTTCTTTAAGCGGGACTTGGCAACCCTACTTACTACCTAGAAATTTGACCGTAGTCAAAATAATAAATAAGTAAAAATGCTATTCAGATGGGCGTGCTTTAGCGTGCACCAAAAGGAAGACTTAAAAAAATTAAATCAATTTTCAAAGAAGGAAAAAAAAAGGCCCTTCGTACAAAATTCATATTGCATGACACTGGGGCTTTTTCTTGTTCTAAATGCAACCTCTTTTGTGACCAACTAACGGTGGGCGACGGAATGTTAATCGAGCGGTCGTATCTCATTGACTTCTATCAAGTCTTTTCGGGTCTCTCTGTACAGAACGTGATTATTTATTAGTGGCGCACCTCTTGTCTCTTGACCAGGCAAAGCACGTTGACCCACACGAAAGATGCCATACCCACGAAGGCTACTCGTGTGTAGGGAGGCAGCAGAGCGAAGTTAATAGCTTGAGCAGGAAGCCAGAAACAGCAGCTCAGCTGTAAGAAAAACAAAACAAGAAATAATTAGAAACGACAGATCGTGTCATACAAGCATTAAAACAAAATTAAACGACGTTATATTAAGTATATATACATATATATTTGGTATTTATTTTTAAACTTCCAGCACTTTATTTTATGAACAGCATCCCAACATTACAAACAACACCCCAGCTTTAAAAACAATCTCCAGAAGCTAAATTGGGTAATCAGGATTTCCATTAGCATTGCAACAAGGTGTCCAGCAAATAGCACCCTGAGTAAAAAAATTTAAAAATCTCAAAAACAAAGATCATAAAAGAATGCAACAAAAAGTATGTTTTTTATTTAGCCTATAAAAATTTTATGCAGAAGTTTCGAAATAGCAGTTACAAACTTTGTCGTTCACAGACTTCCTTTAAAGGAAAGGGGATTATGGACGTAATTTTAATGTTAAAAGGCGTAATCTTTATGTTAAAAATAAAAAGTTTATGTATTTCACGTAAAGAAATCTACGACAAAGGGGGTTAGAACCCCCAAACCCTACCTTAAGTACGCAACTGCTAGCAGATGGCATTGCACACCAAAATCAATAAATGATCATTATGTATAGGTATAAATTCATTCTCTGCCAGCAGTGACACCACAATCTTCTCAAAATGCCCACCCTTACGACATACAGAGCTGGCGCAAACGATTAATGAAATTTGTCATTGTAGCCTGGTAATGTCTCATCCGAAATGGATTTACATGTCTCACAAATCGACGATTGAAGATCGTCCAGTATCTTGGGATGATCCGAGTAGACAATTTCTTCCAATCTGCTCCTCAGAAAGTAGTCAGAAGGTATATCAGATCGGGAGAATATGGAAGTCAATGCATTACGGAGGCCAGCGATTACAATGGCATTTGGTTTCTGTAACTACTATTTTGAAACTTCTGTAAGTCTTTGTTTTTGATATTTTTAAACTTCTGTAGGTCTTTGTTTTCGATATTTTTAACAATCAAATTAGGGTGTTATTTGGTGAAGATCCAGTACGTGGACCACACACATGATGATTCAAACTTATGTGTAATTCGCCAATTTTTCTAGAGAATCTACTGTTATTTCACTCATTTTTATAACTTTGTCTTTTATGAATGTCATAAAACAGTCTTCCCGAAATTTGCCTGGTCGCGAAAACTGTCAATATAACAGTAATCGATTTACATGCACTGCACATCTAAAGTAAAATCCAACGCAGCTTTATGAGTTTGCAATAGTGCACGGCATTCAAACTAACACTTAAATGTATTTAAATACATTAAATAAATTCGCATGGCAACATAACATGCATACGATTTATTGCAAACCGCTCTGAATAGGATGCCATCCGTTCATTACATATCAAAATGCATACTTTATTGTTGAAGTTTACCGAAGTTTGTTTTAAATGGAACGGCGTAGAATCCTTCACCGAAGCAGAATTCACAATGATAACTTCGGTCGATTTCCAAACTAAATAGACACGAATAAAATTTAATTAATTCCAATCTAGAGGAAATCCATAAAAATGATGGAACGAATAATCCTGGAGTGTGGGCAGGACATTCGTCGGGTGAAAATTTTCAGGCTTTGAATATCAATTTAATAACCAGACTTTATCGATTTATGGACTTCTTTGTTCGGGCGCGAAAATTAATTAAATAATTAGGGAAATCAGTCACACTTGCATTTCCGATATCACTTCTTTTCCGAAATTTCCAGATAAAAGCAGGTATGTGTCATGCGCATTATCTCTCTGTATGCTATATGTCAAACTTTCCACATGATTCAATTATTTCAACTTAAGAGTTTATGTAATTCTTCATTGGTATTTACATGAATCACTTACGAGATTTTTGCAAATAAACATTGAAAAAATTCAAAAAATAAGATGCCCCACCATGGACGAATGGATAAAATATCGAACATGGTAGATGGCTGAAATGTGAAGGTCCCAGGCTCGGAGCTATCACGTGGCTGTCGATCTAACGGTCTGGAGTTTTAGGCGGTTTTCTCCAGATGTAACGTGAATACTCGTTAGAACCCCTGAAAAAGTTCGCCGACCAAAGCAACCCCCATCCTAGGCAGATAGCCCTTGAGTAGCTTTGCCGTAACACAACACAGCACATGTAGTATTTTCTGTGGAAACTACCACGAGATATATTAACATAACCATGAGCTTACTTCTTGTTTAGTACATCAACACCCGTTAAAAGAATGATAAATAAAACGCACTTCAGTTTGACGAAATATTTATTAAAATATTGTGCTTTAATCCATATAATCGTAACAAATGTACTACCTATACTATTTCTCATACAAATACTCTTCTTTACTCTCCTTTAAATGTTCAATTTAAATATTTAAATCCTTCATGGTTCAATCTCTTAAAAACTGTTATAAACTGTGGCATCTCAAAAAGCTATTTATTAACACACAAATTCCGTACAGGATGTAAAATTTATGGCAGAGTTTATGTACATCACGCAGTTTTTAAATTTATGGCATCACGTTTTTAAAAACTATCGTAAAAGAAACCGCCGGTAGTTAAGTTAATTCATCTGGTTAATGCTTACAATGACATTGAAAAAAAAAAAAAAGAAAAATTCCCCAATGGTGAGCACTAGCTGTTTATAGGCATAGACCATTACTAGGGCGGAAGTACTAGTCACTTCATTAAACAGGCACCTAACAGGTGAACCAGCGTGGCTTCCTATGAAAGGACGGATGAAATAACACCAAAGCCCATGGCGGGGATCGAACCCTGACCCGAGGTGAAAGTTGGTGGGAACCATTTCTCGAGTTACTGCATAAAACCCGGTCGGCTTATGGAGGAACGCAATCCTAAGATAAATGACTTCAAATTCAAAGAATCAAAATAAATGTCCACAACTGACTTTTCTTAAAGCCATACTCAAAGGTGAATACATTTTTATATGCTATTCTGTTTTTATGCATCTTCATAAATTTATAAGCTAATTTTCATTTTACAGACAACAATAAACAACTTATTAATTTCTTCATAAAAGAATTCGTCACTAATTCGTCGACGGTAAGCACTTATAATTTTGCGTTTTAAATAAATTTGAAACATAATACGCAAATTATTTTACTAAAAGTACTCTAGTAATTACCGAATATTTTTCAAATATTTATTTTTCGCCAAGAATCAGTTCAGATGACATAAAATAATTTTCCGTAAATACTAATAAAACTTCTGCATTTAATCAGCAATTTTAATAGCATGTTCACCGGAAAGATACTCAGTAACATTAAAACCCTATACAACAAACGAAGCTGTCACTAATTAGGTATGACAACTATCTTCTAACTTTGATACAACGGCTTCTGAAACAGCTTTATTGAATGAGGATCAGTCAAACCTGACTCTCGTTTAGAACTCTGAATTACAAGTTGGCACATAGGAAATGTCTTTAGTAATTTTATCACTGCAGTGAAAAGTGATGGGGTTTTTTTTTCGGCTATAATTATGAAAATGACATTTGTATGCTATATATTAGCCAGATAGGATAATTAATCTAATAATTCGAGCAGGATCGAATTGATTGTAATTACTTATTCGTGTCCAAACAATTTAAGCTGTCATTCTGCAAAATCTCGGGTCAAAAATGGCATAACTGCCTCAGTTACAAGCCTTAACTAATTAGTGTAGTTCGTAGAAAAGCAGTTCAAATTATTAAATGAACAGGGAATTTTTTTCAGGGTTCTATTTTTGTGAATTTCAATACTTAATTTTGTGACATTGAACAATTATTGTGAATTTTCGTAACAATTTTTAATAAAAGTCACCTTTTTGTTAAAATAATTGATAAAACAAATTAAAATGTAGGGTAATATGCCAATGAAGGACAATTTTAATGGATTATAATTTTTTGAAGGAGCCGTTTTAATCGATTGTATTTTTGTAAAGGGCCGTTTTAATCGATTGTAATTTTGCGAAGGGGTCGCAAAACGGACCTAATTTTCGTCTGCATCGACCCCTGATGAATAATACACAAATTAGGCTGATAAAAATATTTCTGATTTTTAATCAGCCTAAGTTTAATTTTGTTTTAAACATTAAAATAAAAATAGTCAATTACGTAATAGTATCTAAATTTCAGGTATGATATCAAGTTTTATTTACGTTTTCCTATGAAAGAAAAGGAGCGTGAATATAGTACCTCACAAAAAGTTAGAAAAAAGTTTTTTTGTACTAGAGTGCTATTTCGTTCACTCCAGTATTTTCTGTCGACATAATTTGTGAAAAACTTTTTAGGACCGGTTCTCGTGCCCATGGTTTGTGGACGTCGACACGTTTTCGTTCCATTTTTCAATAGGGTTGCCACTCTCTTAAAAATTTAGAGTGACATTGTCACTCTTACAAAAAGTCACCGGCAAATGATCCCAGATAGAGTGAGATAAGAGTGAGAAAACTGCATTATGACTCTTCATCGATAGGATTCTGTCACCCTAACTGCAAGAGTGAGACAATGTCACTCTTAGAGTAAGGGTGAAGGCGCTATCTGCTCACTCTAGCGAGAGAGACACCACATTTCCCATGATGCGTTCACTTCAGCAGGAGTGAGTGCGTTGCTTCCACACCCAAACGACGCCATATTGGAATTGGACTGCAGTTGCGAAGTACCAACTGCATACAAGTAATGGAATACTTTTAGCTAACACAAGTAAGTAAAACCTTATAACTTTTCAATTATTGTAAATGTTATTTAAAATTTGATAATTCACAACATATAAGATACATTGATTCAGTGTCGGATCCATTAGGACTCCAGCTCTTCCGACAGACATTGCTTTGGTTAGGGTTAACATTTTGCTTTACTATACATTTTGTTTTTAAGACTTAAACAAGCCTGCTTCTTTTAATTTTATACCCTTCCGAGAAATTGATCTTTGGATCCGTCTCTATACTTGATCGTAGTATGTTATTTATGCTTATATAGCTGAAATCTTGCATTCGTTTTTTGTTTCTGTATATAATATTTGAGCATGTTTTGATGCGTGTTTGTAAATCGGTGGTGCAGTCAGGATTTTATTTCGGGGGTGGAGAGGGCTCTAACCTGTGTATCAAATTGTAAGCAAGCTGTTTCAACTGTAGCCTCAGTATCAAATTTTAAACTAAGTAAAGGTTCAGATTTTTAGGAAGGATACGCGCCTGTTGCAAATAGTATAAACAAAATTTTAAATCAAAAGCAGAAAATAATGATCAATTATATATTGTATGCAATTTATATTGAAATAAATTATAAACGTGGGAAAAAAATATTTTGTGATTAAATTTCAATATGTCTATGTGCATCATTTTATCTTATTGCCCATTCTAGCACAGATTCACGCTTAGAATATACATATATACGTTGTTAGATCAAAATAACCGCTCTGTTGTTGTGGTGTAATATTTCCCTCTCCACTTTTTACACATACACAAACCTCTCTCTCATATGGTAAAGTGGATAATTTACGATCGAACACCCCAGATGGCCTCAGGAAAGTCCACTTTTAAATCAGGGAAACCAGCTGAAAGTAGCAGGTGATTCAGAATGTGTGAGCTTTCATTAGTAGTACGAAAAACACAAGGGATTGGTAAACTGATTCAACGCGGAAAAAAAGTTATTGTTTTTGGTGTTAAATGCGAGATTTTTGGAATTGAAAAGTTTGTATACTGTTTAAGGATAATTCAATAGTATAGTAACGGATAAGTTTAATATTACTGGTAATAAAGGTAAGTGTTACAATATTAAATTTAGTAATACAGTATTAATTTTAGAGCCTTGCAGATTTTGGTATGGTAGATTCTCAAATTGGTAAAACTTACCTTTTAGCCTAGATACCAATTCAAAATAATGCTAATTTTTTTCTATTGAATTTAATTAACATATGAAATATATCCACAATATTGGCTATATACTGGAAATGTTTCTGAAGTAATTCCATTACTGATAAAGTTTTTAATAGTAGCAAGTTAGTAGTTAGCCCAAATATCTTTACAATGTGTTCACAATATTAAGTAAAAATTCGAAATATTTATAATGTATTCTTAATATTGACAAGTAATTTTTAAAAATATTTTTATACCATTTTATTATTTTTCTAATGCTAATATACTCAATCCTTCACATTGTTATTATATTGGAAATAAAAACTAATATTGGTAAAAATTAGCAACATTTATCCATTATATTGTCCATGTTAATGAATTAAATTAAATATATTTAAAATGTATCCACACAGTATTGTGTGTATATTATAAATTTCCCTCATATTGTACTAACAAATATTTTTAATGTGTCAGCATCTTAATATCACAGTAATGGTGAATTAAGACTGTTTATCTACTGTACATTATTTCAAAATTTAAAATCTGATAAATAATTTTAGGTGCATTTATGTACAAATTGCTGAAAAATATATTTTAATAATTAAGTCAAATACTACTGAAAATCCTGTGATGATAAGACCATGATTATCACAGGAGCAAGGAGGGCACATGCCCCAGACACCCCATTTTAAGGGGTCCTTAAATTTTTTCAGAATATGAATTTAGTTTATTAAATTTTCATTCTAAGATACTAAATGCCTGGTTTTTTTTTTCTAAAAGTTGGATGTGTATGTGGCAAAATAGATCCCAAATGGATGAGCCGATTTTAATGTAGTTTGTTTTATTTTAAAGATGGTATAATCAGAACGGTTCTTCATTGTATTTGATAATATTCACTTCATCTATTCCCCTTAAATAAAGCTTACTTTATACTTGTTCAGTCTAAGACAATTCAAATAATATTGTTGACATTCAATTAATTTTGATTGCTGAATTATTTCTGTAATGTTATGGAAAAAGCCATGCTTTGAGTTGCATTTTTTTAAGACTTCATTTTTAATAAAGGTTATTTCACATATTGCATAGGAAATGTTCATAAACTTAAAATTTATCTAGCATATTTCATTTTAAATTCATTTAATCAGAACATATCTTTGCAGATTGAAAAAACATACTTAAGTGGGGGGGGGGGTGGAGTGAGTTTGGCTTAGGGACGTATCTAAACCTTAAAAATTTCAAGCTGAACTTTCAAAATTACCCACGAATATGTAATTTTCTCCATTTCTTATGTTTACTTATTTCGAGGGTGGCTGAAGCCCCACCAGTCACCCTCTGGCAAAGGACGTACCCAGGAAGGGGGGTGGGGGTCTGTAACACCTCCGAAATTTCAGTTTTTATTAACAAAGCAATAATGGTGAAGTCTTTTTGTGAAAATTTCTGCCTTTTTCATCGTTTGGACCCCCTCCGAAATTTTTGGACCCTCCCAGAATTTTTTTTTGGGGTATGTCCCTGCCCCTGCTCTCCTCTCCTAGGGGGGGATCAAGTTCCCTACCTTGAGCCCCCCCTTATGGGTGCCCATATCATTAATGTTATATTTTTCAAGTATTTAATATTATTCTGTGGTTTTCTGAACTTGCAGGTAGCAGAACAGATTTCATTATTTATTGACATTGTTGAGAAAGCAGGCAGCATGGATTTCAGAGTTTGGGTCTTCTACTGGGTATCATTAAGGGTAAATAAACTTATGATATTGGTAAAATTTACTTAAAAATTCAAAATAATTTTAATCCTTTTTCTACTGAATTTAAATGAAATGTATCTGCAATATTGCCTATATTTTGGAAGTAGTTCTGAAGTAGTTCCATTACCAATAAACTTTCAAATAGCACCTCACAGGATTGTAAAACATTGAAAACCCAAACCAGTATTTTTACATAGCAGCAAGTTAATATTTAGCCCAAATGTATTTAAAATGTATCCACAATATTAGGTAAACATTGGTAATATTTCTAATGTATTCCTAATATTGACAAGTAATTAATTTTATAGTATTTTTATTTTTTCATGTTCATATACTTAATTATTCAATATTATCATTAAATTGGAAATAAATACTAATGTAAATTGTAGCAAATTAATATTTACCCATTATATTGTCAATCTTAATGAATTTAAATTAAATTTATTTAAAATGTATCCACAATATTGGGTGTATATTTCAAATATTCCTCATATATATTGCACAAGTGTATATTTTTGATATGTTAGCATCTTAATATATTATTACTTGCGAATTATCACTGTTTATCTGTTACACATTATTTTTGCATTTAAAATCTGAAATAATTTTAAATGCATTCATATACAAATTTCTGAAAAATATATCTTAATAAATAAGTCAAATATTACTGAAAAATATATCTTAATAAATAAGTCAAATATTACTGAAAAATTTAATGTAATATGATTGTTCCCTGATTATCATGGGCAAGCGGGTAAATACTGTGGAAAATACAGAAAGACAATTGTCAGAGTCGGTGAAGAAACAAAATGTAAGGGGGGCCCCATTTAGACCCATACTTCTGACTCAAACGACTTTATGTCGTAATTGCTGCCTGGATTTGAGATTGGGGGGGGGGGGGGAATGAAGCCCTATAGCCACTCATCCCATTACCCCTCGATCTACCACCGAATCATTTGTTCTTGTGATAATGTTTAAATGTAAATTTTAACTGAAGACTCCTACCTTGGGTGGTCATTAGTTAAATATATATAAATTGATAATAAATGAATATTCATATAAATTGGTTGCTTTAGAAAACGAAACTTTTAGAATGTTTTTTATGTACTGAATACTCATTTTCTTGAAATATAGGAGAGTTAATAACAGCGATGACTGGGTGATTTTTCAAGAACCTTTGATAAGGGTGAATACTACTTTGGATGTCTTTAGATATAAGTATGTATTTATTTTTAATTATTTACTGTTTCAGTGTATTTTTAAATTTGGGAGTTAATTTTATATTCATATCATATGTTATAAATGTTCCTTATACACATGTCTATGTGAATTTTATATTATTATTTGCATTGCAAAGCATCCCATTTTAGAAGAATGTATATCTTAAGCACTGAATCAGATGGGTAGTAGATTTCTCACAAAAATTGTGTTTCATTAAGTGTCTCACTGAGTAGAAACAAAATGTTTCAATCAAGTTATTTTTTTTTTTTTTACAAGAAATAATGCAATTTCTGAACAGGTTTTAAAAGAATTCAACTATGTCAGAAATTTGAAAATTCAGAATTTCTCTTCACAAGCTGTATTTATGGCAATACAAATGGTTAATTTATAGAAGTGAAATACTCAGAGAAAAATTTATAACATATTGTATTGTCCAAAATAGAGGGAGAATTAGCCATCAGATACAGTTTCCACTTTCGTGAATTTCTCCCTAAAAATGGGATAAGACCTGCAGTTTTGTTGTTCTATAAAAGTTCATCATGCTGTCTATGAAGAAGCATTCTGAATTATACCGAGTTTTTGAGAAGCCTGTCTTTAAAGCTTGCAGAGCCAAGTGATGAATAAAATATGTTACAAGAAAAACTGATTGATTTTGGCTGTTTATCACTTTATTATCTTTTTATTTTCTAGTACTCTGAACTGGTCCTGTGGAAAACCATTGAATTTTTGTCAGTGGCATGCTGTAAAAGAGAAGAAACTATTGGCATTATAAGTGGTATTCATATTTTTGTTTTATTTGTTTATTTATTCTTTAAATGTTCTTAATTACTAGTTCAAAGTCTGCATACTTTTGATCTCTGCGGTCTAATTTTTTCAAAGCTTGTATCGCATAATTTCACAATTTGTCAATAACTTTTTTTTTTTTTTTTTTTTGAGATGTTTACTTCTTTGTTTATTTTATTTTTTTCTTATTTTCCAAATTGATTTATATGTTTTTTTTTTTTTAGTTTTTTTTCCCTAAAGTGATGTTACTTTGGGGCAGTTAGTGACTATGTATTAAATTTTATAAATTTCATGTAAATTGAGAAAGTTATTGGGGCTGTTCTTAAAAGAAAAAAAAGTATAACTTTTGGTAAAGTTACATTAATGATTAAAACAATAAATATTTATACAGTAAAATTCAATGTGGTATTCTTTATTAAAGCATTTGACCCAGGCAACTCTTTAGTATATCATTTTATGTTATGCAATATTCTGTCATTTATTTAATCTCTATTATATGTAAATTTTTTATGTCAAGTTGCATATTTGACACCAAGTTAATAAATTGCTTGCAAAATCAAGTCTTATTTGCAACATTTTATGAAGTAACAATGAAATAAAGTATAAAAATCAATTTTTAGTCCCTTCAGATTAATTTTTTTACTCTGCACCCTCACTACCTTTTAAAAATATGTTGTAAGTAAAACCTTGAAACTCCTGTAACTTTTATTATTATTATTATTATTATTATTATTAATGTTGTCACTGCTGTTGTTGTTTAAAATGTAAACTGTAAAATGCTACTTTCAGAGATGAGATTTAAGAATTTAGTTTAATATTCAGACCTTTTTCAATGTTTATAAAGAATTCAGTTTTTTCATTTTTTTCAAAAATTTTCTGATTTTTCAGTAAGGCAAAATTGTATATAAGTAAGATAGATTTAGTATCAATAAAAATTAAAATATTTATTGCTCTTGAAATTCATAAGTATAATTGCTCAAAAGTTGTTTGGACATTCTTTCAGACTTTTTTTCCTTTTTTGTTAATCTCATATCTGTACTTTGGTACAAACCAAATCGAAAACTAGCCTACCAGTTTTGACACCATATTACATGTACCACCATTAGTGGTAAAAACAGATGAAATATATTATTTTTTAATTTTACTAATACAATATGTAAATGTAAACTTTACTTCCTTAGTAAATTCAGATTTTTTAAGCCTGCAGTATTAATAAAGTGCAATAACCTTGTCAGTGTTCACATGTTGTCATATGTATATTTGAATATTATTCAAAAATATCTTTAGTCTAGTTTTTAACTGACTTCAAGAAGATCTAGGTTATTAATTGGGGTCAGTACTCAGAGGTGTAGCAAGAATTTTCAGTGCCCGAGAACAAATTTGCATCACTTCCTGTTTACCAAAATGCGCTGGAAAAAGTTTTATATACAAATTGGTGCCTTTTGGATCCTATGCCCTGGGACAAATGTCCCCCTCTAGCTACACTTCTGAGCATTGAATCCTTGTAATTTACCAGACTGGATATGAAAAGTATTTTCAAACTTCCGTTTAATTATTTATTTCTTTTGTTTATCTTCCACATATAGATGTGATCTTTGCTAAGAATGTTGTTATTTGATGATATTTTACTTGCTGTGCATGAAAAGTTTTTATTGCAAAGTTATCACTTTATTTTTTACTCAATTTTTGATGTACCTAAAATATATTACAAGTCCTGAATATTTTCTATTTTTTAATTGATTGTAATAATTTGCAAATTTAACTCACCAATAGTAAGTAATGCGTTTAATATTTATTTTGTCACTATTAGTTTGATGTTTGTTATTACGCACAGATTACTGTGATTCAGGGATAATTTTATTCCAAATTGCTTTGATATGGGATTTTCGCTTCAATACTGTCCCCAATTATTCTTTTTTGTGTTACCTCAGAGGATTTACCTCACAAAATAAAATTTTGTGAAGTAAATCCTACAATGTGTTCCTTACTTTTAATAAAGTATTTTGTGCTCTCAATCACTTTGCACATCAGTATATTCTAATATTAATAGAACATAGAGAACAGATTATTTTATAAAACAGTACAAGCATTTCTTATCTGTAAAATTAAAGTTTTTTTTCTTTTATTTTTTGCAGGTAAAAAAATAGATTTTTTTTTTTTTGAGCTGCTATATTTAGGTTTTATTGCAGTTTTTTTTCCATTTGCTTTTATGTTCAGTGGCAAAATTAAAATGTAAAAGGCAGCTTACATTCTACATCTTTATTTTATTCATTTATTCATAATTTGTACAATTTTAACAGTAGGAACCCTGTTTCCCTTCCCTCTCTTACTCAGAAGGTTACAGTATATGTAAATGTTTCTTGAAAGTATTTATTATTACCATACATAAATATGGTAATATGAAAAATGGTAATAAGAAAGTATTTATTATTACCATTTTTCGGTATGCTTTTGTGCTGTTCCAAAATTGTATTTAACCTGCTCCTAAAGGTGTTCCAAAATGTATGTAGATTTGCAGACTTTTTATTATAAAGTTATCCTCCGATTTTAGTGAAACTATAAACAAAATGTTTTCTGAATCAAATGAAAAGATCTGCTGACTTATTCCTCTGTAAATTCATCACCTAGTTGAAAGTGTTAAGCTGTGCTTTAGTTGGAGATTTAAATTTGACACTAATCCATGTACACACAAAACTAATTTTAACTAATTTTATTTTGCATGTATTTAACATAGATCTAGTTTATGCTCTAGTATATTCTAGCTGCCAACTCTTTCTGATTTTGAGCCTTTCTTCAGTCTTATTCAAATTATGGGGAGGGGGGAGGGTACCCTTTTTTTATTAGGATAGAATAGCAGTTATGTTTTAACTTTTAATTCTGTAATTACTTGTTGAAGTCATAATTTTTATCTTCCAGATGCTGTTAGAAGAATCCCTGAATGTGAAATAGTATTGAAGTACTCATATTGAATCCAGTGATTGTATTTTATATAAATGTAACAATGTAATACAATTAAACCAAATTTGTAATAATTTGTTGTGTGTTCACTGCCATTGCTTTTATAATTCATTCAAACCTGCATGAGTCTCAATAAGAGATATCTTCCACTTTTTTCAATTCGTAGGCTATTTTTTACTTCTGCAGTTCTGTAATAGTTTAAATTTTTTTTTTAATTTAGAACGCATCGTAAACTAAAATTTGCTAGGCTGAAGACTACTCTGGACTTGGAAGTTCCATTACTCATGTTTTTATTAAGACTTTGCTTATATATTTTTATTAACTGTTTTTTCTTTCTTTTTTTTTTGGCCCTCGTATTAATTGAACTTTGTTCTAACATACTAATGAGTTTTTCTGGCTTTACTTTCATTTATTGTTCTAAATCTGTTTTCAATAGTATAATAATTCTTGCATAAAATCTATATTAAAAGAATTTTTTTTTCAATTTGAAGTTTTTAAAAGATTAAGTAATTTGTAGCTATTTTGCTGTAAAAGTGAAATTGAAATAAATAAAATCACACTTAAAAATAAATAAAGAAATGAATGTGTATATATATTAAAAAATTAAGAAATGGCTTTTATTTTGAAGTATGTATAAATTATGTTCAGAACAGGAATTTGGTTTTTTAAGAGGTGAAAAAAAAAATCTTTTTCTTTGAATCACCACCCTCCCCCCTCACCCAGACATTATCTATGGAGGTTAATATGGTTCACCCTCATGCTCTAAACTTCAATTATTTCTTTGCGTTATGGCAAGTCTACAAGAGGGGTGTCTTCTTGGGGGGGCTGACTTGGGTGGTGAACTTTTTAAGGATTCTAACCTGTATTCTTGCTCATGCCTCTAAACCTTAAATAATGGTTTTTGGACAAGACAAAAATGTTGGGTGTATTCAACAAAATGGGCATTGTTGAGGAATTATGAAATAATTGGTTTTGATTTATATTATTTATGTATTGGCCTGCACAAAAATATTTCTTTACCCCTTTTCACAAAAAAAGAAATCAATCAATATAAAGTAGTTTC
The DNA here is from genome assembly GCA_038373885.1 of Cheiracanthium punctorium. Lineage (NCBI taxonomy): Eukaryota > Metazoa > Arthropoda > Arachnida > Araneae > Cheiracanthiidae > Cheiracanthium > Cheiracanthium punctorium. The sequence continues at coordinate 2,964 of JAWZYV010011407.1, read as the reverse complement.
CATTTTAGAAATATTTTATTCCTTTTTCTGGGGGAGGGGAAAGAATAGAAAAATAGGTATTCTCTTAAATTTCCAAACATGATATGTACATTAACAGAGGTTATCAGCAGATATATTTATATTTTTGATTTACCCAACAATTAGTTTATGTATTTATTTATTTATTATTTTTTTTTTGTTTTCAATTAAAGGATAGCTATTGCTCTTTTAACTTATTTTCGTGTTTCATAATTCTTGTATTTGTTCGTATAAATGACTGAAATTTAATTTCAAATAATTTCTTTTCGATAACAATTCAATCCTGTTCATTTCTTATTTATTTAAAATTAAAAAAAAAGACTTGTTAATTGTAATAAAGTTGAAAAGAAAGTTTGAATAAATTATGCTTAAAATAAAACCTATTTAAAAATCAAAATTATTAGTATTCTTTTGATTTTATATAAATATCTTATCATGAACTATTTTTATTGTTTTGTTAATACTGTTGTAAGTGAAAGTTGTTCTGAAATGTACCATAGGTAAAAAATAAGCTTTCAGGGATTTTTTATTTCAGCAGGAGAAAAGGTAACATTGAACATATCAAATATTTCTGCACACTGTTGAGTAATGTGGATGTCCGAAACTCTTATTTCTATTCTTGTTTGATCACAGATTACCTCAAATGAAGTTATAGTACTGCAGACAAAGAAAATTCTTATAAATCTCCTGCTGATGGATTTTACATAGCTCAATGGCTATACAGATCACCTCCAAGCATTTTGAAACTTTCACTTCTATTCCTGTTACGTTTTGACTAACCAAACAAAACATAAACTGTTAACGAATTCTGTAACTAAATAGATCTAGAGGTTATGGAGGTTTGTTTTAGTAACCATGTGGAACTCTTGGGGGTACCTTTTAGTGATGCCATCATCTGATTATTAAAATGAAACTCTGTACTCCTTCTTAATCTGTTTAATTTCAGAATAGGCTGTTATTTTAAATACTGTATGTTTTGTGTCAACAGTCCACATTTCACTCACTGGAATGAAAGCAAGAATCTAAAAATGCATGGGGTCAGATATTACTTGTACCATTGAGCTACGTAAAATTTATTTTCCAACTGTTATGGATCATTCTGAACATGACAATAATCCAAGATAGCCCAGAAATAGATATCTAAGAAGTTCTGGATATGAAATAAGTATCAATTTCTGATCTTTGGATATTTTGAATATGAAATAGATAGCCATTTTTGGGATATTCTGGATCTTTAAGATCTTCTGGAAGTTTAATTATTATAACTATGCTACATATATACAGATACCTGTATATTATAGATGTTATTTACTCATTAGAGAGATCACACCTCAAATTTCTAATAGAGAAATCTATTTTATGTTGGACTTCTAATAGATATACCCAATATCCAGCTATGATGTATTAAAGATTGCCTATGGACAAACTTGGGGGGGGGGGAGGTAAATGCGGCAAAAATATTTACTTGTACGATATGAAGAATATTTTCAAGGCGCTCGATATTGCAGATACATTTTAAATATATTTAATTTAAATTCAATAGCAGCAAAGTTTTATAATTTTTACAATATAAAGGTTAAATATCAACTTTCTACTTTTTACCAATACTAGCTTTATTCCCAGTGTAATATTGAGTAAATATTAACCAAAAAAATTAAAAATGGTATAAAGTAATTACTTATCCATATTGAATATATTTCCAATGTACATCAAATACTATCAATGCATTTTAAATATATCTGAGGCAAATATTAACTTTGCTACTTTGTACGAAGTTACATTTGATACATTTGACGAAGTTACAGTTGATCTTTGTTTTCAATTTTTTTTTAACAATATTGAGTTAACATTAAAAAATTTATCAATTGAGGGCTACTTCAAAAATATTTCCAATACAACCCTATATTAAGAATATATTTTTTTGTATGTTAAATTCAGTGGAAAAGGTATTAGTATAGTCATACTGAAAGTATAATGTTATTTTGAGAATTTATCAGACCTAAATGCTAATTTTTACCAATATTGGAATTTTATTTACCAATATTGGAAACTGTTTATTCTCAATGTGTTCACTTACTACTTTGTAATATTATTGGTTTTTGATATCAATGTTTTCACAATATTGAGTTAATATTTAAAAGTTCATTGGTAGTGAGACTGCTTCAGAAATATTCTCAATATATAATTAATATATCAATACACACTTCATATGTTAATTAAAATTGTACAAATAATAATAACATTTTGAGCATATATCAGGGCTAAACTCTAGTTTTTACCAATACTGGAAGTGGTCTTTACTCTCAAAGTATTCACATATATGTAAATTTTAATAATTAAAAGTAATTAGTACTTAATAATATTGGAAATATTTCTAATATACACTCAATATTATTGATAAATTTCAAATACTTTAAGATTCAATAGTATTAAAATTTGACTTCAAATGAGCAAAATATTAAATTTATAATATTGGATTTTATTTTCAATGAATTCACAAGATTGGATAAATATTGATGCTATATAGAAAATATCTTTTAATGTTTGCCAAATATTTAAAAAATAATAATAATCAATGCTGTTACCAGATACATTCATATATATATATATATATATATATATGTATGTATTTATAAGGAATTATTTTAATTTCCCCAAAATAGTTATAGCCAGAAGCAAGGCATATGCAAGGAATAAATCCAGGGCCGTACCCAGACAAAAATTTCAGGCAGGGTCCAAACCGTGGAAAAGGCAGAATTTTTCACAAAAAGACGTCATTATTATTATTTTATTAACAAAAATCAATTTTTTTGGGAGGGGGGAGGGTCCGGACCCCTGGATACGGTCTCGAATAATCACCCTATAAAAAGTGGCGGTCACTCTTAAAAAGGGTCATAGCTCACTCTTGATCAGAGCGCTCCACTCTTTAAGGGATGGCGTGCTGTC